>CAOKZL010001171.1:0-405740 GCA_948472985.1 Iguana delicatissima | reverse complement strand
CTCCACCTGTCACCAACATCCAATACAGTGTCTCTGACCAGTTTCAGCTTGCCAGAGAACTGCTCTTGAAAACCCAAAGCTCATTTCAAAGAGCACAGAAGCCCACTTACACATCACCAGCCCCTGGAGAGAGAAGATTGAACACTCAACACAGGGACCTCCCTGCTCACCCATCACTTCTTAATTATCCCCCAAGCACATTCCAACGATGGTTGCCTCTAGCAAAGGGCAAGGGTTGGAGAAAATTAAAACAACCACAAACCTTTCTTTTCGTAGTCGGGCTTCTCCCTGCTCCTACCGAAGCTGTCCAATGGTCGAGCACCAAACTCATCATCCTGGCAGATTTGTTCAGGGCGCAGAGGGTTTTCTTCCTCCTCGTAATCGTAGTCGTCCAGGATGGGGGTCTCCCGGATGGGCACGCCGATGACGGAGGTGTGACCCTGTAAGCGTGAGTTCCGGAAGCTCTCCCGCCCTTGAGAGCCCAGTAGCACCGACGGGATGTAATGGATCTCATGGGTGGCTTCCGTGCTGGCGCTCTTCTGTGGGATCCGGCGTTGCTTGTACCAGCGGCGCTGAGCGTACAGGGCTACCGTGAACACCAACAGCAGCAACAGCAGAGCAATCAAGCCACCCTAAATCAGGGGGAACAGAGAGACTTCAGTATAAAAAGAAAGGCAGGAAAGGTGTAGAAAAGATTTTGCAAATACTTGCTAAGGCTCAATGAAATTAAGTGTGATTACGTGTCCGTGTGTGCACTCTGAAGTTTCCTGTTGACTTATGGCGACCTCATGAATTTCATAGGGTTTTCCTAGCCAAGGAATACTCAGAGGTGGTTTTGCCAGTTCCTTCCTTTGAAATATAGCCTACAGCACTGGGGATTCATTGGCAGTCTCCCATCTGAGTACTAACCAGGGTTGACCCTGCTTAGCTTCCAAGATCAGAGAGGATCTGGTGCCTTTAGGGTACCTGTGTCTGAGTGTGTGTGTGTGTGTGTGTGTGTGTGTGTGTGCGCGCGTGCCTTATGGTCATCTGTTGACATATGGTGACCCCATGAATTTCATAGGGTTTTCTTAGGCAAGGAATATTCACAGGTGGTTTTGCCAGTTCTTTCCTCTGAAATATAGCCTATGGCATCTGGGATTCATTGGCAGTGTCCCATCAAAACAGGGTTTTTTGGGGGGGTTTTAAAATAAATTTTTATCTATCAATATTAAACAGTATTAAAATATTAATATTAACATTAAACAATAATAAAAAACCACCGGGTTTTGATGACAATTGTAGAAGTATGTTGATAAATGACAATATCTAAGAAAATACTAAGATTTTAGGTGGAAACGCTGGAAGATAAAGGAGATACAGTAAATCTACCTGTGCAAATACTGATCGAAAAATTGTTTTAAAGAATTTATATTTTGTATAAAAATGATAATCAAAAAAAAAAAACAGGGCTGACCCTGTTTAGCTTCCAAGATCAGATGGAAATTGTCACCTTCAGCGCGTTTACTACATAGGATACACCAGAGATTGTTGAACTCCATAGAAAATTAGAACACACTTGCCATGATTGGACAATGTAGAAAATTTTACAAAGAGCTAGAGATGAGTCATGACAGAGGGATTTAAAGCCTTCCCTGTAAATTTGTTAACACATTTATAACCCTCCTGTGGGGTAGCATAAATGGACAGAGGCTATTTTGTCCCAAATTAGGCTAGTCTAAGAGAAAAACCAGTTGGCACAGACTGAGCACCATGATCTAAGAGCGGATTTGAATTCACATATCTTGTGTCTCTGCCAGGAGTTTAACCACTGGCTCTCCTACATAATTGCACAGTATGGCATGCATAGCAATTTTAAGGTGCATAGAAACTCATCCAGTAAAAGCAGTATTTAAGCTTTGTACTCCCAGCACTGCTGGACTGTTACTTAGACACCACAGCGTATTCAAGCCACACTTTCTGTTATCCATGCTTTTGCAGTTCAAGCCACAAAGTACACAGAAAGACAACCAAACTATGAGTCTTTCCCATTTCTGATTTGTTTCTCTCCCACTCCTTTTAGTCAGCTTCCACTTCAGGACGATAAACTGGGAATCAAGACAAGCACCAAGCATGTGTGGTCATCTGAACAATCCATGATTTAAACCAGTGGTTCTCAACCTATGGGTTCCCAGATGTTTGTGGACTTCAGCTCTCAGAAGCCCCAGCCACTATGGTCAATGCTCAGGGCTTCTGGGAGCTGAAGTCCAAAAACATCTGGGGACCCACGGGTTGAGAACCACTGAATTTCCTAAGTCAACAAAAAACAATGGATTCGGACAGCTATTAACGATAGCTCACAAACTACCTTGCCAGCAGACCCACAGCAAACCAGATTTTTACAAGCCACATCACGGTTTACCATGAAATCTTGCAAACAGAACCACCACTGGCATATGAGACAGCAAACACCAGTCAATTCTGGTTAGGCAAACAGATACACAAACAATAGCTATTTAGTCATTGTCTGGAGGACAGAAGCCAAACAGCCTGGCATTTCTGGATAGAACAGCAGCAAGAAAAAAAAATCATAGTAGTAGTGGGAATTTAAATACCTGCCACACCTGAGGGAAAAGATGAGAAATTTGCTGCTTGCTAGAAGCAAAGAACAGCTTCATACACGAGGATTATCAAAACACTGTGTTTAACTGTGTTAAGCACTTAATAAATTTTTCTATCTGCATTAGACATAAATGCTAAAACCTTCCAGAGGGAAGGAAAACATGGAAAATGATTGCACACAGATCAAGTAAAGTTGTACTTGTTTAATCAGAAAGCAAAAGTATAAATTAATTATTTTAAAAAAGGAAAAAGGAATGGAGAAGAGGTACAGGTCTGCAAAGGATGCACCAGCCCATATTCAGAATAAACTGAACAGTACAATTAATGCCAAATATAAGCATCTCCCCATTGTTTTGGACAACCAAATTCAGCCACCTAATCATGCTTTTTTTTTCTTCTCTTGTCTCCAAAATATATTCCTTTTGTCTTTTAGACTATAAGCCTTGAGGGCAGTGATTCTGTGTTTTAAAGAAGCTTTTTTTTTAGTTGAAGAACAAGGTAAAAAAATTCTTCCAACAAATAAATAAACTGGCCGTTGCAATAGTAGGTACATAGAACCTGCACAGCAAAGAGAGATACTCTCTCAAGGAAGTTCTGTGAATGTTTGCCATGCCTAAGGTACTCGAAAGAAAGAAAGAAAGAAAGAAAGAAAGAAAGAAAGAAAGAAAGAAAGAAAGAAAGAAAGAAAGAAAGAAAGAAAGAAAGATTGGCACTATATCCATGGCCACTATGAGTTGCGCACCATGACTTAAGCTACATTGCACCAGTTTTACTATCTTCCATTTGCCATTATCGTTGAATAGCATGATTGTTTAATTGAGAAAGCAGATGAAAAAAAATATTTCCAGATACAGTCGGTCTATCTATAATACCAAGAAACTCTTAGCTTTTCTTCACTGCAAGAATCAGGATGCTGGAGGATTTCATCTGATCTACATTTGGAAAAAAGCGACCTCATTTAAATTTCCTAAACTAATGCATGGCTCGGAACAAAGTTACCCTTCCAATCTTGCAGTTTCATGGCTTTTGCAACACAGTTCCCAAACCACAATCATACCAAAAGGTGCAGAAAGGTATTATGTTACGATAAAATATATATAAAATGCACGTATTTGGCAACTAAAGAACAAATGTGTTCATAGTCAAGATACAATAGGAAAACAAATATTTCAGTCACATTCCTTGGTCTACCTCATTGTAAATCTGTTTTTTGTTTGTTTGTTTCAACAGCAGCTTCCTACCTTGCCCAGTTTCCTCTTCCTTCTTTCTGCTGCTTTTCCTATTCTTTATCATTTTCTCTTTGAACATATTATTCTGGGGGTCCTTGTGGCGAGGGACAACCTGCAAAATTATTCCTCATTTCAGAAGCTCTCAGCTTCTCCAACAGCACCACCCAAATCATCCGCATCCGTTCTCTCCGTTGGGGCCCTAACTGGCCCTATTGGTATAGTAGTTTGAACATTGGATTATGATCATATAGACCTGGGTTCGATTCCCTGCCTGGCCATGGAAACCCACTGGCTGACCTTGGGCCCCTCACATACTCTCAGCCCCAGAAAACCACATAATAGGCTCACCTAAGGGTCACCATAAGCTGGAAACAACTTGAAGGCACACAAGAGCACCAACAACAAATTGACACGAAATATTTCTAGAAACATACGTTTTCCTTTCTCCTTCAGAACATGCAGCAAGTTTCTGGCCTGGAGGGGGTGGCTGAAACCAACTGAGAAGCTGAAGTACTTTTCAACTGCTACATAAGAATGAAAGCGAATCCTAAAACACCGAGCCAATACTACAATCTTAGCAGGCCTCCTGGAAATCAGGCAATCCCTTCATATGAACTCCTTCAAGAAAGCTCGTAAGGACCGAAGTGACTTCTGAATCAAGAAGAATCAAGTTTGCCCATCTTTATTAGGATACATGCGGCAAACTCTGTGGAAGAGCAGTACTTTAATTAGGCCCCGTGTCCTTATTGATTTCTGTATTTCTTTTCCTCCGTATCTAACGCCAGTTCATTTTTCAGCTCTTCATCTTCCATTAGGGATCCCAACACTAACAATCTGCAGTCTAAAAGGAAACACACACACACACAAAATCACATAGACAAAGAAAGATCTTGCACTAAAGCCAAACTTTTGTGCATTCAGGAGGGGCTTGTTTTAATCTGTTTTCTCATGTAAAATTGTCCAGCCAAAAACTGAAAGGGGAAGGGGAAGGGGGATAATACAAGAAATATATTATTTGACAATGTGTCACTCCAAAACTGATTATTTCTGTCTGGGGCTTTTTCCTCCCCACACTCCTGAACAATGGCTATGTCCTGGGGGAATTTAGTATTCTAAGACTGGATTTATATTACTCTGTTCTGCAGTGATAAGAATACAGGACTTTAATCCTCTGAGCTGTGAACATGCATATTGTCTTGTATAATAGTCTCTCTCTCTCTTTCGCTCTCTCTCTGTGACACATAGAATGGCACCTCCAAGTCACAAAAGTACCAGCCGGGAAGAACCACCTATGAACACCTTGAAAGCACGTGGCCCCCAACTTGGCCCTCAAAGGAACCCCTAGAATACAAGCCCCTCTACGTAGGGTACTCACAACACTGCCAGAAGAGTTCAGACTAAGTCCTTCTTGAAAATAATTTTCATAAAGGACCACCACAGGAAACGTGGGCCATACTTTCTCAGGCACCTGTCATCACCTCTAGTCAGCGAAGCTAAGGGGAAGGACAATGGAGTTGCAATCCAGTGACATCTGTTAGATCACCTGTTACCAATCCTGATCCAGGACAAGAAAGCCTCTCATTGCCCACTCTTCAAGGCAGCAAACAAGGGCTGAGATTTTGTTTATTGTACTTAGCCACAGGCAATGCGGTGGTAGTCTAGTAGCTTCCAACTATTCCAAAAGCTTTATTGGGGAGTTTCCAATGGGAGCTCTTTGGGCATTATCTGGACAGTCCAGCAACCAGCATGACCAAGGGTTAAACCAGAATAGAATTAAACCCCAGAGCATTGGTGAGATGCAGTGTCAAAAAAAATTAGGACATGTTGAGTGACCTTCCCAGGAAGAAGAACAAACATTGCAAACCACAATTGCAACTAGATCATATTTCCTGCCCTGCTAACGGGCTTCACTCATTCGAGATTTAAACTTTGCAAGGTATATTCCCACAGGTCCATCCTTCTGCTTATCCCCAGTCTTGGGTTCCCAGATATTTTTGGACTACAACTATAAGAATCCCTTAGAAATAAAATTCTAGTTGGAGTTTCTGAGAGCTGAGATCCAATAAGATCTGGATAGCCAGGTTTGAGGGTAATAGACACTGACAGATAAATTAATAATTGTATGAAAACAGTGCCCATAACTTGTTGTTGTGCACCCTCAAGTCATTTCCAACTTGCAATGACCCTAAGGCGAACCTATCATGGAGTTTTCTGGGGCTGAGAGTATGTGATGTGCCCAAGGTCACCCATTGGGTTTCCATGGCAAAGCAGAGAAACGAGCTGTGGTCTCCTGGGTTGTAGTCCAATGCTCAAGCCATTATAACCACACTGGCTCTTACCAGGATTTACGTACCCAAGACCCAAAAAGTCACATCTGCAACTCAGGCCATTTCTGCACTACACTCTTATAGTGCTATTATCTCACTTTCAACCTCCTATGGAATCCTGGGATTTGCACTTTAGGAGAGGTATTTATGATTCTCAGCCAGAGAGCTCTTTGGCTTCAGTAAACCACAAACCCCAGAATTTCACAGGATGCTAAAAGTAGAATAATAGCAGTATAACAGTGTAGTGTGGAAATGGCCTCACTAGTAGAAAAAGGTTTTCCACTACCTTAGTGACCCAGACTAACACTGAGAAAGTTGATCCCCAAACCCACACATAACTATCTTTCCATAAAAGAATAATTTAAGGCCTGTTTTGCTAAAGCCTGTGAGCCTTCAGTTATCAAAGCTTTTCATTCTTGCTCTATCATTATGATTTTTTTTAAAAAAAATAATACTCTGGTCCTCACCTCCAAAACTGTGGGTAAAGAAATTTTACTGGGTGTTGGTATTTTCCTCTCTTGACGGCACCTGCTTGAATTATACCCTTCAGAAATATAATGCCTTGTTTGCTCCTCTTCACAGGTCATTAATGATGATAAATAGGGGACAGGTGAGTGCCAGAGACACCACCCCTCCCCATGCCAGGGACGGCCATTCATCATCAGCTCCGTGGCATTCATGCCACTTTTAAGCCTCTTTTCAGATGCATCTGTTCTGAAAGGAAAAACAAGGAGGCAGCTCCTTCTCTTCACTATAGCCTGATGGAAAGTTTAAAAAAAAAATACAGAAGCATGGAGCAACTGGATGCATTCCCACCCTGGTTTGGACAAGAAAAAGCCATCCGCTTGTGGAAAATCTGATAATGACGTATTGGTTGTGGGAATCACAAGTGCAACAAAAGGGAAACAAAAAGTACTACCTGGCAATAGATTTGCAAATCCTGCAAGTAAAACACTTTGTTTTCTCAAGGTTCTTTTTTTAAAAAAAATAAGTCAGCTTCTTTTGCAAAATGCATATTATGTATGTCTCTATTAGGTACTATACCAACCATATACACAAAGGACATACATTTAACAGGAGGTACAAGCCCTATGAAGATACAGAATATGCACAAGAGGGCAAAACTACAGTTGCTGTGGGAACTCTTTAACTGCAAAGCCCGCGACCTCCCATGCATAAAAAATAACCACGGTGAGGAAATCTCTTGCTTTCTTGTAGTTTCATCTTAAAGACCGAATTTCATTCAGTACTTTAAGAAGAGCAGGAAGGGCAGAGACAGAAAAGAAGAGGCCTGCCAAGGAGATATTCTGCTTGACTAAAATATGCACTGCTGAGTTCTGCTAAGTGCTCACTTGAATTATCTCAAGTTAGAGACCAAAAACAGGCTCGCATCAGGAAAAACAAAAACAAAAAAACAGGGAAAACTGTGTGCTGATGGGGGGGCCTTGCTTCTGCACTTGGAGACTTCCTATCTTCTTGCATTAACGATCCAGACACCAATCAAAGCTTTCTTCTCCTTAGGCATATCAAAAAGCTCTCAATGAAGAACAAGGACTGTTGCAACTCGTGGAGAGTGTTAACAATAGATGTTTCAATACTTATTCTCAGGGGACAACCTGCCAATATCGTTTTAGAAGAATATCACTTACCTGCACTATTTCTCTTTAAAAAATCACCCATATAATCTTAGCTGGTCTCTAGTTAAAACAGATACTTTTTTTCCCATTTAAGCAGTTTGTTTTTTTGCAGCTCGGTACACTGCTTTCCTGTATCATGCTCGGGGCTTTAACAATGGTTTTTAAAAGGGTGGTCAGTATAGATGAGGAGAGGGAAACTGAGACAGGTCTGTCAGCCGATCTTCTGCTCCGAGGGTCCTCCAGGGGGGTCACACTGACTAACAACCCAGCCCTCCACGCACACACAATGGAAACAGCTTCAGGTCCACTTCTGGTTTTGAAAAACGTGTATTTTCATTTTATTTTATTGTAAACAGTGGGGGGAAACGATGTGAAACCTATTTAAAAGATGTGTCGTTGCTCCTAGAGCCCCATCACACCATGGTGTTATACTGTCAGAGCGACACATTTTTGCCTCAATTTTATCACACAACGCTATTGCTGTCCAGGCTCTACTGTGCTGTAGAGTTGTTGAAAATGCATTTTTTCACAGTGTAAACAATCCATTAATCACCCTCTCCCAGGGTCCCCTGGAGGCTGAGAGTGTGTGACGTGCCCAAGGGCAGGGAATCAAACCCTGGTCTCCAGGATCACACCATGCTGGTTCTTCTGTCCTTACAGACAGACATATTTCTGTATGTCTGACATCCCCAGGACATGGACAAAGGAGATGTGCACCACAGTTCAAGAAGGATATTGTCTAGCTGGAACGTGTCCAGAGGAAGGTGACCAAAATGGTGAAGGGTCTCGAAACCATGCTGTTTGTGGAATTGCTTAGGGAACTAAGTATGTTTAACCTGACAAAAAGAAGGTTAAGAGGTGACATGACAGCCATGTTTAAATATTTGGAGAGATGTCATGCTGAAGAAGAAGCAAGCTTGTTTTCTGACACTCCAGAAACTAGGACATGGAGCAATGGATTCAAACTACGGAAGAAGAGATTTCCCATAAACATCCAGAAGAACTTCCGGACAGTAAAAGCCACTTGACAGTGGAATAAGCTGCCTGGATGGGGTCTCCTCCTTTGGAGGATTTTAAACAGAGGCTGGATGGCCATTTGCTTTGATTCTGTGTTCCTGCATGGCAGAAGGGGTTTGGATAGCCATTGTGGTCTCTTCCAACTCTATGATCCTATGATGTTGCTGATGAGGGATGGAGTATTAAGGATATGCCTCAGATCAGAGTTGCATGCATGAGACAGGAAGAGCCTGTCCTGTTATTCTAGGTGGCTGAACTCATGTGCCCTTCTATCTGCAGCCACATATTGAGGAAGGGAAAGAGAGAAGCCCCCACAGTGGTCATATTCTGCAAAGAAGCACCTTCCCTGAAGCCACAACAGTGCTTCTGAGACTGCTTGTTCAATGACAAATCTACTCTGTGAACATGCCTTTTTTGTACAATTTTCTGATTGCCCTTCCCACAACAAACCTTCTTGCTATCCAGCATATGGAAATGAGCAAGAGATTCTCTCAGTGACTGCCCAGCCAAGATATTCTGCCCTGATCATGTGGGACCTGACTAATCCAGGTCACAGAGCAGCAATTGCAATTGCTTGCTTTGGCCCCCTCTCTCACCTGAACAACCAAAAGTCAGCTCAGGCAATGAATGCTGTTTAACCTGGATTTCCAAAGGGTGATATGGAACCGCTGCTGCAGCAGCATTTGAATGTTTCCACAATACATTTGAAGTTCCTCTTCCTCGTCCCCCACCACGGGCCTAAAATTTGACCTCCTATTAGAGAAGCCAGTCATGTTTCTCCAAGCTAGATCTGAATATAGTTTCAGGGACTTGTAACTGTCTGCTTCAAAAGGAGAGACATAAAGGTTAATGGAATCTGCATTTCCGTGTGAATCAACTGACACTGCCCTAGCCTTGGAGAGAGAGAAGAAGAGGCAGCACAGCTCCATCATGTTTATACTCAAAGCAGACAAAAGGCCCTCCCTCCATCCCAACTGCCACTAACCTGGCCATGGAGCAAGCCTACTCAATGATGAAAACGGAGGGCAATTTCATTGCAACATCTGGGAGGCCACACAATTCCCAGCCCTGCAATAAAGCAACAGTGGAGCAAAGCTCTATGGCAATGATTCTCAACCTGTGGGTCCCCAGATGTTCGTGGACTTCAGCTCCCAGAAGCCCCGGCCACTATGGTCAATGCTCAGGGCTTCTGGGAGCTGAAGTCCACAAACATTTGGGGACCCACAGGTTGAGAACCACTGCTCTATGGTCTGTTAATCAGTTCTAGTACTATCAGAATTGACAGTAACATGGAACGTATTGGTCATTCATGACAAGCCAGGGTTCCCATGGATTTTGGTCCAGAGGAGGGCGACCAAAATGGTGAAGGGTCTGGAAGCCATGAAGCCCTATGAGGAGCCGCTTAGAGAGCTGGGGATGTTTAGCCTGCAGAAGAAAAAGTTAAGAGGGGACATGATAGCCACGTTTAAATATTTGAAGGGATGTCATGTTGAGGAGGGAGTGGGCTTATTTTCTGCTGCTCCAGAGATTAGGACAAGGAGCAACAGATTCAACTGCAGGAAAGGAGATTCCACCTAAGCCTCAAGAACTTCCTGATGGTCAGAGCTGATGGCCAGAGCTGCTGCCTCAGAGCGTGGTGGAGTCTCCTCCTTTGGAGATTTTTAAACAGAAGCTGGATGGCCATCTGTTGGGAGTGCTTTGATGTGGGTTGTTGTATAGCAGGGGGTTCAACTGGGTGGCACCTGTGGTCTCTTCCAACTCTAGGATTCTATGGCTTGCCACATCATGCAAACACACCACTGGGTCCAAATGGTTCTAACTGGCCTCTCCCCCTCCTACACAAGTTCTCTCCCCCACCAAATATTTGTTATTTCATCAAAACCTGACACCAAATAAGCATTAGCGATAGCAGTGGCCTGATAAATCATTAATTACTAAATAGGTGCCCGATCCATGAGCACAAGTAACAATTGCTGCTACAGAACCTTCACAGTATGCTTTTTCAAGAGGGAAAAAATGCAATAATAATTATGATGATAGTGTTTATTTACTTCCCCGGTAATTTACAAAAATGAAGTTAATCTCAGTGGATCTCTTGATCATTAGTGCAAATTAATGCAGCTTCACGGCATATTCTGCATACATTAAGAGCTATTGTTTCTGTTCCTTTTTTCTTTCTTTTTTCTATCTCTCTTTAAAGAAACCCATAACCACTTGTATCCAAATGAAGAAATGCTAATATAACTTGAATGGTGCCTTTTGTCTGTGTTGCTTCAGTCTTGCTCCCCTTCACACTGGCATATGATTAAACTACACATTTAACGACTTTTTCTGGTTTAATTAGTTTGCCCTTTAGAGCTCGGCTCAGGAAATAGAAAGAAAAGTAAAACAAAGGAGGCACAAAATATCTCTGGTCCAAATTTCCAGGTCTGCAGGAAGGGCAGAAGCTTGGCCTAACCTGGCTGAAGTCTCTGTAAGAATAATCTGTCTCTTCTTTAGCCACCCAAAAGGTGTGGACAGTGGACAGTGGACAAGTGACAGAGAGAATGTGGGTTTGCCCACTTTTGTCTCTGACCCAATCCAACCCAAGGAAGGAAACACAGATTTCAGTATAAAAAGAAAAGTTTTCCATCTCGGTCTACAACCTCCCCCTCTGAACTCCACCTTGTCAAGGCTGCAGGTACCAATTCATCTAGATGATGTCTTCTACATATAATGACCTTTCCCCCAGCTTATAGCAGGGATGGACAGTGAGAGCCAAAGTATAGCGGTTTGAGCATTGGACTACAACCCCGGAGACCTGGCTTCAATTCCCTGCTTGGCCATGGAAACCCATTGGGTGAACTTGGGCAAGTCACACTCTCTCATCCCTAGAAAACCTTGCGATAGGTTTGCCTTAAGGTCACCATAGGTTGGAAATGACTTGAAGGTACACAATAACAATGGCCGAGGAAGAGTCTTAGCCCAGACAAGGTTTATCATCCCTATGAAAAATGTTCTCTTGCAATAAAAAGATCTATAATGGGCAGATAGTCTTCTAATGAGAACTATTGGACCAACCAGGTTCAATAGTTGGCTATGGAAGCCCATTGGACTACACTGGCTGCATTACACACTCTCAGCCTCAGAAACCCATGGTAGGTTCACCTTAGGGTTGCTGTAAATCAGAAACAACTTGAAGACACGCAACAAACCCAACAGAAGTCTTCTAATAAACTAAATAGTTCAATGCTGACAAACTACCATACAACAAGAAAACAGCAACCAGAATGATACCAGGTCTGACAACTATGAGGGAATCGTTGGGGGGAAAAAACTGGGTAGGGGGAACTTGGAGAAAATTAAATGAAGACATGATACCTTTCCTCTAAAATCTGATAGGCAGAATCAACTTGTTATCTGTTGTTCCAAAGGGCAGGATTAGAAAGACTAGTGGAAACTGCAAGGAAGGAGATTGGAACTTAATTAGAATAGAGGTGGGGAATGTCCAGTCTTCCAGATACTGCTGGTTATGGGAATTGCAGTCCAACAACATCTGAAGAGGCACACATCACCACCACCCTTCCATGAATTAGGAGACACTTCCCACCAATCTTCCCACCTGTGGAAACAGATTGCCTTGGGAAGCAATAGGAGGTATTTGAACAGAGGCCAGGCAGCTGTGGTCAGAGATGCTGGAGTTGTAGCTCTCTGAATAAGGAGGGTGTGCTGGGTTACCTTTCAGAGCTGCAGTGTACCACAGAGGTTCCATGGACACACATCTCTTCACACTTGCATCATGCAATATGGGCGCTGTATGGTACATAAGGCCTCAATGTTCACAAATGACCACATCCACAACCATGGAATAGGGTCCCAATGTCTCCAGTCTTAAATATTTACATTCAGAAGGGATGCAGAAATCTGAATTTTACTTTTATTTTTTATAAGACAATCACAGTTCTCTCAACCTAAACAAAAATATGGAAAAATTAGAGCTAGTTTTACAAGAAAGAGAGAGATATTAAAAAAATATATGCTCTCAAATAAGGCTTCATCTATTGGGCCCTTTCTTTTTCCAAGGAGCTAAAGTCATTTCCCACTTGAGAACAGGAGAAGGAATGTGAGTGAGTGAGCTGAAAACATTTGTATTTATGGACCATTCAAAACAACTTACGGAGCCAATGACCAAAGAAAAGAGGACATATTATGGAGCATGTAGGAAATCGGGGGAAGGAAAAGGGGATGTTGTTGACTTTGAAGGTTTATTATTTGCCAGTTGTTCTGGGAGTGATCCCAGCTATTGTATAAATATGTTTAGGCAGTTTCAGCACGTGAATATTTCAGCATAACAGATGCCCCCATGTGGCAAACAACAGCCGTGCTGTGTTGAAGGTTCAAATTTTGTAATATGTCCAAAGCTTTCCAAGGGATGGCAGAAGTCTGAGAAGAAGGAAAAAATATTATACACAGCCATATTTCAGACACACACAGACAGATTATTTTAAGCGCACCATCAGTCTACGTGCTGCCTTACAGAATTGCATAGCAAAATATATTGCATGCATCATATGGCACAGCTTTCTGGTTCAAGAAGGTCATGCTAGGATATGTTAGTTGTCAAGCTGCTACCTGACTCCTAACAAAAATTACACCAACCCCACCCCCTGGGATCACTTTTTTGCTTCTTGGAGGAAAACGGAGTTCAAGACAAGTTTAACTCCCACTCCTATTTGCACAGGGTGGGTCCATCCCCCCCCCAAGGTTTACCTGCATGCTATGCATTCTTAACAAAGTACAGTTTAAAATCTAATCATCCTTTGCATAACATGTACAGATGGATCCACAAACTGTTCTGCTAGAACAGCTGGAGTTTGGGAGATGAAACAGAAAGGGAACCAGAAATGGAAGATCACAACTTGTGGCCCAAAAGAAACTGCAGAGAATAGCTCCTGCAATATTTTCACAATAAAATGCGATCAGGAAGCCTGGTACCCTCCAGCTGTTTTGAATCCAACAACAATGGCGTGGGACTTATGGAAAAGTAGTCCAAAAACATCTGGAAGGGACCATGTTGCTTGTCTATTCCATTTTTTCTAATACTGCATTGTGCAGATTGCTAATCCTAACAAAAGAGCCATTTTGAATAATTCTTTTAATGGACTAGTAGAGACCCCTGAGAGCCACAGTGATATATTGATTTGAGCACTGGACTACGACTCCAGCCAAGGGTTTGAATACTCACTGGCTCCAAGTCCTATTCTCTCAGCCCCAGAGGAAGGCAAAGGCAACCCCTCTGTGACCAAACCTTGGCAAAAAAAAAACCATGATAGGTTTGCTTTAGGGTCACTTTAAGTCGGACACAACCTCAAGGCAACAACAACAAGAACCCCCTGTATTTTATTTGATACCATTATTTTCTGGGCTCTGATCCCAACCATTACCTCAAAAGCTGCTTTCCACATGCTAGGATAAGTGGAGAATTCCATATTATTTAAAAGGAGGGGAAGTCAACATGTAAGCATGTTTCTTTTAGTTATAATTTGTACCTGGCTGATCACCTAAGACTTCTTGATTCAAGAAAGTATGTCCTCTCCACAGCACCTACAGCCAAGGCAGAAGCTAGAATTTTAAGGTCACTGCATTCCCCCCACATCTCCTTAACATCTAATCCAGTGGTTCTCAACCTGTGGGTCCCCAGACGTTTTTGGACTTCAGCTCCCAGAAGACCTGAGCATTGACCATAGTGGCTGGTCAATGCTCCACAAACATCTGGGGACCCACAGGTTGAGAACCACTCATCTAATCTGTCCAAGAGTGCTGGAGAACTCTTAAGGTTTCTGATTAACATGTCACATTTCCGTTTCGTCTAAGAAAGGTGCTGTTCTACTGAGGATTTTGGAATTTTATGGATTAATAAAGATCAAAGAATTCTTAGAAGATAAAGTGAAGAAGAACGCCAAACTGATATAGACTAACGAGAGAACACAAAGCGTCAATACAACCTGGCACAGGTTACAGGTATGAGCTAAAGAAAGACAGGTGTGCCAATGAGCATTAGGTAATGGTTTGGAGGAACCAATCAAGTAGTCGATCCTAAACCTGAAACCAATCGAATGGTGCTGGTGAAAGTGCAGTTAAAAAGATTGTAAACCCTTTGTCTGGGTTCTGGATTTGCCTAAGAGCTCAAAGCTTTTCCTGTGAAGTCAATCAATAAAAGTTGGAAGACATTTGACTGGTGGTTAGTCTTTTGGGCATGCCAGGCACGAACCTAGAAGGGTCTTTGCTTGTTTGGTGTGACAAAGCAGTAGATAAATGCGGCTATTGTCATTTAATTGCTGCATTCATTCACGACTACTAAATACTAATAACACCAACAGTATGTTTTGTTCCTCAGCCCTCTTTGATGCCGTAAGTTAAAAAAAAAAACAGGGTATATATTGAAATAACAGATAAAACAGCCAACAGATTTTAAACACTAGCCAACAGAAGGGATCAATTCATTGAAATTTGGTACCCATGTACATACTTTCTGAACAAAGACTTTCAGATGTCAGTTCAAGGGATAGTAGTCTAGAGAGGTGTGATGTTGCAGAAAACTTCAATTAAAAATGGGCAGTCATGTAACTGCGCAATTGATTTGATGCTGCTATAGCAGTATATGGCCAGAGAATTTTATGCCCTGGATTTGCTCTGCATCTATGTTTTACTGGATTTTTTATTATGAAAAAAAAAATAAAGGAATTAAAAGACAGAAAACAGAAGAGGTGAACTCTCCTTTTGAGGACACAATCGCCATTTTAATGGGGAGAAGCTAAAAAGAGGATGTCCACAAGGAATGGAGTATGACAAGTGTTGGAGAAAACACAGATTTCAGAAAGTGCAAAAAGCTTCTGAGAAGCATTGTGACGAGTTGTAAAGTTCATCCCCTTGAGCCGCCTGGGTGCAAATGGAAGCCATTTGCGCTATCATCATTTCTGTGCCGTCTACAAAGGGCTGAGACCGCCGCAGGTACCTCTTAGAATTGAGGGGAAAGAACAGAAAAGAAGTCTAACAAGAAAAGCATTTCCTCCCCAACAGCATGTTCACCTCCTTGAGAAAGCAGCAGAAAATATAGCAGCATCCCAAAGAAAATCCTCCCAAAGTTTACTTGAGAAGACAAAAACTTGAACCTCAGAGGGGCTGTAAATCAGGTTCTCAGAATTCGCCAATCCGGACAAGGGCGGAAAAAATAACTGAGATCTTCACCAGATGCATATATAACTCACAACCCAGCAGTGGTCACTATCTGACATGGAAGTCAACTATAGGTTATTCTCATTTTTATTGAAATATCTGAGAACCATTTAAGCATCTACAATAGTAACTTTAACTTCCATACCACACTCAATACTTATAGAAGTAACTTGCTTAACAATCTTTGAAGGACTGAAGAGGAGAAGTCAATCACTTTTGCTAACAACAACAACAAAAGCAATGGAAAAGATTCATCCTATAAGAGTCATTCAAACCTCTGGGCACCGTTTTCTATTCAAACACTTTATTTGCAAACTAAACCATCGCAAGATTTTTCGCACGTGGGGAGATGCACACACACACAGTCGTCCCTTCACATTCACGTATTTAACTAATCTGCGGGTTTGATTATTCACAGATTATTTGCTGCCACCTCCGTTGCTGCCCATTTTTAATAGGAACTTATAAGTCTTGCTTCACATTCCCAGTCTCTCGGCAAGCCTCGTAAACCAACAACAATCCTAGCAACCAGAATGGTTTTGGCTCTGTTATTCCTATTGGTAAATGGCATTTATAGCTTTCCTCCAAAGAAGTCCAAGCTCTGTACATCTTGTCCATCTCACATTTCAACTTTGCAATAACTCTCCAGGGGGAGAGAGAATACCTGGCTGAAGATCATCCAGGGACTGCATGGTGATTTGAACCTATTTTTCCCCCTATTCCTAGTCCAAGGGTATGCTGGCTATCTAGCATTCTATGTCAAGCTAGCTCTGAACTTGACTGCCCCTTTGATTACCACAGCGTGGCATCACTGGTAGACATTTAATCCAGTCCTTTAACTTCTTCTAAACTAGTGGCTTGTACCACAACCTGTAGCAGCAAACTTCTCCGCCATGGCACTCCACCATAACATACTTTTTCAAGTTTGCTCCTCTGTTTTCTCACATCCCTGTTCCCTTCTGTGACCCAAGAATCTACGTAGAGTGATAACTTCACACCAGCATTTCTCAGCTGCCTCCTCTGCTTCAAACAACCCAGCCAGCAAAGGAGACAGTTAGGACACAGGTATCTTCTTGGAATGGGTGCGCCAGATGAGACTGAAGCAATGCCGCCTACACAACGACAACACACACTGTCAGAACGCCTGCCTCGCTGTATTAAATCTCTCACATTCTGAGGGAGCAGATGTTCCCAACAGGTGTGTTATCACCAGGGGAATACGAGGTCACGCCAGCAGGGACGCATTGCTCGGCAGCCAGACAGCACTCACAAATCTTGCCAGGTGGAATGGGCAGAAAGGTTTGATGCAAGATGCTTGGAGAAAGTTGCACATTTTAACCGGACAGGAGTTGGTTGTATCCGAAGTCGCTTTGCTTGCAGCTGTTCCAACAGGTGGGCTTAAAGCAGTAGAAATGAGCATCTGTAAAGAGAAAGATTGGGGGGAAACGGCTTCTTCCGTGCTGCAGTCAGGCAACAATTTTTCTTTTCATTCCAACAGGGTTTTGCAAACTGTTTCTAAAGAGAAGGCTTTGATAGAGTAGGGAGAGGTGACGGTGTCAGATAGCAGAATGGCAGGACAGGTGAGCTGTGCTGCTCTCTCCACTGAGATGGTCCCACTAGGGGCAACAGGCGACAATTCCTTCGGGTCCTCCCTTGTGCCACTCCCTTTCCTCAAGACTAAAACATAGGCTTTCTAAATGGTTAAGACCATCTGATTCCTTTGGTCTCCAAGGAAATGCCTTCCACCATTCTCTATAATACCTACCACTATTATTAATATTAATTGCAGCCATATTAGTATTACTATAAATGAAAGATCCAGGCCATTCCATTCCTTGTCATCTATTACAACAGAGGCAAACCTGGCTTGCTAACCAAGTGCCGAAGTTACTCTCTAGGCCTGAAAGACATTTTCCATCAGCCAAAAGGTGTTTCTAACTAACTGGCTGCTGTGGCTTTTTAAGCCACAGAATCCATTATTGTTGCTATTGTTCTTGTTGTTGTTGTGTGTCTTCAAGTCATTTCTGACTTATGGTAACCCTAAGGTGAACTTATCGTGGAGTTTTCTGGGGCTGAGAGAGTGTGACAGGCCTAAGGTCACTCAGTGGGCTTCCGTGGCTGAGTGGGAAATTGAACTCTCGTCCTCAGGATCCAAAGCTCATGCCACGCTGGCTCTACATTCATATCAACATCTTAATAAGCACTTACTGAAACTGCAGGTAGCAAGTCACTGGGGAAAGAATCACTCTGTCCTAGGGAAGCAAGAATGTCCCTTTTAATTAATGTGATGCTCAAACTTCCAGTGACACATATCCATCATCTAAAAATAACAACTAGATTTTATCATAAGCAAATGTATTCAATTCCCCATAGGAGTTCAGGGTAAGTATCTGATTATGACATTTTTTTAAGAGCATGACAGCTTTTGGGCTTCAGTGAAACACATGTTGGAAAACATGTTTTCCTTCCATTTCTCCTTTTGCTGTTCTTTTAAGCCATCAGTATGCATCTTTCATTAAATATGGAAAAGCTAGGGACACTTAAATGGTCTACAGAACTTGCTCTGTGTTATTATAACTACCTGGTTATAAATACACTTCTTTTCTCTTGTTTCTCCTTGACTAAATCTGCCAAAATAAATACTGTATGTCTTTCATCCTGCTTATGCTTTGGGACAGAAGATCTCAAAACTAATGAGAAAATTGCACAACTCCTGCAAGACCATCAAAAGCATCCTTTTTCCATTATTATCATTTTACTTGGTTTTAAAGCACTCCAACCTGCAGAGGGATGAGTGAATCTATTAAAAATGCAGCGCTGGCATTGGCAAAATTTCCTGAGAATAATTTCTAAAAAGGAAAAAAGTTGAAAGTGGAATGGCTATTGTCATCCAGGGGCACCTTGTGAAGAAAATGGAAGCTCTCATTAAAATTTTACCAAGTGTTTTTCATTTTCTCCCTCGGAAACTCTTTCTTCACACAAAGTTCTTCTGAGGCAGGCCTGCCTTAAAGCTGAAGTGCCACCAAGGGTATAATTGTGTTTCAGTACATAGTACAGAACTCCTTTCCTTTCCTTCTCATGCACGCAGACACACACCACCATGTAGCACAGAAGCCCTTCCTTTGATACTTTCTGCTTTCTGCTAAGTTATGCCTCTCAAGAAGATTCTCAGCTCTGCTGCGGTCAACAGAGTCTTCACACCGGGACATCAACCTTCCATCCAAATATAGCAGGGATTCCGTAGTAGTGGCCAATGAGCTTCCACACGGCTGTACAGTGCAGGCCCTGTGTACAGTAAGATATAATGCGTTGGAGAAGAGAAGGTTAAGAGGGGACAGGATAGCCATGCTTAAATATTTGAAGGGATGCCATGTAGAGCAGGGAGAGGGCTTGTTTTCTGCTGCTCCAGAGACCAGGACAAGGAGCAATGGATTCAAGCTGCAGGAAAGGAGATTCCACTTGAACCTCAAGAAGAACTTCCTGAAAGTCAGGGCTGTCCGGGAGTGGAATATGCTGCCTCGGAGCGTAGTGGAGTCTCCTTCCTTGGAGGTTTTTAAGCAGAGGGTAGATGGCCATCTGTTGGGAATGCTTTAATGTGTGTTCCTGCATGGCAGGGGGTTGGACTGGATGGCCCGTGTGGTCTCTTCCAACTCTACATTTCTATGATTCTATGATTGGACTATGACTTTGGAGACTAGGTTTCAATTCCTTGCTCAGCCATGGAAATCTAGTGGGAGACCCTGGGCATGTTACACACTTTGAGCCTCCAGAAAACCCTGTGATGAGTTTTGTGATGATACATCTTCATCACAAGTCTTCCTCTGTATTCTGCAGTCAAAAAAGGCACCCTTGGCCATGACAGAAGACAAGGATTTGCCCATCCCTTCATACTAACGGAGATCAAAGGTGGTGTAGTAGTTTGAGCATTGGACTACAATCGTGGAGATCAGGGTTTGATTCCCTGCTTGGCCATGGAAACCTACTAAGTGACCCTGGGCACATCACACACTCTTAGCCAGTAGAAATGCCATGATAGGTTCACCTTAGGGTCACTATAAATCAGAAATGACTTGAAGGCACACAGTAACAAACACGCTAACCACATCATTTATTTAAGTATGAATAAAATTATACCAGTTGGTAACTCCCTTCAGATGGTCATAAGCTTTTTGAAAATCAATGTCCTTCCCATGGTGGACTGGAAACAAAGGTGATTTCTCTCTTACTTGTCAAGGAAAGAAGAAAAATGAAGATATTTCCAACAGAGAGGAAGGCCATTCTGCAAGCCTTGTGCACACTGTTATTTAAAAGTAATCACAACTGATTCTCACTTCTGACGTTCCTGGAAACAAGATTAATTATGGTTACTTATGTACAGACCACTGAAGCTTAGCCATGTCTTTGACATCAATGTCCTCAGTGAAAAAGAAGAAATCCAGATAGAAGTAGCTCAAAGAGGAGGTTAAAACCACCTTCCCACCTCACTGAGTTTGAAATTTCAAAGTTAAAAGTATTATTTGGTTTGACCAATTCTCCTTGCCTCACCCACCAGTGGTGACAGCATTGTTTCTTTGTTGATTATCTAAGAAAAGAGAGTTCGATTCCCTGAATCTTTTTTTTTTAATTGACCCTATATACCACATTTGTCTTTGAAAGCTCAAGGTATACAGACATCTCTAAGGCTGTAGATCCACAATGGATTAAATCATATTTTCCACCTTCTCACAAGAGGAGCAAGTTTCAATTAAGACATCTTCTCTCCTCCCTTTATAACTTTACCACCTTGCCAACAGCTGAAAGGATTAAGAGAAAGCATCAAAGGAAGAAAAATGTTAACTTCGTACCTAATGTAAAGGCAGGAGGTTTGATGCTGTTTCAAACCACTGTAAGTGGCAGTATCCAAAACAGGATGCTTCTTTCCAACACACTAATACTTGGCATTTTACTTGCTAGATTCTCAGAGCCAAACACAGAAAACACACTGTCACATCAGCTGCGCTCCCCCTGCCAAGTTTTAGGTACATGACTTTGTTTTAATGCTTGTGTGCTTTGCTATGTAGGTAGGGATGATGGGATATGTTGATGCTTGGATGAGCTGGGAACACAGAAGTGTTATTGTAACAATCTGTGATAAGAGAGTAAACAGGCATGGCTGCAAGATCGACCGGTCTGTTGATAAGCTGGGTGGGAAAATGGAAGGGGAACAGAAAGCCTGGGAAATGTGTTCTTTGGGAGAACCATCAAATGGTATGTTAGCTAATTTTGGAACATAATGGTTTATAGACCACTGCAAAGCCAATATTCCTTTAGTCTTGGCAATGCCAAGATGTGCTGCTGTTTCTTTGATGTTCCTAAATAAAGCTTTTGGAACGTCAAAACTCAATTCCTTGAACTTGGAGTTATCTTGTACATCACACATATATTCCTGCCTCCCAGAATCCTCATGTAAGTATGATCTGGGAAAACAGAATGCACCGAAAGAAGACACACTTGGATTACATTTTATGCACAGAGAGTAAAGTCCTCCTGATGAACAACACCTAAGACAAATAAACCCCAGCCAGAGGTCATGGCATGAAGAGTGCTTGCTTTAATCTTTAATTTTACATTATGAGGATGGAAAGAGAGGAAATTAATTTGCCAGCACAAGATAAGGCCCATACATCTCTAGAAGCATGAAAAATTTGCAGAAAAGATAAGACAATGAGAGGAGAAGAGGAGCAAGTTTAGTTCCAAGCAGCCAGTGAGGAGATGAACTGAATTCTGAAGCCCATGTTCAACAGTTTTCAGTGAAGGCCATTGTGTATTGCTGTTGGGTACAACAAGGATGTCTCTGGAGAAAGAATAATGCCTAAAGGGACAAAATCATGAGAGAAGTAGTCAACAGCTATGCAAACCACAGAATTCACAAGATTGTGATTTGGGATTTCCACTGAGTGAGCAAGAAGCCACTAGAGGAAACCAAGTTCCAGCTACTATGGGAAAAAGGCCACTGACTTCTTTGAGCTAATCCCTAGTGTGAGCCCTCTTCTCAGAGATAATCCACAGTATCATTCTAAAAAGAAATGCACCTCAATGTCAACATGTGCTGATTTCTTCTCTTTTTACTAAGTTTGCATTGACCAGATGCAAGTTCTCCACGTGCTTCAGCTTTCCCAAACTGCAACCCTGGAAAGTAATCACACTGACATCAGCAAACACACACAGAGAGATTCAAGTCAAAGAGGTGGCAAACACCCTGAAGTTTACTCCAGTTTTCAGTTTTGGCGTTCTTCCAAGTCATTAAGAAAGTCATTAAGAAAGGGTCAGGCTCTCAATATTATTAAATTTATGTTAAATGTTGAGAAGAAAGGAAGTGAAGTCAAATCTATCAGTAGCCGCTGGCCATGAAAATGCATAAATATATAACATTTGGAAGTGGCAAACGTCATGATCACCCATGTGTTCTGTGAGCATGCTCCACCCCACAACCATCTATCAGGTCATCTAAGCTATCTTTGCAACAAGCGGGAAATTCATCATGTGGTCTACATACCTTTTACCAAGCTGGTTATCTATGCTTAATATCTCAGCCTCTGGTCAAGATAAACAAATTCTAAATGTACAAAGGCATTTGTCTGCCAAATGATGGGTCACTTCAAGGGGACAGATTCTCTCTTCCTCAAAATTACAGCAAAGTATTCTTGGTTAATAAATTCTTGCTTAGCAAGCATTCCTGGTTCTAACCATGACAAACTGATGAAAATTTATTCAGGTATATGGGGGGAGGTATACAGGATGGCAGCATATCTGGCCACAAAGCAAATAAGTGAACAAATAAGTTGTTGATTTCATTTCACTGTTTATTTGTGAAGCTGTTAGATAACATTAGAGAAGTCACCCTTCAAACTACCAACTTTCCTTTTAAATGCATGCTATAGTAGAAAAGGGTTGTTAAACTTCAAATAAGCATTGGTGTAAAGGAATGCAGATTGTGATCCTACATTGTGTCTGCTGGTAGATTTAAACTATCTGCCAGTGGAGTTACATTACATTCTTGAATACCAATGTAGTGCAATGTATGTGGATCAATCATCAATCTGCATAGATGACAACTCATTGTGACACTGTAATGGGCAATACACAAAGGCAACGCACAGAGGCAATGCATATTCATACACTACTCTGTGTGTTTTAATGTGCTATGGCACGCACAGTGGTCCCACATGTGCAGCTCTGCTCACACCACTTTCAGCTGGATGCAGCATTGTCCAAAATAATCTTTCCACGTGCCAACTCCCCTGTATGTCATTATCAAGATGCCCGCTTGTATCTGTTAACGGTTGGATCTGGAAACTGGCTATTCCAAGAAGGATTAAGAATGCAAACAGCATGCTAGAAAGAACAAAAGATGCAAAACAGAAATCAAGAGAGGCAGCCTAGATGTACTACAGCAGTTTTATGGAAAACAAGAGGAGAAAAAATGGGAGGAGTGGTGAGAAATGGAGCAACATCCAATTATCGCTCCTGATAGCATTTATAACAGTGAGATCATCTTACAGATATTTATACCCAATGTTCCTATGCACACAGAGATTGCCACAACAGAGTTGTTTACTTACCAATTAGGCACAGAACGTGCACCTCCGGGATAGCGAGGTCAGATGAGAAGTTACTTAGAGCGGAAAGCAAAGCTAACAAGAGAGGATGAAGGAACTGGGCCTGCTTTGAAGAAAGGTGACCCGAAACAGAGCCAACAAACAATGCCTGAAAATGTAAGGAAGGACTAAAGATAAGATCCACAGAAGGCTAGTTCTTTTATTAGCACTTGACAGTGATGGCAAGATGCCTTGAAAATATAGAGCTGATACTTCAACAACTTCTCTGGCTTCCAGTTTTGTTCCAGGTTAAAGCCTAAGTCCTCTTGATGGCCTTCAAAGCCTTGGAATGATCTAGACTTGATATACAGTCATTCCTCCACATTGCTTGTTTGGCTTTCATGGATTTTACTATTTGTGAGTTTTTCCAAACCCTGATCCCTGCCACCTCAAAAGCTCCTTTTCCAGGTGAACCTTCCCTCTTCGTGACTCCAACAAGGCCATGTAGCCCTTTAAAAACTCATCTCTGGTCCTCCTTCACCAGCCGCTGCATGGATAGCTAAGGATGGCTCATAATCCAATTTTTCTGCACCACGTGTCCTGTCCTGATGCTCCCACACACACCTAAGGAAGGAGATGGGTGTGAGAGAAGAACTATGCCAACCCATCTCCTTTCCCTGACCTGGTTTGGACCCTGGGTGCCTGTTCTCCCCACCATGCCTCAATCCCCTTCCCACAGACACCTCCACACAGATTTTGATATTCGCAATTTTCCCACTTTTGCAAAGGTTCTGCATCCCTAACTCTAGCAAATGATGAGGGCTGACTGTACATCATCAGCGTATTTATGTCTTTTTATGCCTAGTGCCAGGTGATGCTCCCGTCAGAGATATCTTAAAGACCACTTGGGACAACAACTTCTTATGGCGATAGCAAAATGCAAAGTTACATGTTTAATTTACTTACTAGCTACATGTACAACCCACACTTCCTCAGCGAGCTCAGCATGGCACACAAGACTCTCTTCTTTCCATTTTAGCAGTCTGAGATAAAGTGAAAGGCTCAATATCACTTGAGTTTCCTTGTTGGGAGACCTTGAACCTGGAATCCACAAGCCTTCGTTCAACACCAGCCAGAACAACCAATTCTGAAGGAGTTGCAGTACCTCAAGAAGACAGAGTGATCAAGAGGACTGAAATACAATGCACAAACAAAGTTGAAGCTAATGAAGTGGCTGAAGAGTTGGTGGATGAACAAAGACACCCATGGAGGACTGTGTGATGGACAGGCAGGGGAAAATTTCTTTTACGCTGCTTTCACACAGTGGTATGCACTCCTCTCAAAGATCTACGTTAAGTTCCTACTGTTTTTTAGCAAGGGCGTAAGACAGATATCTTCAGTCTGGCCTCTGGAACTGTTTGACAGTTATTGATTATTGTGACATTCGCAATTGTTTTATCCTTTAAACAGTTCCCAGTGATGCATGCATGTTACCTGGCATGAGCACTATCTGTTTAGCAGAAAGGTAGGTTCAAGATCTAATAAACAAGCAGAGAAACAACATACAAAAAAGGGCAAGATGCTCACTCTTTAAAGCACAAGTTGCTTTCTCTGCTGCAAAACAGCAAGGTCAAAGGAGTTTGGAGCTGATGACAAAATGGATGCCATTTAAAGGAGTATCTGAAGCTCTCCAAGGGTCTCACCAGGGCAGAACTGGACATGTTTATCTCTGCTTTCCTTGATTTCACCTATTTTATCATAGCGTGTGTCCATCTATTCTGCAAACTCATCTGAGTACACATAGGTGGGCACAAAACACCGCTGTGTTCAATTTTAAGCAGATGCCAGACTGTGGTAGCTACACCATCTTTTCTCCAAATGGGATGCACATCAGAACTAACAAGGTGGAAATACAGTGCATGTCAGTTAGATTCCATAATACTGCTTTAATACAAGCTGACGTGTTTGGAAAACTCCCACTCAAGAGCTTGGTATGAGCAACAAGCACAGATATCAAACCTATCTTTTTTTTTTGGTCAAACCTATCTTTTTATTTAAGTCTCCCAAACAGAAAATGGGAATGGACAGGGTCAGAAACAGCTCAATAAGGAAGTCAGCTGGGCCCTTCTCCCCACCACTCACATCACTGTCCTTGAAGATTCTGGTCTGAAGGAGAAGAGACCTTCTCAAAGGTTTCATGCAATACAAAAATCCCCTTGCAAGCTAGCAGTGGGGAATTCTTCCCTGCCTCCTTGCACAGTATTGCGGGGAGGGGGAGTTTCAGGACTCTGCCTGGCGAGTGAGAAAAGCAGCAGCCAGCAGCCGTCATGGGACACTGGGAGGAAGTAGGAGGAAAGGGAGGAGATGAAAAAAAAAATATGCCAGTAATTTATCAAGGGGGCACCTTGGCAGGAAATTAATGAAATGCTTAAATCTTCTCTGCTTAAAAATTAAACCGCCTCCCCTGCCAGTTCTGTTCACACCCTCTCACAGCCTTTGCTCCTGCCTTTCGGGTATCCAAGGCTTACTTCATCTAGGTAGCAATTCTCTGGCGCTCCCGCAGGTACTGCTGCTTTACTTAGCAAAGCCCTTTTTAAAAAAAAAATCCATTTTATTATTATTATTATTTTTGCCTGGAGCAGGATTAACTGAAGTGTGTACCTATGTTTTGGTTTCCCATCATCATTAGAAACCCACAAGCACTAGACTCTTCTTCCTCACCCTTTTAATTTATATACAAGTAGATATGAAGACTAGAAAGGAATATAGTTAAGGTGCACATATACACTTTCCTCAATGAGAGGAATAAATCCACCGTTCCAGTTTATGACTGTTAAAAATTCAACTTATGACTGCTACACCACAAGCCATCATTATGTAGCGGTTTGAGCTTCGGACTGTAAACCTGGAGACCAGGGTTAAATTCCTTACCTGGCCATGGAAACCCATTGGGTAACCTTTGGAGTATCACACACTCTCAGCCTCCAGAAAATCCCATGATATGTTTACTTTAGGGTCTCTGTAAGTTGAAAATGACCTGAAGGCACACAACAGCAACAACATGTGAAAAGCACTAAATGCATATGGTGAGACAGTGATTACCAGAAGAGGCACACATTTCTATACAGATGCAAAAGGGTATCTGTGACCCAGTACAAATTTTGCATGGGGTGATAATGCTGGCAGATTTCTGAGAAGAGCAATTAAAATGAAACTGGCAAATTCTCACCATCTTTGAAGCCTAGGGAGAACACTGCATTCCTCTAATAAGGTATCACTTTGGATCTCCATAACTGCTTTGAACTATGGCTCCCCATTTTGTTAAGAGATGCAAGACATTATAAAATCATGGTTATAGGTTGGTTTATAGGGAAGGTGGAGGAGGAAAAAGAAAACAAAAACAACAGCAGTGTTACAAGAAGCCACCAAACTGTAGGATGCCACAAAGTGGTGAAGAAACTTGCGAATTCTACATAATTCTTCTCAGGCTGGCAGGTAAACAGGAAGTAAGGGTGGTTTAGGTGAAGAAGAAAAAAGGCTCATTGTCACAATCATAAATTGGAATGGCGGATTTATTCTACAGGTTCAATTTGGATAGACTGGTCCTAGTACAATATATAGGTAGGTAGGTAGATGGATGCATGAAGGGAAGGAGAGACAGACAGATAAGTTATTTCATGCTGTAGAAAGGCATGCCGGGATAAAGGTGAAACATCTGCTCTTTACTTGAAAATACAAAAGCCAGCAATTTAAGATTATTCCCCAGTGCTTCATGAGAACACCCAAGTCTTCATGAGAGGCAAAAGCAAAGGAGCAAGAGGGTCATTCTCATGGATAAAGAAGGCGGGAGGGATGCCCAGGTGACTTCCTTTCTGTTATGGCTGGAAGTAGTTTTATTTCTCTGTGTCTGAAACTGCCCCTGATAAGACATTTCCCTTCAGACCAGCCTGGCCTGGGAACAACAGAAGTGTTTGGATGAAACATCCCTACTAGCTAAGTTGTACTCCCTCTTTCTCCCATACAAAAAACAAAAAAGCAGCCAAGTTTAAAAGGTGGTTTAGGAAACAATCTGTAGAACTGGGCTCCTCAGAGCAAACAACCCTGCAGCCATATGCAATCCAGTTTTGTGTACGGACATGCGTGCAAGACAGCAGCAGAATGTTTAAAGACACAAAAGCTGGAAGCTGCATATTTCAGCTGTATAGGCTGAATGGGTGAAGATTCTAAATGATGCCTATTCCTTTCTTGAGCTGGGACTCCTGTTGCTGCCTTATTTATGCGTGAATTTCCTTACAGAAAATGGCCAGACATTTTCGTCTGAGTATTTAGCTCAGGTTACATTGGCAGTAACTTATGCAGGGCCCTTCTGAATGTGAGGCACGTGCGTGTCACGTATAGGTGGATGTGTACAGGCTTGTGGGTGCACATAGGGATGTTCATATGCATCTTGTTGTATGTGCAGTTATCCCACGTTGCTACTCAGCACAAGGGTTGCAGAGAACAATCAGTGTGGAGGACTATGCTAAGCAACCCTGCTGTAGACTCTCAGCTTTGGTCAAAACCTATGCACTCCTCAAGGTTGCTTACAGGAATTATTTTCAGCAGCAAACAAGGAGCCACCATTTCACAGAACAACTTCAGTTTATATATATATTCAAGGCCAAGGTTTCATCCATCTCCAGAAAAGGATCTGAATGCCAAGCTGAAATAAGACTGCATACATTTTTTTAAAAAAAAGTAATACAAAAACAGGGTCAAGGGAGTGGGTGGAGGAGAATGATAAGGGAGACAGAAATGGGAAAGGGAAATACAATGCATTCCAGTCATGCCATACTTCCAGATCTGTTGACCGTTCAGTGGAATCAACCCTACTGGTACCCTGAGAGTTGGAAAGCAGAGCTTTGAAAAAAGTGGAATGAAAGAGTCTGGGAGCTATACTCCAAAGAAAGCAAATTTTCCACTGCAAATATGGAAGGTCGACCATTTCTCACCACTATCACCACTGCCAAGCAAATGGCAGTTTTGAGAAATAACATCAGTTGAAGAAATTGAGGTGTTGGGGATGAGAAAGAAGTCCACAGCTTAGTTTGCTCTGCCATCCCTACTAGATGCCGTCTTGTTTTTCTGAAGCAGAAGAGATACAAAACAAGCAACTCACAACAAAAGATAGGTTAGTAACCATCAGACCAAATTAAAAAATCACTTGCTAACTTGTGCATAAAAACTCCAGTGTTGAGTTTTATCAAGGCAGCTTCCTAGACCAGAAAACATACAGGTGGGCCTGGAGAAACACACAGCAACATCTCCATACTCAGATCATGCAGTTTTCAGATCTGAGAGACAGCAAGCAGGAAGGCATCAGCCACCCCTCTGTGCTGTAATATGTAATTCTATTTCTGAGACCAGAAGAAACACTAGCTCACATCACAGCACGCCAATTTGCCTTTGCACGGTGTTAAAAAGTCATTAACACTTCCTGGAATGATGGAGCCAGTGGCACTGTGGTGGCGGGCAAATCCTCCCCAGGGAAGAAGGGAGTGGAGAGAGAGAGAAAGAGAGGCAGGCGAGAGGGAGACAAGGCAGTAACTGAAATTCTTAGTCAGGGCACGGGGTCTTGTCCTCAAATCCAGCACAAACACATTTGCTGCACGGCCAACAGCAACGCCAGGCAGCAACAGAGGAAAAAGTTCAGAAAGAAGCAGCAATACACTAGAGGAGGAGTGAGAGGAAGGGAGATTTGGACCTTGTGATGGGAGATTTACAGGAGACCACAAAGGATTTTCCATCTCTCAGCCACCTGAAGAATAACAAGGAAACGACTCCCTCCCAGTCCAAAAATGTATTGCTGAAATCAAAGAGCCAGTGAAATGTAGAGGTTTCAACATTGGACTATGAGCCTGGAGCCCAGGGTTTGATTCCCTGCTCTGCTATGGAAACCCACTGGATGACTTTGGGCATGGCACACACTCTCAACCCCAGAAAACCCTGCAATATGTCCACCTTGGGCTCACCATAAATCAGAAACGACTTGAAGGCACACAACAACAAGAAACTCAGATGTTGCTGAAATGCAACTGCTATGATCTCTGACCACTGCTTAAGTTAGCCATGGCTAATGGGAGTTATAGTCTAGCATCATCTTGGAGGGCCACATGTTCCCATCTTGGAGAGCCACATACTCTCACCCCTGTTCTATGTATCTCCAAGTGCCACTTCCATTTTTTTAACCAAATCAGTGAGTTTCAGAAATTAAGGAAAAAATTCTTGCTGATACTTGTGCTTGGCGTTCAGTAAATACACTGAAAAAATATAAGCAGAGAACAATCTCCCCACCCTTAAGAATTAAAACCTGCTCTTTGGCATTGGTATTCAGATTACAAATAGGTGGAGGGTTCAAATGTTCATGAAAAGCCGTGCAATTTCAGAAACTGAATTCCTCTCTGCTTCAACTCGTCAAGACAGAGCAGAAAAGACTTATTTCAGAGCCTTGGGCTTTCTTTCAGAAGCTGGTTTTCTCTCTTTCTCCCACACAGGTGTGCAGCCCTTCTTTACCCTCCTCCCAAAAGAAAGAGAGAGGAAAAGGCCTGAAGGGGTTCATGTAGGAAGACAGGTCCTCTCTTGGGTTGTAGCAACATACCCATGCCTCTTTCTGAGCTTGATCTTTGCCAGAAGCACATGTCTGTTTCTTCTATACTCAGTGCCCCATAATTTCAAAAGGCAAGCTGAGCACAAACTCAATCAAGGACAAGCCGTTCCCTGCCAGCTCTGATCTTGGCCCTCTGCAACATGGATGAGAAAAGAAAGGAAGGACGGCGTGCAAGCAGGAAGGAAAGGAGGAAGAATATTTAAGAGACGAAGGGCTGACCATACATTTCCCCACTCCTTCACCCGGATGTTCAGCAAGCATTAGTCCAAAAAGGTAACTTTTTGAACCTCTTTCCAACACTCAAGTGGAGCTAGAAGGCAACAGTCTTCCAAATTCACTGCTTGCTCCAAAGCACTACTTTCATTGCACTGAGCTGAGCTGCTTGCTCCAAAGCACTGAACTGAAGAATGAAATATAGCTAACAGCAACAGAGCTAGCACAGTGTAGACTATGATCCTGGAGACAAAGGTCTGATTCCCTGCTCAGCCATGGAACCCAGTGGGTGACCTTGGGTGAAATCACATACTCTCAACCCAAGAAAAACCTATGACAGGGTCACCTTAGGGTTGCCATGAGTCAGAAAAAAATTGAAGGCACACAACAACAACAACAACAACAACAACAACAACTGATCAGCTACTGCTCTAACAGTTTGCTCAGTCTCTCCGCTAAAGCTACCTAAATCCAAGGCTTCCACCACCCTTTGTGGCAGGAGCTTCCATACACCAATCACATCTTCCATTATGAAGTCCTATCTTTCATCACAGTCCAACTGCTCGAGCCCTTCTGTCTTCACAGGACAACTGCTGCATTCACATAGGTCCCATTGTCTTGCCTGCCACATAATGTCCGTCTCTTGCTTCGTTCTGCAATTCCAACTCATTCAAACTATCTCTGCTCCACAGCCGTTGAAATCCACACCAAGATGCATTGTATCCCCAGCCTTTCCTGACAGCATCCTTGAATTCTGTTCCTGCTCTACAGCTGCTGATATCTCTGCCAAGGTGCACCAAAGCCTTGGCAGTGTCCTTGGATGGCAAGTCCTGTCCCACTCCTCCCTGGAGAGCAGGTGGGCTAGCGCCGCTTGACTTCCTTTCACAGCCAGTTCCTGATAACCCCTGGAAATCTGCCAACAGAACATTGCAGAAGCAGACAAAGAGAAACAAATTGGTCTTCCATGCCAGAAGACCACAGGTAATAGGCCAAGCCATTCCCCCTGTGGCCTTAGCTCTGCATAATTCAAATACTAGCAAAGAGTAAGCATTCTATCTCAGACCGAGTTTGCCTGTGGAAGGAAAAAAAATAAACTAAATAACCCATAAACTCTGATGGTACTCTAAACACTTTTAGTAGCATGCCCCAGCCTTTGTAGTCAGAATACAATAAGGTCAGCTAGAGACAAAAATAGTTGAGAATCATTGGGGGTGAGGATGAACTCTTCAAATTCTTTAATAAGTTTGATGGAAACAATGTGTTGATTTTTAAAAAAATGAATACAGATGAAAGCAAAATTGACAGCAAAATTGACAGATTTGCCTGTCCAGTAAGCTGGCTTTGAGTGCTTAGCTCTAAAAATTCAGGCTTTGAATCCTTGTGTACTCAACAGTATTTGCAGTTCCGAATTAGGATAGCTTTCTTATCTTTTCTTTTCTGAGAATACCTCATTAACAGCTATATTGCTGGGTGGTGGTACAGGATAATCTATTCACATTGGGAATAGTTGTAGCTATTAAATTTGGCCAATGCAGATGGGTGAGAATTCTGTTTGGTTTCTCTGAGATAAGAGCTTTGCAAAATTCAGAAATTCCTTCATATATTTGGTGGGAAAGACTTGATACAGTAGAAACAAAATCAAATGTAAGGAGAAAGCAGGAATCCAGATTCATTCATCCCTAACAGGAAATTTACCAGATGGGAAAAAGGGAGAGGGAGAGACCGTGCTTTGCGGAATTAATTCCTTGCATTGGGGTTGGGGGACAGTTGTGATGGATGTCTCTGACTTCTCCTAGCATTTTGCCCTTTTAAAAGGCACCCAAGGGGCACTCAGAAAAGGAGCAGGTTTCCACTTGCAAATGCATTTTGACAATGTTAAGAAGAACCCTCCTAAAAGAGATTGATAGCTCTCCTTCCATTAACTTGTCCTCTCCCTCCATGCCAGTTAATTTTTTCCGGAGATATGAGAGAGTTCAAACAAACATGCGGGTGTTTTTTTCTTCTGACAAAGCACATTGCGTTTTGTTGTGGGGAATGGTCAAATGCTCCGTCCATCCAGCAAGGAAGCAGGCAAAGATATGTTCTTCTAATACATAAAGGATTGCTCTTAGAATTTGCACCGTATTGAGATGCATAGTTTGGTGAAGCTCAAGCTTGCAGGAGTCTAAGTATCACCCAGTGAACAAAAAAAAGCTCATTTAGAAAAGCAACTGGGTTGGTGTTTCTCATAAGTTCAATTGCGATTACTCTTTTCCAGCAAATGTTTTCTATTAAAACCAATTTTTAAGTGAGACAGAAAAGTACAGTACACCACAACACAACTGCAAGTTGAGTCTTAGCCCCGTGCATTGTCAATCACCTTGTCTTCATCAGCAGTAAGACTAATGGTTAAGTACAATGGGACCTCGGTATGCACTAGGACCCCCTATGGATACCAAAATTTGTGGATGCTCAAGTCCCATTATATCCAATGGTGTAGTAAAATGGCGTCTGTTATGTAAAATGGTGAACAATTCAAACAAGTGCTGGAGAAAGCCTGAGGATCTGTGAAAAGGTGAGCGGCGACTGCAGGGTTTGCCTACACATCCACGTAGTGCTTTGCACATGGTAAAATCAACAATATTTTTTTTTTCTGAATATTTTTGAGCTGCGGTTGATTGAGTCTGTGGACGCAAAACTTGTGGATATGGAGAGTCGACTATATTTCCTCAGCCAGAAAAGCTTTCAAATATTATTTGAATACATCAATGGCTCAGTCATTTTCTCTGACGGTGTTTGTTTTCTGTGCTGAAAGCATTTGGATAAGTGCTACAGTAGCCTCATTTACATTAAAGAAGGATGGAAGCTTGAGATAAGAGCACGTTGGCTAATGTGGACACAGGCAATTCCATGATTTGCAGTAAATCCAAACAAGGTACTAAATTTGTCATATATCAGCATTTCAGAATGCCAGGAGGGAGCAAACGTGGCACTCCAGATGTTCTTGAACAACAGCTGTCGTAATTCCTCACTGTGCTGGTTCAGGTTACTACGAGTTGCAGGCCAAAAATAGCCAAAAGACTGCAACTGTCCACCCCAGTAGTGCCCCTTCAGCTGACAAGTGTTGGAGTGAGGGCATATTCACAGGCCTTCTCCTCCTAGAAATTATCTATGAGGTTGTCTCATTGCAAATCTCAGCCATTTCTGACATAGATGTCAAAGCCTTAGCCTAGAGTTAGCCAACATGCTAGAGAATGTCAGGTCTGGTGTTCACTTTGAAAGCCCGGACGCAAAAGACCACTAATTGGAAAGAAAGGCTCCTTCAAGCTCACTGTTTGGACATTATGATTGATCATTATGGCAATTCATCTTAGATCCAGTTTACAGGCAGGGGGGAACACCCTAGCCTTCCTTTCTTGGCCCTTTTCCACCTCTGGCCAGCTTAGCAGCTCCTGCCTGCCATTGTCACTCTTCCTACTGGGCCAAACCATTTGAAACCACTCTGTCATTCTTCCGCAGCCTTATGCCGACTTCCCAGGTTTCTTCCTGTCATAGGAATAGGGTCATGGAGTTCAAATCATTAATTTCTGCAGTGGAAAGAGGCTGACAGGCCCAGCGCTGATATGAATGATGATGGATCTCTGGGAGAGACCAGGCAAAACCCACTACTTAATCATGCAGAGAGTGTCTCTTTGGGGCACTAATTTAGGCCAAGTGCTTTCCATCCAATTGCACCCCTGTTCCTTCTCAATGCTGCAAACTGCTGATGTGTGTCGGCTGCTCCTCTGGAAGGAGGGCAAGCCAAGGAGATTGATAACTCCTATTTTGCAGAGAACTTGCTTTTTCTCCCCATTGAGTCAAGATTGGTTGTGTCACAAGGGAGAGTGTGGTGGCAGCCTCAGCAGCAGATGCAGAACATCATGGAAGGTTGACAAATTATTAGATATCGATTTGTTGTATTTTCACCCTCTCAGCCTAAAAAGAAGAAAATGACAAACCTCCTCTGAACAAATCTTGTCAAGAAAATCCTCGCAGTGGTTCTCAACCTGTGGGTCCCCAGATGTTTTTGGACTTCAGCTCCCAGAAGCCCTGAGCATTGACCATAGTGGCTGGGGCTTCTGGGAGCTGGAGTCCACAAACATCTGGGGACCCACAGGTTGAGAACCACTATGGCATTGTTGCTACAACTTGAAGTTGACTTGAACTCACATAAAAACAATTAGGAAAGCACTTGTTGGGCTTTTGGTCTCATGAGTCCTCCCCAAAAAAGCCTCAGCTAGCTTTAGGCACCACACACCTTGACTAGTGTTGAGAAAAAATTGTAATAGAACAATATAAAAGTCCACACAAAACAATTTAAAAGCAATTTAAAAACAATAAAAAAGCACTTCCCAACACCCAGTGCAAAAACAGAGAAACAGAAATAGTAATTACCAGCTACAGAAGCCCTGCATAAATAAATGTTTTCAAGAGGTGTTTTAAGCTTGACACAGTTTCCGCTACCAATTTTTTTTTTTTAAATACATTCTCTCCTTGCAGTCCAAAGTCCATTATCTCACCATTTATTCTACCATCTCATTCTGTCACATATTTTAGACTGGGATGTTTGTCACAATGCTCAATGTGGGAAAAGATAAAATTAAAGCTGGCGGAAAAAGTTTCTCCCCAGAGAGAAAGAAAGCGGGGAGGGCGTCAAGATGTCTAATTTTTATCCAAGGGATGGGCTGCACAGAAAAGCAAGAGGTTTTATGCTTCACTGTTCACCAGTCCAGATCCCAAATGTGCTCACACTGTGAGAAAAAGGACAGAGTGTTACTTTATGGTAATTATGAATAGCACAACTTTACTGTAACTTTATGACAACTATGAATAGTAAAACTCAAGAAACCTGCAAGAGCACCTAAGGGTTGCTGCAGTCAAAAGCACTATCAGAATAATTTTGGTAAAGTGTTCCCCCCTCCCCCCAAACTCAGTCCATTTTCCTTCCCCAAAAGAAACATAAGTGTGGCTGGATAGGAGTATGACTGAAAGGGATCTAGGAGTCTTGGTAGATTACAAGCTAAACATGAGTCAGCAGTGTGATGAAGCAGCCAAGCAAGTCAACGCGATTCTTGGTTGCATCAATAGGAGTATGGTGTCTAGATCAAGGGAGGTAATGGTACCACTCTATTTTGCACTGGTTAGACCTCATTTGGAATACTGTGTCCAGTTCTGGGCACCTCATTTCAAGAAGGATATTGACAAGCTGGACCATGTCCAAAGGAGGGTGACCAAAATGGTGAAGGGTCTGGAAGCCATGCCCTCTGAGGAGAAGCTTAGAGAGCTGGGGATTTCTAGTCTGCAGAAGAGAAGACTAGGGGACATGATAGCCACGTAGCAACTGGTTGGACTGGATGACCCCAGGGTCTCTTCCAACTCTATGATTCTATATATCTCCCTTTTATCCTTTGCTTACATCTGGTTTAACTGATACTGAGAATATTGTAGCTATGAAGCTCCAAGATCTTGTTGTTGTTGTTGTTGTTGTTGTTGTTGTGTGCCTTCAAGTCATTTCTTACTTATGATGGCTCTAAGGCAAACCTATCATGGGGTTTTCTGGGGCTGAGAGAGTGTGACACACCCAAGATCACTCAGTGGGTCTCCACAGCTGAGCAGGGAATTAAACCCTGGTCTCTAATGTCATAGTCCAACGTTCAAACCACTACACGATGCTGGCTTTTATTACAGATCTTGAAATACGTTGGTCACAACATCTTCTAAACAACTTTCTCTGTTTCCAAGAGAAAAGATTCAGGAAAGATATGAGTCATGAAGCAAAGAATGACACATGCCATCCACGGTGGATTTTCTATGATTGCCAGGAGATGGAAAATACTTTCGGAAATCTACCATAGATGTCATGAATCACTCTTTTTGTTTCATGACTCATATCTTTGATGGATATTTACTTTTGAAAAAAAAAGTTGATTAGCAGATGTTGTAATCAATGTATTTTAAGATCTCTAATAGGACCTTGGAGCTCCACAGTTACCCTTCATAGTTACCTATTTTTAGGCAGCTTGGAATGAGCAAACAGCAAGCTTTGTGTTGTACCATTGTGCCAGTTTCCAAATGAGTATAGTTAATGAGAGCTGTTTTCAAATCACTTACTTCTTTGTGAACCCAACTACTGCATCGACTGTATTTATTACAGAAATACAAACACTTTCCAGATCACTATGATGGTCAGGGCTTACAATATCTAACAGAATATTACTAGCAGATCCTGTGATGCAATTTTTATATTGGTGTATACAAATGTCCAGGATGTCTTTTTCAATATGTAGGGAAAAACAATTGAGCTATGCACGTGTTTTAAGAACCACAAGTTTTCATTCTTAACCACAGTAATAATTTGGACTGTTATTTGCAAAACACTTCAGTTCAGATAACCAGAGCCTCATTTGTCAGTCATTGCTACAGATATGCCATCTGATCCATGATCACGTTAAAGAAAACATCTGGTTATATACATTTTACACCATTTTTGTTGTTGTATGCCTTCAAGTTATTTCTCACTTATGACAACCCTAATATTCCAGAAGAGGACAACTGGTTCATTAAATTTCTTGATATGGCCTTAATGGACAAACTGATTACTTTAATAAGAATGACAATGTTAGGTAATGATGTCAAAACTTGGGACGCACTTACCACATATTTAAGAGGCAGATGGGGGGAACCTAGAGATGGCCAGCTTCATAGATTAGATCTGGGATAGAAGTTGGAGTTGATAATTCGGAACAGTTTTGTTGGTGTTACTCTTTTTGGAATATTGAGTATAGATGCAACAAATAGAGTGTGAGTTTAGTGCTCAGATAATTGGGAATGAAAGCAAGAAAATCATCTATATATAAGATAAAGATATGGTTAATCTACAGACTGAATTATAAAAAATTGAAACCTGTTATAGAAGATAACTTAAGTATGGAGTGTATGAAGTTGGATGGACTGAATGTATGAATGTATGATTAACTGATGTGTTTATGTATTATTGTTTCTCTTCTTTGTATTTTATTATTTGAAAATAAATTTTAAAAAATAAAGTACAGATCTGTTGGCCATCACTGGGCTGAGATGCATGAAAAGCGACTAAGCTCTCCCAGGTTTTTACTCTTTGCAGAAAATGATTCTAAAGAAACAAAAAACCCTAGTCATCATGTGTATTTCACAAGATGGGAAGATTATCTTGTTTTCTGCAGTAGGAGCAGAAGGAAGAAAGCTTTAGGGAGCACTTTTTAGCTCTCCTCCCCAACACGCGTTGTGTAGGATGAAGATTGCAGCAGTGCCACCGAGGAGACCGGAGGACAGACAAAGGAGGAAATTGGCTCATTGGAGAAAGAGACTGGAAGGCAGCAGAGCAGGAGAGACGGTGGGGGCAGAGCTCACGGGCTGTCAGAGGGGGAAATCACCAGTGACCCTGAGAGGAAGAAAACTCTATATATCTCTGCAATCTTGCCAGCCTTGGACAGTGGAAAATCGGGAGCCATGATGCTGCAATTAAGGAAGGTGATGCCCCTACAATCAAGATGGAAGAGATGGGCAGATGCAGAAAGCGCATTCTGAAGCCAGATTCCAGGCTGTTAATACAGAATCTTGTGAATCAGGGCATTAGTGCGTCTACTAGATTGGTATTGCCTGTATCGGAGGAGAAAAATCAAACGACTCTGTAGTTATCAGGGGACTGCAGCTCCCATCTGCCTTATCTGATATCAGAGAGCTACTAGTCCTCTATCCCTCTTCTGAACTGACTAACAGAGAGTTTTAGGTTCATATGGAGTGCCTCTCAACCCTACCTGAAGATGATGGGAGAGGGAAATTGGGGTGCTTTCCATTGCAATCATAGTATGTAACATTGAGCTGCAACCCTTCCCTATTAGAAGAGCTCAGCAAAAGGCAATATTGAAGAACGTATTTTTTTAAAAAAACAGTAAAGCATCATTTTGATGCCAAACTAGTTAGTGTAGGGGCAAAAAAATGTGGTTGGAAGAACAACTGTAGCCAGCTGGATCTTGCCAAGGACAGCCAAGGAGAAGTCAATGTAAGATAACACAAAGATTTATTGTAGCAAACTCTCTTACATAGCACAGACAAAAGCAACAGAACAAAATAAAATTTCTCATTACTATCCTGAATGACTCAGGATCAGAATTTAAGACACCCCCCCAACCCCACTCAGAGAAGAGGAAGTTTGAGAACAACGAGGCAACCAGCAAGAACGTTTGCCGCCCAACCCACGAAATGAGGAGACCACACACAGGGCTTGGGTTGAACTAGGGCAATTTATTAATATGCCTAATTAACATACAATGGTAATTAACCTGAACTTGAACTTGGTCTTGAACTTCTATCCTAAAAGGGGGGGTCAACAGCATGGGTGGACTAGGGCAAGAGTCAGCTCCCGCCCATCTTCCCTAGCCCATAGGGCGAGATACCGGGCCCCAAAGCCAAGCGCAGAAGGTGGATCAAGACTTTGGCCAGCCCTCGTCTGGAAGGTGAGCCCGAGACCGAGTCCCCCGGGCTCAAGCCAGTGAGGGCTAGTCCCGGGCCCTCCTCAAGGATAGACATTATCCTACACCAAAGGGTGCCATAGGTACACACCGAACCCATAGACCCCCCCCTTACCGGCCATGGTGACTGTAAGTGTAGTTGTGGATGCCTATTTAGCACCTATTTAAGGCACCACCCTGTATAGCCAATTACCCAATCCCCTGGCGCAGTGTAGGGTAGGCGAAAAAAAACCCTGAACAGGGGGGAAAATTCCTACCCGTCCCCGAAACGACCTGCGAACTTACACTGAAACCACAGGCTGGGAGGGTGGGTCGCAACAATCCGGAGAAAAGAGGCCGAGGGGGAGGCGGGGCAGCCTTAAATAGTGCCTTAAAGCCCCGCCTCCTCCCACCAGTGCTCTCCTCTCGCGGGAGGACGGCAAAGGGCGCCCTCCCCCTTCCACTCGTTGTCACGTGGGCAGTGGGGGGCGCATTCTCTGCATTTCTTTGTTGCTATCCGAAGCCGAAGCATCTTAAAGATATTGTTTCAAAGCAAAAGACCAAACACACATGGGGAAGTGGTTGGTTCTAAAGTCTGATGAGCCTTCGGCAATGGTGGAACAGAAGCTCTCCTAAGGCTTGGAAGAAAGGAATTTACAAAGAGAAATGGGACCCCAAAGCTTTTAAGCCAAAAGGTCATGAAAACTAGGTTTGGTTTTAAACCAAGGAACTTCATGCAGGTAAAATCAGCAGGAGAACATACCTAGCAGAGAAAGCAAAACAGGCAAGTGAGGCAGGAATCTTACTGCTCCAGATCTAACCGCCAAACGGATGGAGTTCTCACTCCTTTATCTGCTGTATCTCAATATTTCTAATTCTCTTTTATTTTTGTAGCCTACCTATACTTATGGTCTGCTCATTTAGAAAATTGGTGTTAAAAAATAGCTGGGACAGAGATGCCATCATGTCAAGTACACTTCTCATCCTGCTCTTACAGTACATGAAGAAAAGAAAAAAACACATCAAATGAGGATATTTGGAAATTTTTGATTTTCATGAAAGTATGTCATGCATAATATTAGGGCTACATTCATTAACAGTTTCCACTTCACTTACAGCCACTCATATTCTTTTCATGGTAATGATTGATGACCGACAATTAATTATTTCAAAGTGTGAACTTCGTCAATGCAAGCTTGTTAGAGAAAAATCTGCCCAGTTTTAAAGATGGGGGAATAGACCACAGGCTAAACTGGATGTGGCCTCACTGGCAAAGAAAGCCGTCCTCTTTCAGCATCTACCCACAGTAAATGGATGCCATCTCGCCATAACCGTTTATTCCAGAGTAGTTTAGCTTGTTTCAGGTTAAGGAGATTATGAACTGCAGTGCATATCTACAGTAGATTGTGTTCCATTAGAAGCAGAGTTTTTCATTAGGCAATGCAGTTCTCTCCAGAATCAACAATGCTATTTCAGTGCTCTAAATTACTATTGGTAACACTTCAGAGGAAAGTAATTAGTACTCCGTTTATTATATTTTTACCTCCAAGGAGCTGCAAGTTTTTAAGTTAATATAGTTCCAACCTCTACTTTTGAGCCTAGGTTACGACTCACCAAAAGTACAATGTATTAGGCAGACACGGAGGTGTTTAACTCTGCCTCGACCAGCCCCTACTACCTGATTTCTATCCTCTTGCTTTCAGAAAAGACAGGACAAAAGCAGGTGCTCATAGGAGTAATAGGTATCTGAACCACCCTTAAAAGGTTTGGATGTTCCTGTTTCTAAGTGAAGGGATGTCTATATTATAAACTGATTTTTTTACTTATTACTTTTATGTTGATATTTTCGATTCTCATGTCTCTATATTTTATTGTTTTGTAATTTTACCTTGTAAGCTGTCGTTGGGAAGATTTGGCCCTGAAGGCAGTATCTATTCATCTATCTAAATGAATGAACGAATGAATGCATGCTTTCCCATTCCACCTAACCACACTTTCTTTCCATCTGCAGTCTTTGGGTCCCTGGCATTTGATTACAACCTACAGAAAAAAGGGAAAAAAAACTCTGATGACAACCATGTGAAGCAGGTTAGGGTGACAAATTACACAATCATTGAGCTGGAAGAGACCATGAGGGCCATCGAGTCCAACCCGCTTCTGCCATGCAGAAATACACCATCAAAGCGAATATTCCCGACTGTTGGTCATCCAGCCTCTGTTTAACAGCCTCCAAAGGAGGAGACTCCACCATACTCCCAGGTAGCGTATTCCGCTGTTGAACTGCCCTTATTGTCAGGAAGTTCTTCCTAGTGTTTAGATGGAATCTCCTTTCCTGTAATTTGAAGCCAATGCTCTGTGTCCTAGTCACTGGAACAGAAGAAAACAGGCTTGCTCCATCCTCCATATGACATCCCTTCAGATATTTAAACATAGCTATCATGTCGCATCTTAATCTTCTCTTCTCCAGGCTAAACATGCCCAGCTCCCTAAGCCACTCCTCATACGGCTTCATGGTTTCCAGGCCTTCTCCCATTTTGGTTGCTCTCCTCTGGACACCTTCCAGTTTGTCCATATCCTTCCTGAATTGTGGTGCCCAAAGACTGGACATAAGTTGAGTCTTGAAATAGAGCCTGCCAGCCTAAATCCAACACCTACCTAAGCCCTCCAAACACCCACAGATGAAAGAACATTTTCTGTCTAGCAGTATAGAATCATAGAATAGTAGATTTGGAAGGGACCACAGGGGCCATCCAGTACAACTTCATTCTGCCATGCAGGAACCCACATCAAAGTACTCCCAAGAGATGCCCATCCAACCTCTGTTTAAAAACGTTCAAAGGAGGAGACTCCACCACACTCCAGTACCTGGTTGCCATTTAAGAAAAAGGAAAAAAAGGCACCAGAAGTCTGTGAATTCCAAAACAGAAAAGTAAGACCAGACGTCTTTAGAAACAGGAGCTTGTTTTTGACAAGGACATAAGTTTACCAGCTCATGTTGCTCCACTGTGAACATAATTCCTCCATATTTTGAAAAACTAAAACTTAAGGTGTTATTGCTTCCTCCATTCCAGGTTCTTCAGCAAATGATGCCTCTCTATTCAGGACCAATCTCTTAATAACAAAGTTAATGCTTGCTTTGTTTCTTCTCCAGTCATGCTTTCTTCTAATGTCCCCCCAATGAGACGTAACATTAATTACTACATTTAAAGGAAGTTCCATCTCCATTACTGCTAGTGCCCCCTTTCTCTTCTCATCTTGAACATCTGAAAATTGTTTTCTGTACGAGGGACGGAACAAAAGGAAATGCCGCCAAAATATGCAAGGGATGAATTTTATTTATTTGTGCAATGTCAAGTACAAAGGAATCAATATTTTTGTCATTACGCCTCCTGTCATCTGCAAGTCCCCCCTTTCCCGCAGCACCATAATCTTTGCTGTCATTTGAGTTTTAATTGTGTTGTTTCCTCTTGTGTGTGGAAGTAAATCTTATCTGTTTTGGATTAAAATTCAATGAAGGTCACAGCAGCTCGAAAATTTAGCAGGCTGCTGCAATTAATGTTCATTTGGCTTTGATAAATTGGAATGTTTCCCCACAATAGGAGTGGAGTGGGTTTCAGAAACCATAATTCTTCCATTAACTCAATGATTTCCCTTGCATGATAGAGCAACCTGTCATTGCTGTGTTTGTCATCTGTCACTTCAAGGTTCTGGGCATATGCCTGATATGATTTATTATGATTATTTGGGCTGCTTGTGTCAAAACATTTAAAACCACTAATTATTCTTCCCATGTAAAGTGCTGAATTAAACAAAACGTGTGATGCATCCTTCCCTCTGCTCCAATTATTTCCCTGCTTAATTATCGTTCCCGGTCATTATAAATCCTCGCTAAGGGCTTCCTTTCAGATGGTTTGTTTTTGGAGACATGGATGGCTTAGAATTTCTTAAAGTGTTCCCTACAGGCTCCATCAAACCAGGTGGTGGCAACGGAAAGAGTCAATCCAACGCCTTGGTCCTTCAACTCAAACATGTTTCCATAACTCCATAAAAAGCCAAATTTTTCTTGCTGGTTGAATTATGACGCTTTGCAGCTGCCTTCCATTGAGAAAGGCGATTTTGTTTGTTTTGCTGAGACCCTCAAAAAATAAAGAGGTAAATATCCTCATGCAACCCAGAGTCAGGGTAATTCTGCAAAAAACTACAATCCTGCACTAACGAATTAAATCATCTTAGACTCCATGCTCAAAATAAATTCTGCTAATAATGAACCATATATGCAAATAGCTTAATTCTGCATCATTCTGCATTTTTATCTACTGATTTATTATACTGATTTATCATTAGGACATATTTTATCTTTTTTCCTCCTGGATCTTTTTATTGAGCATATTAGTTTTACATGCCTTGAACAGAGATCAATATTTATGATACAGATACACTACACAATATACAAACAATACAAATAACATACTTACAATGTTCAATAGATGAAATGACTGAGTTCTTTATTTAATAGACATTTAGCTTTATGAATCTCAAATATATTAGTAAAATCTCAAATATAATTAATATGTATTCTACTGCTGTAACTCAAACAACAAGTTCATTTATCTTAATAAAGAGGTTGTTTAATCTCTATTTTGCTACCTATTCTAAATTATGTATCTGAGTTTGTATTTGCATAATCTAGAATTTTTACATTTGGTCCCATTATTCCTCTAAATCTTGGGCAGTCACTATTCTCCATATTTTAAATGCCTTTCGGGAGTGCTATTCAGGCTCTCTGATATGGGGAGCTGGCAATTTTTCCCCCATGTGCCATGGACAGGTAGCATATTTATGCTCCATCACCATAATTGTTTCTTTCTTTCTTTCCTGGAAACTCTCCATAACTCAGCGACCAATGGACTAAAGATCAGCACCGGTCCAGAAACTAGCTGGTTGAGTAGTAAGACCTTAGGAAGGACTTCAAGAACTTTTCTAAAACACACCCTGCCATTTTGAATTCTTCCTCTATTTGCCCCTGCCACAGATAAAAGTATGTTCTCTCTAGGAGTCTCTGGGTCCTATAGAACAATTCTGATAAAATGGACCACAGAATTGCACTGGGAGACCTAGAGATTTCTAGGGAAGTGTTCTCAGGTTTTTAAAAACAGCATTTGTGATTTTTATTTTTATTCACATTTTTTCCACTTTTGTGACCCTAACTTCTGCAAAAGCAGAGGGCTCGCTGTACTAGGATTCCTTATTCCTTGAGAGAGAAACAATGCCCTTTGGATGGGTTTATAATTGACTTTTAAGATACCAGGGAAGCGTCTGTAGCACAGATATAACATCAACCTCCAGCAAAAGTGTTCCAACAGCAATAATTGGTTGGAAATGTTCAATCTACCGATCCATGGAAAACCTCTCCTATGGCAACAGACAAAACAGCAGAAAACAGAGATTTAGTGCTATTCCCTGTAGGATATTTGAAAAAGAGCCAGTGAACAATTCAGGATCAAGGTACTAGTAATCAGTTCTCCTGGGCAGAAAGACCTGGACACAATACCTTTTTCAAAGTCAACAGTCTTACATTCTATTACATTCTGAAGCCCAGTGTGGCTGTTTGGTTTTTTTTAATCTAAATCTACCGGCAGCAGCTGGAATTCTTAGGAGAATGACAGCCTCCTCCAGAGTTTCGGAAAGCTCTGTATTTCTACATGCCCTTACAGCTCATTCCAGCACTAAGATCCTAAGAAAAGTTCCTTTTTGGACTACAAGTCCCACAATCCCCCAACCACCACAACCATGAGCCATAGTGGTCTGGGGATTTGGGGCACTGCTGCCCAAAGAAATAACCTTTTTTTCCAAATACTGGCTGCCAACACCAGGATGAGAAAACAGGAGCTGCCACTGAACAAGGTTGACTTAGCTCCCAACTGAAAGCTTCTCAAAAACCCAAAGCTTCTACAGAGAATCTTCTGCTCAAACTTTACGCTCAGCATGATGCAAACTCAACTCTACCTCTTAGGTGAAAAGCAAAGCAAAAAAAGTAACGACAGTCATTTAATTCGCACTGCAGTAGCTGTGACAGCGGAGCAACAGCAATTTACAGTAGGAGTTAATGTGGAAATCAATGACTGCTGTCTGAGAAGGTAGAAAACTACTCATTATGAGTTTCTTACATACATGAGTGGAGGGCAGCCATTCCTGGCATGTCATGCCCCTTCTTGTCTACTTTCCAAACAAGACCGGCCAGAGGCTGCAGTTTCGGAAGCCTCTCTGCACCACCTCTGAAATCTACACAACAGAAAGTAGACTTTTTTTTTTTAAAGGCATAACGATGAAAACCTCCAAGTGATAATACTTTGGTTGGTACGACGCTGCACCAAAGGACAAGTTTTTCAGAACAACAATCAATGCATGGCTGGCACCTGCTTGATGGGAAAGCACAAACTTTACAAAAGCATCAAGACATCAGCTGTCCCATTGCTTTGTCTTTGTATGACTGAGTACTGCATGGGAAAAGAGCACTGCTGACAGCGCCAAAGCCTTCAATTCACAAAAAGAGACAGTTGACAATGAAAGGTATGTTGAAGTCGTCCCATTTGTCATCTAGCATTCACTCCCTGCCCTAGAGAGAATGACTCTTCAAACTCCTCCAGGCCACACTTTGCTGCTCTTGGCAATTTAAAAGGGAGTTTGGCAATGCAGCGTTCAGAGGTCAGGGCTAACCTGGAGTGCTTTACACTCTGATATACTCATGACAAATTCATTTTCAAACAAAAGATCCCCAGATCCCAGGGATAGGAAGCTTCTTCTGCAGAAGGAGAGGAACGAGACATAGAAAAAGGGAGAGAAAATGGATGACTTTGAGGTGGTAGGCAAAAGATTCACACCTGGGAGACCATTTTGATCACCTTCCTGAGTGGCAAAGGGAACAGAGATGTCACTCACCATGACAGAGATGTGAAGAATGTGCATCTGCTCCTCCACAATCTCAGAGGGCTCCTGCAGGGTGGGCGGCGTGGCCCTAGAGAGCTGTTCGGCGCTGCTCATAGAAACGTGGAAATACAGGGTGCCGTTTTCCAGCCACTGCTGCTTCCAGTGCACCAACGAAATGTCAGACACGGTTCCTGACATCTCTGCAAGAAGAGAAATGTTAGAAAAAATAAGTGCTGTGTAGTGTTGAAAGTGCTTCTCATTTTTTAAAAAAGTCTCCCAGAATCTCTCCTCCTTACCAGCAACCATACCTGACTACATTTGCCTTTGTCTTTCTTTGTTCCTCTCCCTTTATCTTTCTTTCTGTTTCTTCCTACATGGTCTATCTCAAACTACAAATCTACAGGAAGAAAAGACCCCTCTACTTTGCCTTTGTAACGTGGTAAGTTTCCATAGATACTATCATCATAATTCTTACAATAGGCCTGTAGGGTGGGCCAACAACACTAGCCTCATTTAGCAAAGGCTGAGAGACTAAGACAGGCAAGCAAACTTGCCTAAACTCAGGCAAACCAGAAACTTCCCATGCATTTTTTTAAATGTCATCCAATTGAGCCTGAACCTTAACAGCCACGTTCAGAGGACTCACTCAAGAAATCGCATCAGAATTCCCACAACTTCCACCCTACCATCAGTCTCAGCATGGAACTACAGAACAAGTTCGTTTTCAGGACATCACTGTAAAGCTACAAAATGGATATCCAAGCACCACACTATATCACAAATCCACTGATTGCAACAGTTACTTAAGATACCTCCAGTGTCCACCTTGAATACACTACCAAATCCATCATTTACAGCCAAACTCTCCAATACAATTGCGTTGGCTTAGATTTACGAGACAGGGGCCCCAAACTCTTGGAATTACAAAAGCTGTTCCTCAAGCTACAGTACCCACCATATGAAGTAAACAAATCTGCAAGACAAGACTTGTACACAAGGCTAATCTATTTCAGAACAGACTAAAGATAGGAAATGGCAGAACCTTACTAGTGTTCACATACAGCTCCCAACTGAGGCTACTAAGATGTATCATCAGCAAACTACAAGCAATTTTGGACAATAATGCTGACTCTCGAGGGGTCTTGGTGGCAGACCTTTACTTGCCTTACAGACAGCCTCCCAATCTCAAACGGTTGCTTACCTACAGGAGGACACACAACATGGATGGGGAAAGGGGTACAATACCTTGCCACAGACCCAGATACCAACTCTGCCCACACATCTACTCAAGAAATGTCATCACAGGATCACATCACCTACAATATTAGAGGCACTTTCGCCTGCTTATCCCCTAATGTGATATATGCTATCCTCTGTCAACAATGCCCTTCAGCACTCCACTTTGGGCAAACAAGCCAACCTCTGTGCCATAGAACAAACATATATAAATCAGACATCAGGAATAAGAACACACAAAAACCAGTTCCAGAACATTTCAATCTTCCCAGGCAGCCCAGCTCAGACCTCAGAACAGCAGTCCTTGGGGGGTAAAAAAAACCACTACAAAGGATGATTGGAAAGTAGAATTGGAAGACATCTACAAACTCCAGTCCATTGACGGTAGGTTGAACAGAGACAGTGGTTTCATGGCCCACTAGTTAACACCCCAGCCTCATGAGGGTTCTCTTGCTCTTTTTACCACCTCTCCTTTCTGGTTCCCAGCCAGCATCATACTACGCTTCAGTATCCCCTCCATCATTCACACAATTATCTACATACCTTGGCTTTGGACAATATCTTTCCCCCACCTTTATCTCCCAACAAACCATCATTAAAACAGAGCTTATCCTTTCATCAGCATACTCACAAATGTTGTTTTTCTGTTACTATTCACACATATAACCTCCTCACTCATAGGCATAACTGTCTGCCCGGTCTACAAAGGTTATGCTACCAATTCTTTTTCCTAATTAATCTCAAAAGTACAACAATATCCCTTTGCATATTGAGACAGACTAACACAGCCACATCTTTGAATTCAGCCACTTTCAGGGAAGCCTGCTTACTCTCTGGCCAGGTTCATATCTAACAGGAAACTATGACATCCAGATGCATGAGTAAGTAGTGGAAAATCTCAGGCTTCTGTACTTTCCCATCTTCTTCTTTTGCAGCTGCAAGAAGGTTGGAAACATTCACTTCTGATTTTAAAGAAATCACAGAGAACTGTGACTTGTTTACTTTCTAGTTAGAGCAAACAGGTTCAAATGATGCTCCCACATCTGTTTGTTCTCTCTAGATAAAAGTTTAAATAAATCACAGTTTCCTGAATCTAGTCAGCAGGGAAAACTGTGGTCTGTTAAAAACTGGAAATTGATGGTTCTGATCTCCTCCTTTCAGCTGTGAAAAGAAAGAGGAGTGGGAGTACAGAAGCCCAAGTCTTGCTGCAGCTTGTTTACCAAGCAGGAAAGAATGGCTCCTTATTATATCTGAACCAAACCACAGAATGCAAGCCAGGAAGACACTTTTAAGTCTAGAGAAGCAGGCAGCTCACTATGTCTGGCTCTTACCCTCAGAAAAGAACCCCAGCTGGGTTTGCAACCTTGGACACATTACTCAAATTTTCAGTTATTTAAAAATAAATATAGACCCCCAGATTATTTTAGAATGATTATTCTGATTATTCTGATTAATCTGGTGATTAAAAGGTACACTCTGCATGCAGCAAATAATATCTAATTAAAATTGCTACAGACATGCTCAGTGCCAGAAAATAATAACCCAACCTCCTTAAGCTCCTCTGGGAAAAGGGAAAAAAAAAGGGGGGAGCTCAGGCACAAAGATCCTATACCACTTCTGCAAAACATTTAGGAATATTAATAAATGAGTAGTGGGCACATCTTCTTTGCTACTCTCAAAAGGGGTTGTGGTTTCAGAATCAAGGTTCGCACCACCAGTTCTTGCAAAATTCAATCATTCCCCAACTTCAAATATCTATAAATTCTGTTCATGAGTCCAAACATCCTTCTGTTCTGCAATAGACACTTTTTTCTCCTCCATTATTCACCAGCACCACTCCTTTGGAACAGAATCTCCATTTTGCAATAGCAAAAAGATTTTGTGACTCTAGCTGTGGTGAGTTTAAGCTGGTGGAACAGATATGGGCATGCAAAGCAGACCTTATCTAAAACATGAAACTCTATGTGCAGAGCTTGGCTTACCTGTCCATCAGAGTTCCCTCTTCCACCCCGCTTGCAAAAACACCTCCCTGCTCTACAGCTCACTGAATGAAAACCTTGCTGTTTTCCTCCCTTGACGGGAGACAAGGTTAAACCATTATCATAAACTTCCTTACTCAGCACTTTGCTAATTATTCTATTGACATATCCAAGAAGCAGGCATTGCCACCTGAATCCCCAACGAGGACAGTTAGTGGCCCAGGGCACTCATTATCCACACAGCAACAAGCTGAGCACACACTAGTTTTCATCTAATGGTCATAGCTGAACGCTTCAGGAGAATTGGGGAGAGAACCTTTATGTCGTGGTTGTTTAAACTGAGGTTATAACTTCAAGCCTAACCTAAGAGCTGGACTTCATATTCTGGAAGCTTTTGCCCCTGAAACAACTCCAGCTTAAAAATTCAGGTTGACATCATGCACTGGAGTAGATCTTGTCCTAAGAATATGGAGTGTCACCACTGATCAGAGAGAATCATGTCTGCCTGTATCTAGCTCTGGGGACCAGCATAGCATGGCCCCCCCGAAAATGTCATTGTAAGCCTTCAAGTTGCTTCCAACTTATAGTGACACTAAGAGTTTTCTGGGTCTGAGAGTGTATAATTCACCCAAGGCCACCCAGTAGGTTTCTACAGCCAAGTGAGGAACGGAACTCTGATCTGCAGGGTCATAGCCCAATGCTCAAACCACCAAATTAGGAACATACAGTTTCTTAAACAAGTCACAACTTTGTTTTATCAAGTGCAATACTGTCTAATCAGCACTGATGAAAAAAATGGCCCTGCAGGTGCTTGGGACTTCAGTTCCCATCAGCCTTAGCCAGGGTCATCACGTGTTAGGAATGCTGGGAGTTTCAGTACAGCATCTACAGGGCCACAGGTCTCCCCATGTAACACAAACATCAAAATATGTCTGCGTCTAGGGGAAGGGAGTGGAGGCATGGTGGAGAGAACACCTGAGGTCTAAACCAGGACAAGGAAAAGAGAAGGAAGAGGGGTGGGTTGGCATAGTGGCCCTATACTTCCCCTTTCTCACACCCATCTCCTTTTTGGGGTGCAGGCGGGCATCAGGAGAGGGTTTGGGCTGCTGAGAAATTGGGCTGTGAGCCATCCTTCGCTGGCCAGCCAGTGGCTGGTGGAGGAAGAGGAGGATCAGAGGTGGGTTTTTAAAGGGCTGCATGGTCTGATCGGAGCCACCGAGAGGGCAGGTTCCTCTGGAAAAGAAGCACTTGGTATAGCAGGCAGGGGTTGGAGAAACTTGTAAATAATCAAATCCATGAACGTTAAACCCACAAATGTGGACAGCCGATTGTATGTGTAATGTTCCCAACTGACGACTTCTCTTTTTTTCAGCAGGCCTTTTAGTTCTGATGCGTTGTTTTTAAATTATATATGAGTGTTTTTATTAGATTGCTGTGACTTGCCCTGAGATCACGCCTAATGAGGGTGGATATAAATTTTATAAATAATAAATACGGACAGCATATTATTTCTGTTCCTAACACTATGCTTGAGTGCGATTTTATTGGGAGGATCATTTATAAGTTCTTTTGAGATCCCCTTGGGAATATAATATGAAATCATGATACAAACATTATAAATAAATGAAATGAAAGGCTTTCCAAAGAAAACCAATGCTGCTGCCCAGTCATTTTAATTGTTTCATCTTACCTTGTCGGTTATATATTTTATCTCAATTATGACAAAAAGGGCAGAAGTCCACTTGCCCTACTCCAGTGCTACTCAAAGTGGTAGCCCTTGGACTGTTGCCAGTCCCCGAGCCATTGGCTCCTAGTACCTGATGAGCTACCAGCAAAGAAATAGAACAATTGTAACAAATGGGCACAAAGAAAATGCCAGTTCCTGGTACACTAGGGGAAAAAGACAGTTGCCAGCTCCCCCATATCAGGTAGCCCAAGAAGCTTTGCCCTACACAACAAGACTTTGCCCTTCTCATCCCCACCCCCAAAATCTGTTCCTACCATTAGGAGAAAATATGGAAGCTATACAGGAAGTATTCCATTCTCAGTTCCATGGATGGAAGCAGTTCCATCAGTGTGGGAAAGTGTTAATGTCATTAGGCTTTGCTTGAGGTTGCTCTTTCCACAAATGTTACCAGACTCAAAGACCAGCTTATACTCCAAAAAGCGTGAGGTTGAATATCAGATCAAAACCACCAATATCATCAGCCCCACAGATAAATTGAGAACTTCCCTATGGGGAATGGTTTGTCATTCATCCAAGCCCCTCTTGAGCAGCCACCGGTTTTGAGAGAGATTTCCTAGCATCAAGTTTCTGACTCCGACATGTCTACAGGCTACCACTCAACTCGCGCTTCTCATTTCCACTTCCCTCCCGCTCTCCCTCCGCCCCTTACCCATTTCATAGTTTTAACGCAGACTGTAAAACCCTGTAGGCAAGGACTGCATTACCGCTGCTTTCGGAACAGCGTCTAGGATGTGAGCGATGCTAAACAAACATTAAATATTAATATGGATCGTGGTAGACATTCGAGTCTGATATTGTGTACAAATTATGTAAAACTTCTGAGCAGTACATGCACGATGTAGACAGGAAATATCTGGCTGGGTCATGGTTTCTCAAATGTATCCAAGCAAGGCATACAGAACTGGAGGCAGATAGGAGGAAAAGAAGGCAAGCCAGCATGAGATAGGGGCTAAAGACATGGATTGGGACCAAGGTCAATGTTTCTGCCAACCATGAAACTTCCTTGGGGACTTCAGAGGGTCACTTCCAACATCTGGGAAGACATAATGGTGGGAGAGAGGGCGGTGACCACATGTAACACTCTAGGTATTTGGGGAGAAGGTAAATAAATACAGTAGATGTAAAGGAAAGGAACGAGGCTATGGGAGAATATACTTTTGGGTGTCTATGTTTCTGTATGTGAGAGAGAAAAGAGAGAGAAAAAGAGAAGGAAGAGAGAGTCAGGCAGAGTGGAGGGAAGGGAGGCGGAGAGAGAATCCTTAAAATAAATTACAAACAACAGAGGTCATGGTCTTTGGCACTAATTCGATTCTTTCAACTGGATGGAAACACTTTAGAAGAAATTAATTCCTTTAAAATATTTAGAAACATGGCTTGAGCAAGAAGGAAAATGGAGAGCTTATCTGATCCACTCAGCATAAATCCTTAAGATCAATGCATGCTGTATTATGACTTTCCAGTACTCAGGGTTTAAGAAAAAATGCTGAATGCTAGAATTCTACTGTCACTTCTTTATAGAATGAAATGAAAGGTGGGTTCTGATACCAACAGAGACTGTGAAAACAGTTCAATTCAAACTTTTGCAAAAACTCACATACTAGCTGTTACTTCTTTCTCATATTTTTTAAAAAACACCCAGATGATGAAAAATACATTTTTTTTTCTGAATAAGTTGTTGATACTGCTGATAAATCACCTTATTATTCCAACTTAATCAACTGAAATCAACATCCATCCACCACCCCTATGCTGGTATATCTGTCCCAGGCAGTCCACTTGGTCAAAGCAAGAAGTTAGCTTTAAATACAATTAATCTGAAAAAAGTCCCCCTCTGAATACAAAAGTTCAGTGGAAGACTTCAGTGCATCATTAAATGAATGTATGAAGGTGTGCAGGTTTTAGTGCACTCAATGGAAGGAACATGTGCATATAAACACATGAGTGCACTGTCCATGTCTTGGGCAACTGTTCTCATATTCAATGCTTTATAAACTGAGAAGGGCTACAGTGAAAATTGCATTAATTACATTAAAGCATACATGCATATAAAGCCACAACAGTGGTACAACACAAACATCCTGGTACAGGTACATAAATCTGTAGTGGGGTTTTAAAAATAAGTAAAATCTAGACTCAAGTCAGAAATGAAAAACTGAACATCTTGATAAACAGTAATAATTCAGCAATAACTGCAGTTCAGCATTTTGAACTATGATTACATACCGAGGTTATTTTTGTTTGCAAACCACAGCTCAGATTCAGACATTAAAATAATCCATGGTTTATCTAAGCCTTCCTCAAGCTGGTGTCCTCCAGGTGTTTTGGATCACAACTCTCAACACATTTGGAAAGCATCACATATGGGAAGTGAGAGCTAGAACTATGACCCTGGAGACCACAGTTTAATTCCCTGCTCAGACATGGAAACCCATGGGGTGTCCTTGGGCACATCACACACTCTCAGCCCCAGAAAACCCTGTGATAGGTTCACCTTAGGGCAGTGGTTCTCAACCTGTGGGTCCCCAGATGTTTGTGGACTTCAGCTCCCAGAAGCCCTGAGCATTGACCATAGTGGCTGGGGCTTCTGGGAGCTAAAGTCCACAAACATCTGGGGACCCACAGGTTGAGAACCACTGCCTTAGGGTCTCCATAAGTCAGAAACAACTTGAAGGCACACATCAAGGTAAGGGAAGGCAGGCTTAACTATATAAACTGTGTCCTGTATCTCAGAATCCAGCTCCAGTATAGTTTTCTCCACACCAAATGTTGCCAAATGGTCCATTAGGTTTCCTTCATTATATTTTCCAGTTGGGAAGCCGTGAATTAAGCACATTCTTTTCCAGCCAAAAAAGCAGATTGTTCACAGAATCCACACTGGAGGATACAAAATACTCTTCTGTAGGTCCGACTTGTTAAGAAAGTGATTTCGTGCCTTCTTAGGGACTATGCAGAATAGGAGAAGGTAGCAATGGGCAAATCAAGTAAAGGAGTTCCAAACAGGGCTTCAAGTCTGTCTCCCCTCCCCGCCCCCTCAGCACAGTGCTATGCACAGTATAACTTTTTCATTATTTTCTTTTTGAAAAACATGTGCTTATCTTAGCCCCAGCAGTAGAAAAACAGTCCATAACCTTCTGCAGCAAAACATTGGAAAAGCACTAAAGAGACCTGACAAGCTTCAATAAAGAAAACACCTTTTTATGGGGTATATAGTAGTTAGTGTAAACAATGTCTGTATTCTTTCAAGAAGGTGGAGACAACAAAGAAACGCACACACCATGAAAAACCACTGATGTTCCAACGCTTCAGTACTAGAAACTGTAGTATTGGGTGATCTAGAACAGCGCTATCTGGCGTGGGTGTTGGAAAACACTTGTATAAAGTGATTAGAGAAAGGGAGATCTGGAGAGCTTGACTGCTCTTTTATTTCACGTGTTTCTTTCTTTGATCTATGTTCTCAAGCCTTTTGGCTCCCGGCCTCCTGCAGTGGTCAATTACCCCTTCTTCCAAACATTAGTTAGTCCTTTTGTGTCCATTTGTCTGGGAAGAGAGCAGGACTTCCCAGGTATTGTTGTTGTTTTAAACATTTTAGACTAGTGCTGTGTTGAGGGACTTTGATAAAAGTTATGTCCACTTAGCTATTTATGTATTAACATAAGCCATACCTGGACCTCCTGAATTTTATCCTCCCCCAAATAAATAAATAAATAATCCATTCCCGTGAGGTACGACGGAGTTAATGATGGTGACCTGCCCAAGGTTTCTTGTGTCTAATGCTCTAACCATTTTACAAAACTCATTGTTGAAAAACTGGGGTATTTGGGACCCTCTTAATTCAACAGCAGGTTTGGAGATGAGAGTCGGGGAGGACTGGTATTGGGCAAACTACCAGGGTAGATCTTGGGGGGAAAGTAAAAAGAATAAGTGCCACTAAAATGTTCCGGTGTTGCTGCAGTATTTTTTTTTTAATGATACATTACCGTGTTACTTGTTTGACCAATCCAAAGTGGTGGAAAAAAATCATGTTCAATTGTCCAGTCAACTATTGGTCAAATATTTAAAGCACTAATTCAGTAGAATTGTAACAGAAGCATACACTAATTACAACCCCCTCTACTTAGCCATTATGAAACAAATTACATTCCAAATTATAATAATCAATTATATAGCTAATGATGTTATTCAATATAAATGTGAACAATATTCACAAGATTGGACAGTTACTGTTTTTTTCTTTTTCCCCTACATGCTGCAGGATGACTTAGCTTAAAGATCTATGTATGTATGTTTAAGAGAGCCAACGTGATATAGTAGTTTGAGCAATGGGCTATAGCTGTGGAGACCAGGGTCCAATTTCCCTGCTTGACCATGGAAACCCATTGGGCAACCTTGGGTGAGTCACACACTCAGCCCCCAGAAGACCCCATGATAGCTTTGCCTTAGGGTTGTCATAAGTCAGAACTGACACGAAGGCACACAACATGTATGTTTAAATAAATATAATATTTTAATAATGGTGTGATCTATTTGTATTTTAAATAGTTTTATCTGTTTTTAGTGCATTTTAACTTATGAAGGATTTTTAATTATATTTTAATTTATGTTGTGTCCCACCTCAAGCCTTGGGGAGAGGCAGGTAAGAAATAATAATAGTAATAATTTTATTTCTTATTATTGATAAAATAAAATCAGTCTCACACATATCATACAGCTTGAGTGTGGCATCTTTTTGACTTTATCAAGATTTGGGGTAAAATGACTTCTAACACTAAAAAAAAAAAGGAATTTGGGAAATTATCTTTCTAGACTGCAACTCCCATAATCCCTCAGCCTACAACTCCCAGAATCTCTCAGCCAGCACTGAAAAAAGCATTACCCACATTGGCATAAAGTGAGGCATTAATGTAAAAAGTACAAATAGGATGTCTTTGGTATTTAATATTCATGGATAAGGAACAACGTCTTCCAAGTTCACCATCTTACGTGGCTTCTCTTGCAATGCTCGGCTGCATTACAAATTGAGTGTCGTTCCCCAGGAGTGTTTCTCCAGCTTGGAACGTAATATAAGATTCTGAACATGAACAGTCAAGCAGTCAGGTTGCTTTGTAGCTACATGTGCAAGACTTCTACAATATTGTCATCTTTGTTGTTCCTCGCATTATGACATATCACTGTGAAACTACATCGGCAGAGTTCCCACCCAGGCAGCCTATTAATTTGGCAGGTGCCTTCTCTGTTTATGTCAATATTTATAGCTGTCTCCTGAAAATGTTTTATCTGGTTCCTCTCTCCCATCCAGACCTAAACCCACTCTTCCTAGACATGTCCCTTCATGAAAGGCAGCGTTGGGTGAATTTCCACACACGACTGTACCATGACTGGTGCTGGAAGCTGAGATTCCTAAGGGGTCAAAAAGTCTAGGTTGTGAGACACCAAGGAGAAAAAAATCCCCACAATAAAGCATATTAGGGTAAAGCTGTATGTACAATTTTGGCTACATTATGAGCTGGAGGAGAGTTCTCAGAAAACATGCGGATTCCACTTCTCTTACTCCCCAAATGCTTGCCCATAAAGTCTGTGAATACTGGGGCTACTTCCGTACTACACTGTTATAGTGCTACTACTCCACTTTCAACATCCTGAGGAATTCTGGGGTTTGTTGTTTCCTGAGGCCAAAGAGCTCTTCTGGCTGAGAATCCTAAATGCCCCTCCCTAAGCTGCAAATCCAGGATTCCACAGGGTGTTGAAAGTGGAATAATAGCACTATAACAGTGTAGTGTGGAAAGGGCCTGAGTCAATGGAACTGCATTGGATCTGTGATTGATTAAGAATTGGTGCCTTCAGGCAATACAGTTCCATCTAAACAAGCCCTTGTGGTCCCCAAAGAAGGGAGGCAATAAATCCTTTCCAAGTAACATTGTGGCCTGAGGAAGCATTTGCCCAAGAAGCCAATCTTGACTCCACACATCTACACACTGTAAGGGGGGAAAAAAACCTTCCTATGGAGAAGTTTCCAGCCCAGCTGCTCAGTTGTCTGCTCACGAGAAAGGTCAGGAAGACAAAAGGAAAGAGAGAGAGAGGGAGAGAGACCTATGCACACAAGAGCAAGATGCCTCTTGATTGATTTTGCAATTCCATTTTCTCTCTGCCATTTCTACAATCCTTAAATATAAACATTTCATTGAAAATCTTCAAGTCGTATTACAATCAAACTTAAAAGCAAAAAGGGCTTAAATACATTTGGTCGGGAACCAAGACTATTCCCATAAAAGCAGATTATGCTGACATGATGAATATAAAATGAAACAGCCGATATTAAAGTTGGAGAAATGTTGCTCCATGCCTCCTGGCTCCAGGCAGCCTCGGTAGGGTTTCTCTTCCTCCTTCAATCTCCGCCCTCTTTTTTCCCCAAGTTGTTTTATTGAAAACATTAAAAAAGAAAAGCCGTAGCCTTTTCACCTTTCCCTTTTTGCCAAAACAGGACGCAGCTCTTAAAATATTCAAAAGGGCTTTTAAAAAACCTACAATCTGAGTGGCCCTTGCCAAAAACTCCTGTTAGTATTCCTCTATTGTTGTCAAGGTTGCAGGCCATCCTTATCTGTCGGGCGCGGAGTTTTTACAGAGCATATTTTGTTTTTAATTGGCTTGTTCTTTCTAATCTACCATGCTTATTGCATTGTTATTTAATTCCTCAAGGTCATTATTAAAACAAGAGAATCTGCTCATGGCACTCCTCCTCCGTAATTCCTCCCCCATGCAAATAACCGAGCACACCTCAGGCTCTCCTCCCTTGCTACTCTCTCTTTCCCCACAAGATTACCAAGCTTTGCTAAACGAGATGGTGGTGGCAGCAGCAGAGTGGATTCTGCATTATACAAATGTAAGCAACATAAATGGAGGGGTGGAGTTTGAGAAAGTGTGGGGAGAAGTCTTAACGTACAGGTAGCAGCACCATCCCAGCACCTCACTCATCATCCCTTCCCTGAAGCCTGGAAGGTTTTCCACACCTCTCACCTAGACAATGTATTGCTTTCCCCCTCTCCAAGTGCAATTGTGCATGAAGCTTGTGAGCATATATTTTTTTATAATGCTCATGAATAAAAAACTGATATTGCAAGTAGCCTAGAGCAGGCAATTGCTCTATAATGAGTTTTCTCTTTTTTCTTTCTTCGTTTTTCTCTCTCTTTCACACACACATAAGCAACCCCCTCGTCCTAAATTAGCACTGCAGCTTTGTAGTTAGGAACTTGTCCAGCTGCCACAGACAATGAGAACTTCTTTGCTGGCAAGCTGTCTGCATAGGAATGGAAGTTTCCCAGCATGGACACGCAAACTACGAGACCCACTGAAAGCTAATAAAAACAAAAAACAATGAATTACTTAATCTAACAACTTTTGCAGGCGTAGTTACAAGACTGCATTATCCTGCAATTTACCTGAATTTCTTTGGGGGAAAAAAACTACACTACCCAGTGTCTTCATTTCCAACAAGACATTGGACTCTAGAGAGGTAATGGGAAGGGAAGTTCAGCAGGGACTGACAGCTATATGGCAGCAGAGGGGAAGAGAAGATATACCAAAAATCCTAGTTCCATGACTTTCATGGAGTGGGCTTTAGTTAACGCAAGTTCACCGTTTAGTAGATGTGTTAAGTCTTTATGGTGCCACAAAACTCTGCTGTGTTCATTACTAGAGATTAACATGGATACCCCTCTGAAAAATGATGGAGGAAGACCACTGAGAACAGATGAAAAGATAAAGCTGAGACAATTTCATCATCATAATTCCTTTAGAGGACAATTCTACATCACAGCACCTGGCCTACGTATCTGTTGAGACTATTCATGATGGATAACTGAAACCTCCCTTTAAGTTAGGATTCCGCTGACTATTCATGATGGCTGATTGCAACCTCCATGTTTGAAGTTAGGATTCCACTAAATCTCCATTGCCTTCACATCCTGCTTGGGTGCTTTCTTGGGGAACTGATTGGCCCTTGGGCAGACAGTTGTCTGAGCTTGGATTTAATCCAGGAGGGGACCATTTGTTCTTATGAAGGTATGAGGAAAGGGAAGTTGCAGAGAGAAAAGCTGTGTATGTGTAGGGGGAAGAGGCGGCGGCTGCCTTTTGCAGTTCATGAGCACAGACCAGGGTCATCTGAGACTTTGCTGAAGGGTGATCAGGGGGCAGAGATATCTAAATCTAGTTTGGTCACCAGCTTTCCCTCCCTTGCAAAGTTTAACTACGTCTTGTATTCCCCTGCTGGTTGGCATGGTGGTTGGGAGTTAGGTAAGCAGTGCTCAATCTGCCCAAGCAAGGAGACCACCCCACCTAGAAGGTCTTGTAGATATGTTTACATAGGTTTAGCAGGCTTGTTTTCTGCTGCTCCAGAGACTAGGACAAGGAGAATGGGTTCAAACTACAGAAAAAGAGATTCCACCTACACCTCAGGAAGAAGTTCCTGATGGTCAGAGCTGTCCAGCAGTAGAATATGCTGCTTCAGTGGAGTGTGGTGGAGTTTCCTTCCTTGGACGTTTTTAAGCAGGCGTTAGATGGGTATCTGTTGGGAGTGCTTTGATGGGTGGTCCTGCATGGCAGGGAGTTGGACTGGATAACCCCTGGGGTCTCTTCCAACTCTATAATTCTATGATTCTGTGTTTGCTTCATATGGTGAGTACTGCCTCTTCATTTTAATATTGTTAAGGACATCTCAGAGCAGGTTTTCTTTAAAATAGAACACTCCATTCATTGGCTATGTTAGCATCTTTAGGTCAGAGGTATCACGATGCAATTTGGCCACCAAACACTGGCAAAAAAGAGGGTGGGGGTGTCCATTATACTGGCCAACTTATGCTTTGAAATCACAAGGCACTGAAATGTTTGTTTTTCCTCTATAACACACAAAAAAGGAGCAGTTTGCAGGTCAACAGACCAGAGATGTGATTCTGCTAGTAAGTTTCATACTACCAACTCACCATCCGCATAAACCGACATTTACAATTCTGAGCCTCTCCATCGCACCCCCCACTTTTATAATCACCATCTCCTTGGCCCCGGCTTGAGTGAGTGGTTATTGATTTCTCACGCTACACTGCCTCCAGATCATAATCCGGCTCTATATACTTCAAATACACCGGGCCCACATTCCCCTTTCTTACGGCTTCCTTGATTGTAATTCAGTCTCTAGTACATTACCCTTATTTATAATGCCAGTGTTAGAGCAGGTTGCCGGAGGCACTCTAAAATTATTTACAGGGCCCTTTTGACTTTCAATTTCCAAGCCATCCAATCCCATTTTTATTTATCTGCAAAGGTTCTCATTGACCAGAGACTTTCATCCGGTGCAAAGCCTAGCAGAAAAAACAGTAGAAGGCGCTGCCGTTGAATATTTTAAGAAAAGACAACCGTTAACAAAATCACTCGCAACGTGAGATGGTGGTTCAGAGGAAGTGATATGACAGTTGACTTTCTAGGCCTCCTCTGAAAGGTCTAAGACAGTGGTTCTCAACCTGTGGGTCCCCAGATGTTTTTGGACTTCAGCTCCCAGAAGCCCTGAGCATTGACCATAGTGGCTGGGGCTTCTGGGAGCTGAAGTCCACGAACATCTGGGGACCCGCAGGTTGAGAACCACTGGTCTAAGAGCACACTATGGAGGGACAACAGGTCACTCCGGGACCATAAATTTCTCCAAGAGAAATCTCACCGTACACTAGAAAGCTACTGTGCGGTGTGGTCATTTTAGAGCACTGGCTTAACACCAGCTTTAAAATCTCTACTCAGCTGCAAAATGTGATGCCAGAGCTCAGGCTAGTCTCTGAATGTTCAACATGACAAGGTTGTTGTGAAAATAAGAGGATGAAAAGAACACACAGTCACCAAAGTCTCTGGAAAACAAGTGGCACAAAAATGCAATAGATTCAAAACAACAGTAAGATAAAAATGAAAAGTAAAGACAACAAAAAAGCCAAACCAGACACAAGAAAGTCACAGAGAAAGAGAAAAGTAGACAGAGAGGGTCCAACAGGTAGGATTACAAGGCATGCAGGTTAATACCACAATAAAAGGATCATAATATTATAATATTGATTTAATTTGCTGAGTACATTTATTTATTTCCCCAAACCAGGCATGCTCATTCAGTATGCATCTGCAATACAGCATCTATTTGCTTAAGATTCACCGTTTTACAAGCAGATGGGCGCTGACAAGCCAGAAAGTCAAATCAAATCACATTAGACCTTCCATTACTCATCATCTCACAACAGGATTATAGCATCAGGGATTAAAAAGAAAATCATAAAATGAATCAGGAGAGGGAATAGGGTTTCACTTGTGTGTCTATTGCCTTTTAGCTAAGTTTTTAAAACAATGTTGTTTTTAAAGTTAATTGGATATTTTGTAAATGCATGCATTTTTGTTCAGTTAGCAATGTTTCCTAAGTTTTTTTTTATGGAACTTTATTATGATTGCAACAGAAGGTTTTGTAATGAAATTTGTGCTAATGGGGGAAGTTTAATAGTGGTCATTTGTAAGCTGCTTTATGTACAAAAAAGGTAGTGCAGAAATTCACTAAAGACCAATACTTGCCCATTACTGTGCAAACTTGCTAGGTATACAAGCCGCTAAAAAGTAGACTATTAGTGGATGGAAAGGTAGGTCTGGAACTCCTGGTAGACCTCTACGAGATTGGCAGAAGATCTCCAAGCATTCCTGACTCTCAATTATTTGAGAATAGCATCACCAAAACTATTTTCTCCCTATCCATTACCCTGTAAATTATACAGCCAAAATAATCCAAGCTGGGGTAACCAAAAGTGGGTGGATTATGAGCTCTGTTCATTTCTGAAACTCAGCCTGTCTCTCATCAAAGCTCAGAACATTTTATCCTAAGTGCACATCTTTTGCCCTATACTCCAGTTGATGGGCTTTAGTTTTATCTCTCTTTTTTTTACAAAAAAGAGATTTTGTGAGCCTTAAATCTGCTCACCTCTAGGATAGCATCATTAACATTCACTTACAGACACTGGAAACAATGTTTAGAATGACTAATATGTTGTATATAAGATAAGATTATATTGGTTTTCAGACAGAACACAAACAAAAAACATCACCAAGTGGCTTTGCTAGTTTTCTACAGCTGAATTTATATTCTAAGCTTAGATTATTTTCTACCACCAATCCCAACAGAAAATGGAACTATTAGTATGGATTAAGAATGTGGGGTGGGAGGGAAATTGCTAGGGAACTTGTAGGTTCACTTAGTTTACTGAGGTTGGAAGCACCCTGGGTGAACACTTCTGCTACAGGACATCCTTCTTTTTTTTGTTAAAATCCATAAAACAGTGGTTCTCAACCTGTGGGTCCCCAGATGTTCGTGGACTTCAGCTCCCAGAAGCCCCAGCCACTATGGTCAATGCTCAGGGCTTCTGGGAGCTGAAGTCCACGAACATCTGGGGATCCACAGGTTGAGAACCACTGCCATAAAAGATGCCATGCTGGAGACAATTATGGAGTAAGCAGGACCACTATATGGTCAATTGAGATGCTTACTGTAGGTGGTAAGGGAAGGAGGGAGATATGTACACAGAAATATTTACTGAAAACTTTCTTAACCTAAATTAGCAATGTGTTGAGATATAAGATCATTCTGCCTTGGGACAGCTAGAAATTATCTGCAGATTTCTTCTCAAGTTCTAAGGTTTCTTCTATAGCGTTTGCTAGTCACAGACAACAGAGATGAGAAGTTCAAAGCTTAAAACAGAAGTAGTTAGAGGTTATGACTGAAATCTATTTCTCTCCCTCTCTAGAATCATCAGACAGTCCCCCAGGAAAATATTTCCCTCCTCCTGACAAACCACACATTTTGCCTTCCCATGTTGTCCTTCCCAGTAGCTCCAGAATGGTGATGACAGTGATACTGTGCTCCTAACAAAGCCAGAATTGGCTGCTGAAAGGGTAAGGATGAAAATCACTGTGTATTTACTGAGATAAATCAATTCATTAACCACATTTTTTTTTTTTTTAAAAAAAGGAGGGTTTAATTGCATTCTAAACTGTCACTACTGCAATAAATGGAATGAGATTTTCATATAGTTCCACAGAGACAAGATTAATAACAATAAAAAAGATTACTAGAAGGTAGATGCTTTTGTACACCACCTCCTCTTAATCAGGTAACAAGATGCCAATAAAACAAACATGAATGTTGGAAGCTACTCCTGATTCCAGCAAGTGGACCATTCTAATACTACCAAACTACAGTTCTATGAATATGTATGGCGACATCCGTACCAAGATGAAGCTTTTGCCACATAAAGTCACTGGCTTTATGTGGCAATGTATTATCTCCAACTCAGGCAGTTCCCTGTAGCCCTGAGGAACCACAAGACAGTGAATCTTATTTCTTTTTTTCCCTTTTTCTTTGTTTTTAAGTGACAGTGGCAATGGATTTTGGAATGCAGGGAAGATATAGAGTCAAACTCCTTGCACTCAGAATTCCCACATGGGTCACCAAGCTTTTTAATCCCAGCATTTCGAAAGGGGATGGTAACTAGGTGAAAACATAAGAGAGAAACATTGATGGAGGAGCCAGAAAGGAGCTAGCTTACTTCACATTTCAATCTGATCCAGGAAAGTCTTTGGAAACACATTAAGAACTGGCCTACCCTCTTCCTTGTTGTTCTGGGCTTTTCAAGTCAGGGGTAAAAAGTTTTCAAGCATTTAGTGTTTTGTTTTTGATTTCCAAAGCGATTCTAAACAAGCCATTCTGTCTTCTTGCAAGAACTGTGTCAAATGTCAACAAGATAACTGATTGAGAACATGTATTTGTTTACAAAAAAAATGTTAGAATGATCTGTGCTCTGCTCCCCTTGATTTGTGCTCTGTTCCCCTTGTTTATGATAACATTTATGACTGTGTGCATTTTCTCTTCCTTTGGAAGCTCTATAAAAGTCCTGAGGTTTCAACAAAGCTTTGCCCATCTGATCAGACTACTGTTGCGGCCAAGCTGACAGTAGAGGCTGAGAAGATGTTCCCTCTTGACCAAGAGGAAATTGTGTCTGTGGGTGGGTGTGATTCCTTCCCAACCAGATTCAGGGCCCAATCTCAGTTCCGTGTTTATATACCTGGGAAAGAAAGGGTGGAGTGATACTTCAGCCACTCCCAACAAAATCATATCTGACTTATGGTGACCCTAAGGTGATCGCTCAAACTACTATACCATGCTGGCTCTCTACCCTCTTCCTACTTTCCTAAAATGAATTACTGAGCCTGGTTCAAGCTTCAGAACTTCTTCCTACTTCAGCTCTTAAAGCCATGCCCATTCCTCTTCAAGCCCATTCCCCTTGCAGCTATCACTTATTATATATACAACCCAGTGGTATGCATGCATCATGCATCACAGTCAGTGTGCTAGGAGCATCCGAATTGGCAGACAAAAAGTAGCTTTGGCAACTTTAACCAAGCACTTTTCATCACCACAGATGTTCAAGGCTCAGGGGATCCTTCCTCACCAAGAAGCTTCATAAATAACACATCTGCTTGGCAGCTGGTGATGGCTGGGGAAAAACACTAACAAACACAATGGGGAGGAGCTGAAACACTCTGTTTCCAAAATTGTAAGATTTGCCACAGCTGAGCCCCAATATGAACATGTAAAAACCTTTAGATCTCTAGAGAACATTTACAAACCTTTGCTCTGGAATTGGGTACCACTTTTTGCAACAGTCAAACTAACATGTGTTACATATAACCTATGTATTTTGTGTTGCCGATGTCAGGACTAGTGGTTTTATATATAGGCAGCCCTCCACATTTGCTAGTGTTAAGGGCACAAGACTCCACAAAAGTGGAATAAACACAAATAACAAGCTCTTTTTATTCATCACAAAGAACAGGCCTACCCACATGGAAAGTAAAGCCAGAAATGGTGCATCAAAAGCCAACTTTTGACCCACATACAATGGATATTTTGGGCAAGGCATAACTTCGGTCTTTGCTCTCCACTTGCAAAATGAGGAGACAGAGAGACTGATTTTTTTTATATATAAGGCCCAAAAAGAACAGATAAAATAAAGTGAACTGGGGTCTTCTATATGCAACAATAGGGTTGCCAGGTACTCTTTGTTTTTCTCAGCATGCACGATAGGAAGAGCTTAAGGAATCTGTGCCAATGGGCTGGGAGAAAGCACATTCAAAGTGTATTTGACTGCAGTGCTTAATGGAGATTTAAAACAAAACCATATGCAAAAAAACCCAATAATGCCATTAGCAGCTAAGAGACCACACTCTTGGTCTGCTGCTTATCACAGCTCACTAGCACCTCTGGAAAAAGAAAAGCAGAGGTTGGCATTCAGGAGCCAAAACAATGGCATTTGCTTGGCTTCTAACCTGCTCTCATTGAAATTCAGGCCTGCAAAGAATGAAAGGGAAGTGCAGTCGCCCAGCTGTTTTCAAAGCTTCTATTGATAGTGTGGATTGGCCAAGCCGTTATACGTGGACTGATTAGAAAACCCTTCCATTGAGAGGCTGCCAATAAATGATCTTCTAGCTGTTACGCTGGGGAGAATTGTTCTTCTTCTGCTGCTTTTAAACACATTTATGTTCCAGTGCTCATTCCATCATCACTATATGGAAGGCACTTCACAGAACAATCAGGTCCGTTCTACCCAGGGAGAAAAGACAAGAGGCCATTTCCTCACCGTTATAGTGCTATTATTCCACTTTTAACATCCTAGGGAATCCTGGGGTTTGCAGTTTAGGGAGGGGCATTTAGAAATCTCAGCCAGAGAGCTCTTTGGCCTCAGCAAACTACAAATCCTTGAATTCCACAGGATGCTGAAAGCAGAATAATAGCACTGTAACAATACAGGGTGGAAATGGCCAGAGTCCACTATTTAAGCTGTTAGGGAAGAACTAGTTTCTGCTGCTAGAATAAAGTTTTAGTCAGATTCCCCCCACTGAAGCCTAGCTTCCATCCACAGACAGGAGGGATTGCATTGGGTGAACTTGTGGTTGAAACACCCCTCATTTGAGTCTCGTGGGGCTCACCTCTTCTTTCGTTCTCCCTCACATCTGGACTCTGAAAAGGGTGACCATTTCTCTGCAGGTCCATTTGCTGGTATCTCAAGACTGTTGTTTTCCAAAGGGTCAAGCGGATACACAAGGAAAAGGCACAATTACAGATTCTAGTCCTCCACCCATAACATACCAGGAGTTTGGGGAAGGAGCAGGGGAGGAGGAAGACTGAATTAATCCCTTCAGCCTCCTCATTAAAGAAAGCGAGGAAAACTACTTTGGTAAATAGCAATTGATTTCTAAATTTATTCTATGATTAACTAAGGCTCCCTTAGACAAATCTGTATGCAGGCTAAGAGGCAATGATTTAATGCCCAGCCTCCTATGGGAACATGTTTCTGAAGATTGCCTCTGAATCCTCAATTGCACACCTGCCACAGCCACCATCCTATTGAGTGTTAGGCCATTTCCACACTACAATGTTTCAAGTGCTATTATTCCACTTTAAATCTCCTGTGGAATTCTGGGGTTTGTAGCTCTCGGGCTGAGAACTCTAAATGCCCCTCCCTATACTGCAAATCCCAGGATTCCATAGAAGGTTGAAAGTGGAATAATAGGACTGTAATGGTGTAGTGTGGAAATGACCTAAGGCCCCCCGCCATAGAAACATCCACAATCCCCAACCAATAGGCATACACATTGACTATTTATTTCCTTTGACATACACAATACTTTCCCATGAAAATATACTGGTTAATAGACGCTGAAACTCAGGATTTTCGAAGATCTGGGCTTGAATTCTAATTCAGCAAGAGGATTGGCAGGAGACATATTCAAGCCAATGTGTCTGTTTTATCTCCACGTAGGTATCATGGTACGAAGAATAAGACCAAACTTCATTATGTTGTTAAAAAACTAACTGTTGAGATCAGGACTCTACAGGGTAAGAAAATTGCTTCCCCTCTTCAAATCTGAGCAATTTTATTTCCCTGTTCCATCAAAATGACTTCAGAAGAAAACTGCAAACATTAACTTCCAAAGACAAGTGGATAGCAATAGCTGTTTCATGCAGGTGAGATTAGAACGATGCTTTAAACCTGAACACAGTGCATTTTGGAACAAACCTTCCAGGGCTTATAGCCCCTTTGGTGACCATTTCAACAGAGTGCTTTACCTTGCTCAGATGTCAACACCTGCAAACCAGTTTAGTATTTCTCTCTCCACCAAAACAGGACAGCAAAAGACTACTGTGCTCTTGGAAAAGAGACTACCATCAAGAGAACCAAAGCAAAACAATAAAGACTCATTACTAAGCATTAATTCAAGGGTGGGCAACTGTGGATGGCTAAGGGGCCATATTAGCACCTTGGGGGGGACCTTGGAGGGTCATGTCACCCATTGCACTCACTCTTACACACACACAAAAAGCCTTAAAATGCCCTCTGAATGACATAGGGGCATTTCTACCCACTTTTGGGACCCCCCAACCCCTAGAGAGCATTTGGGGCCATTTTGAGGCAAAAACATATGTACGTATATTCTTGAAGAATTTTGCAAGAAAAAGTTTTGACTGCTGGGGAGGGGTTCACGGGGGCTGTAAATGTGAGGGAAATGTCATTCACACTCCCTATATCTCTTTTCTGGGCAGCAAAAAAGGTTGACCTCTGGGAGCACCTGGGGGCAACAAAAATGGCCCTGGGTGGCCCCATCTGGACAGCAGGCCACTCTTTGGCCACCTCAAGCCATTGCCATCCTTCCACCACATGTAGACACCCCTCTCTTTGTTTCCCCAACAGTAAATATTCTGTCAATGCCTTCAAAACTCTCGTTTTCTAGCTCGCTCAAACAGCACTGTGCCTGATAGCAGAATCCATCCCTCTCCCATGGCAACTTGCAACTATATGTCTAGAGGAGGATCGTGGGATTAGAAGCTGTGCTTCAGGCCCACCAAAAACAGATTCCAATCTATTTATTACTCCTGTTTCTGGGAGGCCTCTTCTTTTATTTCTGATGATATCCAAAGTGTTCTCTGAATACACACCTCTAGCGGAGCTTTGAGATACTGGGGCTACCGCTACTAGAGCAGTAGGTCTGTGATGTTTTCAGCCTCTATTCAATTAACTACCACAATCTGGCACTTCTCCAAGGCACAGGATGCAATTTCAGAGCCAACCAGAAACCAAAAAAAGAAAAAGAAAAAAATAAAGAGAAAGAAAAGAGATGGACTTGGAATACTGACCATGCCAGGAGAACAGGAGGCAAAAGGCCAAGAGAAGAATTTGGAAGACTTCTTATGGTAAGGGTTGAGTCAGGGGGAAAAGTTTGATAGCTGGGTCTTCTGTTAACTAGTTTTATTCTGTAAAAATAGTTCAGTGCAGGAAGAAAAAGAAGGGAAGAAGAAAAAGATAATGGCAAGAACTACAGCAGCAGTGCTTTTGGAGGTAAGGAAAAGAATCACCCTGGATCTATCACATTCCACAGCAAGAGAAAGCACACTGCATATGTTTCCTTGAGTAGAAAGTTCCTTGAGCAGAAAATCCAATTTGTTAGCTCCAGCTGTAGAAAACCACAATCAATGGCTGAAGGGTGAGTCAATACCTTTTGTAAACCAAGCTGCTTTAATGGGTCTACTCTAGTTGGGACTAGAAACTGGATTTAGGTCAAAGGTCAATAGATGGTAGATAAGCAAGAGCATGTTAGCAATATTCATCTCAAGAAAATAATGGCAATAATGGCTTACTCAAAGCCTTCCCAAAACAATAATATGACCAAAATAAATAAAAAGCTTTGAATGCAAAACTAGGAAATGTAGAATTCAAAAGAACATATTGCAACATGGTAAACCAGCAGCTGAATGTGCTACCTAAGGATGTAGCTTTCTTAAGCAGCTTAAATCTCCTTTTCCCAATGGTTTCCAAGAAGAGATTGGGGCAAACATCTTTCAATCATTTTTTTTTAGAGGCATGACACCCTCCCTTTGAGAACTGGGTAAGTTTAACCTTTGAGTCCCTCTCAGCTATGATCCTAGGTGACAAGAATTTTGTAACACAAAGAAACACATTAAACAAGACTTTTGAGAGTCTCTATATGCATGCATCTTTTCATTTCAAACTGAAATGCAGGAGAGAGGGGAGAGACCTTGGGGGCAGTTTCTTTTAGAAACTTGAGCACAGCTGATAAAACATAGAAACTCAATCAATTCCTCTTTGTTCTACAGACTTCTCCATGTTTTCCTTTTTTGCTGCGTACAGACAAAATGTTTAAGGTTCAACACATACTGTGTGCTTATGTGCTTTCAAGTTGACTGTTGACTTCCAGTAACCTCATCAATTTCATAGGATATTCTTAGGCAAGGAGTACTCCAAAGTGGTTTTTGCTAGTTTCTTCTTCTGAAATATAGCCTACAGCACCTGATATTTGCTGGTGGTCTCCCATCCAAGTACTAACCCAGATCAGACAGGACCTGGTGCCTTTGGGGTATTTAACTTGAAATTTCTATGTATGGTTGTGAAAGCTAGATAGTGAAGAAAGCTGATAGGAAAAAAATCAACTTATTGGAAATGTGGTGCTAGAGAAGAGTTCTACGGACACCCTGGACTGCTAAAAAGACAAAGGAGTGGGTCCAAGACCTGCACTCTCCCTAGAAGCCAAGATGACTACACTGAGGCTGTTATACTTTGGCAATATCATGAGAAGACATGACTCACTAGAAAAGACAAGAATGCTTGGTAAGGTAGAAGGCAGTAGGAAAAGAAGAAGACCATATTACAGATGGGTGGACTCAAGGAAGAACTCAATCAAGGACGACACATCCCTGAATCTGCAAGACCTGACGAGAGCGATTGAAACAGGATGACTTTGAGGTCACCAAAAGTCAAAGTCAACTTCACAGCAGTCAACAGCAACAACAAGGGATGAAAGAAAATTTCAGTGGACTCAGGATCTGTAATTTCCAGAATTATCTATTTCATACCTCCTGAAATTTGTGGTGATACAAGGAACAGCTCATCCCAGAAATTCACACCTTCATGAGGCCTGCAGTATATTTATGCATAGAATTGTGTACATTTTGAAAATGTGACCAAATGATAAATGTGTATACCTTTTAAATACACAACAGCATGCATCAGTCAATGGGGGAAACATTCACAAAAGTGTTTACCATTGCATTTACAGAAAATGCATACCAACTCCACCTGGGGATTAAAAACAAAAGACCAGCAACTTGATACAAACAAAGGATGAGACAAGAATGCAAGGGGGAAATCAAGACAGAGAGTTTTTCATATCCTTATGCCAAGTTCTGGCCACAGAACCACTTAAGCTCTCTATCATGTTCAAAATGACAAAGCCAGATGGTTGTCTGATGTGTGTTACATATTAAACCTGACTTAACAGCAGTTCCTCCGGTTTCCATTCTGTTTTCAGACTCATTCAAGGAGCTTGTTCTTATCTATGAAGCCCTAAATGATTTGGGATCACAGTAGCAGAAAGACCACAATCCTTTTTGATGACCCTGCCCATAGGGTATGGTTGTCAGTTGAGGTCTCACAATCCTGTGAGGTCATATTGGTAGGAAACCAGGGAAGGGACTTTTCTATGAAAGCACTTCCTATTTGGAACTTCCTCTGTGGAGGGAATAATACTCTAGTGCAGTGGTTCTCAACCTGCAGGTTCCCAGATGTTTGTGGACTTCAGCTCCCAGAAGCCCCAGCCACTATGGTCAATGCTCAGGGCTTCTGGGAGCTGAAGTCTAAAAACATCTGGGAACCCACAGGTTGAGAACCACTGCTCTAGTGGGTGTCTGTAAGGGTAAAAATGCCCTCCACATTTGTGGATTTCACTTTCACAGATTTGATTATTTTTGAGTTTCTCCAATACCTGCCCTCCTACCTCAAATGCTTTTTTTCTTGGGAGAACCTTCCCTCTCAGCAGCTTCAATCAGGCCACACAACCCTTTAAAAACCTGCCTCTGGTTCTCCTACTTTTCCACCATCTGTTGCCTGACCAGTTAAGGATGGATTGCAGCCTGATCTCTCAGCACCACAAACTCACACACCAAGGAAGAAGATGGTCAAGAGGGAAGTAGTGTAGGGTCACTATGCCAATGCACTCCTCCTCTCTCTCTTTCCCTGAATTGTTCAGGCCCCTGGGCACCAGCTCTCCCCACCATAACTCAGCCCCCTTCTCACAGACGCACACACATATTTTGAAATTTGTGGTTTTCCCACTTTTATGGCAGCCCTGCACTCCTAACCCTAGCAAAAGCAGAGGACCAACGTGCTGATTGCCTTTCAGAGAACAGTCAAGACATATTTCTCTTGCTCCTTAGAATTCATTGATGGTTAATAAGAAGGTGATCATTTGGCTCCATTTTCTGATACTGTCTTGAAGATCATTGTTAGATATTCTGTCTTCCAAAGGCTCTGAATTGAATGGAAACTATCTTACAAGAATACACAGTCCCTCCCACAACCCCCTGTTCATTTCTGTAAGGACTGCAGGAAGGAATTTGCTAGGTAGGGCCCACCACACATTTATGGGAACAAAGCCTTTAGGCAAGTAGCAAAGGACTCCTTGAAGGACTCTGTCACTGTAACCAGCAGGAAGGAAATGCTTTGAACACAGAGTTTTATCTCCTTCAATGCATTCCACTAGATTATTATTTAATTAGAAGCTGGCATGTTCGCATCTTCTTTTTTTTTCAAATGGAAGTTTGGTTTAATTAAGTCTATTTGGAGTGCTTGTTTAACAGAAAGAGAGAAGGAAAGAAAAGGATGACACTGAAGAGGACGAAGACAAAATGTCTACCTCAAGTCTTGTGCATAGTCATAATCCCACCATCACCACCACCAGAAGCCTGGGAGGAAGGACTTTTTCTTACCCCCTTTGCTTTTCCTCTTTACAGCAGAGACTTGACGAGGTTATGAATTATTGAACGGGGAAACTGTCTCTTTCATTTAGCAAGAGGATGATGGAATAGAAATGCAGACCCTTGGAAGGTTACGGTCCCCCGAGCGGCAGGCGCTGTGTATGCAGAAAGACAACCGGTATGCCCTTCCTAAGCCAGCTCGCCTCACAATGAATAACTCAGGGAGGGAGGAAACAAGACAAGCTACTCACCGATGCCTGCTTAGCTGCTGTTACCTGTCAATCAGGACAGGATGCCAGGGACCACAGTCAGCCCAGACCAACAAACCTATGATGCCGTGCAAAGAAAGGTGTAGTTTATCTCTATAGTACATGTGTGGGATTTCATGGGTGGAGGTGACGTGGACACAACCTATTGGGTTTTTCTTCACTATGGGTTCCATTAAAAACTTTCCTACTGTTCTAATGGGGAAATGAGTAGAATTCACCAGCCTATTTCAACGTGCCTGCCCAATCAGCCAAGAATCTTTAATCTGTTGTTAATAACACACTTACCTAGACCCAGTATGGCGTAGTGTTTTGAGCTTTGGACTACAACCCTGGAGAGCAGGTTTTGATTCCCCACTCAGTCATGGAAACCCACTGGGTGACTGTGGGAATCCCATACCCTCTCAGCCCCTGAAAACCCTGTGATCAGTTCCTCTTAGGGTTGCCATAAGTCAGAAATGACTTGAGGGCACACAGCAACACCAATACACTGATGTCACTGTTCTGACTTCAGGTGGGAAGCTCCCAAGCAGGATATGAATGAATTGCTCTCATCTTACGTTCCTCCCAAAAACTGGAACACAGTGGCCTCTGATTGTTGTTGTATGCCTTCAAGTTGTTTCTGACTTATAGCAACCCCAGGGGAACCTATCAGGTTTTCCTGGCAGAATTAGCTCAGAGGTGGTTTGCCCTTGCCTTCATCTGAAGCTGAGAGTACGGTTTGTCCAAGGTCACCTAGAGGGTTTCCATGTCTGAGTAGGAATGCTAATCTGGTTCTCCCAGAATGCTAGTTTAACCACCACACCTTGCTGGCTCCAATACTGGAGGTGATATATAGCCATCTTGTCTAGCAGCCTTTGATGTTGCCCAGTGAGGGCCAAACCAGATGTAGTACTAAACGTATCTCTGCATTTAGAGTGCTTCTTTTTAATAATGTAAAGAACAGCAGTTGGAGGGAGGGGTTTGTGATCATTACTGAGATCAAGGGAAGCAAGGAAATGGCATTTAATCCACTGGTATTTACGACACCATTAACTTCCTCCCTGTGCAAAATTAGCAACTTCAAAGGAGTGGTTTTTCATTATGACTGCAAGATCAGAGACAAATGTAACACCACCCCAACCCAACTACTGCAAGGGTGAACTTCTATCTTGTGTGGCTTAAGCTTCAATTTGTTCACCTTTATCCAGCTCATTCCCAACAGCAGATACTAGTTTAGTCTCAAAACAGCTTCCTTGGAAAGGAGAGATAGAGCTGAGTATTGTCCACACACTGGCGACACCAAACCCCAGAACTAGGATAACCTCTCCTCATATTTTCTTATATATAGCAAACAGCACAGCAAGTGCAACTCAGCCTTGGGGCTCTCCACAGTCGATCAGGGTGTTGAATAGGAACACCTAAGCATCAACTTCTGAGCTTCTCTTTCAAAGAGAATCAGAACTATGATAAAACAGTCCTCCAAACCCCATCCCAGAAACATAATCCAGAAGAATTCCATAGCTGATAGTATCAAAAGATGCCAAGAGGTACAGTAGAACCAACAGAGGCACACTCTTCCTGTCCATTTCCTGGCAAGGCCATTTAGCAAGGTGACCGAAGTTGTCTCCATCCCATAATCAGGCCTAAATCCAGACTGAAGTGGATTCAGAAAACCTGTTTCAGCCAGGAACTGGGAAGCCACCACTTGGTTTAGAATCTTGCCCAGGAATTAGATGTTTGAGACTGCCAGTGTTATTGAATTTCATTTATTATTTTCATTTTCACGCTACCTTTTTCCCAATGAGCTCCCATCAGTGTATGTTATGCTATTCTTCTCCAGAATGAGGGAAAGAGAGCTGTTTAAGGTCACCCAGGGAGTTTCATGGCTGAACAGAAAACTGAACCTAGATCTTACAACTCCCAGTCCAGCGTCCTAACCACAATACTACACTGTGTCAAGGTTAGGGACCCGGGCGGTGAGCCAGCCCGGAGAAGGGAGTGAGAGAGATAGCAGTCAAGCCGGAACATGTCAAAGCAGGGAATTAACCAGAGAAAGTTCATTTACCAAAGCCAGAATGACAAGCAAAACTAAAGTCAGAGTCCAAAATCCAGGGATCAGGAGCTGAGAGTTCAATCCAAGGTATCAGGAGCCAGGTGCTGGAAGCAAGGAGAGAGCTTGTAGAAGGTTTGCCACAAGCAAAGGAAAGCTTCCAAGCAGGCAGGTAATATAGCCCAAGGCACAGGTGTGGTCAGTCACCGCATCTTAATCAAGGAAGCCTCTTTTTGCTCAGCTCTCTTAAGTCTCCGCCTTGCTTGTGGGCTAATTGGAGCAGGTTCAAAAGTATCTTCAGGATCATGTCCGGGTCCCTGTTCCTCTAAAGGAGCAGGCAGAGGCATGTCCAAGACTGCTTGGTCCATGGCAGAAGGGGGAGCCCTTGAGCTGCAGGACTCATCTCCAGCCTGAGCAACAGGGACCAACAGCTGTTGCTCGTCATCAGCAGCTTCGCCAGGAGCTTCAACTATCACACACTGTCTCTCTCATTGCGCTTAAACTGCCATCACTCACAATAGTCTGCATTGTTTAGGTTTTGGGATCAGTGTCTGGACCCCTTAAGCCCTCCTCTCATTATCACTGGCTCTGAATACCGACTGGTTACTTCCAGCGGTCTACAGCAATAGGATTGATAATGTAGCAGAAGAAACTAGTTATTCTGAGCCAAGGGGCATAGCTAGTTTTATGCCTCTCTTCATTACCTGCATCAACACCATTGCTCCCCCAAACAAGCTTGAAAGACATTCTGCTTGGCTCTTTCCAGAATGCCTCCATTCCTACTGCTCCAGCAAGTGCACTTCTTTGTGCACTTGCGCATCTAGCTTTTACTTGCGGGGAGATTTAACAGCAGCGTCCCTGAACCCAGAGTCTCTGTTGGAAAGATTGGGTAAAAGGGGAAACTTCTTGCATCTATGCTGTCAGATTTCCCTGGCATTCAAAAGCATCCGTGTTTTTCTGTACAAAAAACACTGTCTGTTCTAAGAGACTCAAGAAAAATGGTTGGACAAGGTGAGGAAGAAAAACTGAATAGCTTTATGGAAAGATAAGATATAAATACAATTCTATTCTACACTTGATTTTCAGACAAAGGATACTGTAGCTATCTTCTGGCGAAAAAAGGGAAGAGAAGAACCAAGTTTCTAGCCTGGTTCATTTTTTTAACAAAATGAAGCAGGTAATTTTTCATCCCATGGTTTTCTCAAATAAGATATCAGCTTGGCTTATGCCATCACTTATCCATTGGGGCCATGCTATGGACACATGTAGTGTTGGACTATAACACTGGAGACCAGAGTTTAATTCCCTGCTTAGCCATGGAAATACATTCAGTAATATCAAATAAATCTGTATAGAGTTGCATTTAGAGAAGACCTGGCTAATCTTGCAGCAAAAATAACCAGTTATGTGGTTAGATTAGCTTTAAATTTCACCCCCGCACACACCCATCTGCCAAATTGATTTTGCTCCTTTTCATAGTTCTAGGACATGGGCTTTTCACCACTATATATCCTTTTATTACAGTTCATTCTTGCCTTTAGGACTACCAACTCAGCCTAGTTAATTTTAATTTTCTATAGGTATTGCCAAGAAAAAAAAATCATTTCAAGGTCACATATTGGTCTTGGAAAATCTGGTGTGCTTTGAAATTGCCAGCTGCTTACTAAAATGAAAACAGACTGGGAAAAGAAAATGGCATTTTGCTCATACTGTGGTAATTAAGGTGAAACACACGGTCAGCAGCAACAGCAGCTGAAGAGAAATCAACAGGGGCTGTTCCTCTCAAACAGGAAGAAATTGGAAAGGCCCAGGAAACAAACCTTTAATGAATCTACCTGAATTTGGGACCAGGAGACTTTGCACTAAAAATTCAAAAAGAAAAGAGCACCCCCTGCAAATTCTGTCCCCAATGAAAACTGATATTGAAACTCCAGTTCCCATATTGTGTCTGTCCAAGTAATTAAAAGATTGCTTTCAAGGGCTGGTGTGACCAACGGAGGGTGGGGGAACCAAACTGAACCAAACAAGAGATTTAAATTATGTTGTAGATCCTGGAAGAAGGGGGTGCTGGCCATATCAAAATATGGGTAACCACTGATGATGTACATAACTCCAATGCAGACGATGGCTTGATTCAGCCTTTAATCAGAACAGAGAGTGCAGTCAAAAAATCAGAAGAAGTCTAGGACTTGGAAAGGTCAGCTATGAAGTAACTAGACAAGATCCTCAAGTGTAAAGATATATTGCCCATGTTAGGATTGTCCATGCCATCATACGTATGACTGTGAAAGCTGGACAGTGAAGAAAGAACATAGGAGGAAAATCAACTCATTTGAAATGTGTTGCTCTCTACGGAAATATTGTGGTGGGGATGACTTCTACAGATACCCTGGACTGCTAAAAAGACAAATGACTTGGCCTCAGAGCAAATCAAGCCTGAACTCTCCACAGAAGCCAAGATGACTGAACTGAAGCTGTTGTATTTTGGCCATATCATGAGAAGACACAACTCACTACAAAAGACAATAATGCTTGGTAAGGTCATCTTGGGCTCGCCAAACACTCTCAGCTCCAGAAAGCCCTCTGACCGTAGGATCATCATAAGTTAGAAATAATGACAGCGTGTCTCGTTCTGCCTTCTACATATTCTAGCATTGCTCACTATGATTTTGCCGCACAAGGCCATTCCTATTTCACGCTAGAAGAATCTTCCCACAAGCCAACTGTCACATCAGCTTACAATTGCTAGCATGCTGATTTACCCCAAACTGGTTCCACATTTTGCATGACAGTTGTGCTTGCTTTGCAAACAAGTGAAGTGTGAATGACAGGTGGTGGATCTTTCAATACCCTTTTGTGTATCGTCTAGCTTCACTGTTCTCCAGCATATCAGGGTTATGAATGGGGTGTGCATGTCCTTCATGCCTAAAGTGCAGGAAAAGCTATTGTAATATACATACCCTTGACTGTTACAAAAAGTACAAGACAACTATTTCTCTAACTTGCTTTGGACTACTGGGATATACTGCTGAGCTTTTACCTTCTCTCCACTTCTTTCTACTATTCTGTTTTAAATTTCATTACTCATCAAAGCACCTAACCCTTTTCCATCTTCTCTCTTATGCATCTAATTTATCCTAATCTATCAAGCACTAAAGATTTTGCCTCAACTATAAACAATGATGCTATTAATTATATACCAACTCAGGGAAAAAAAAACATACACATACTAGGGTATGCACAAGTTACCAGTGTGAAGGCACCGTTGCACCCTCCCGTGCTTGGACAAATTTTGACATCCTGTCTCCTTGAGCATGACATCTTGTAAACCAAAGTACAGCACAAAGATTACCATGGTCATTCATTCTCAACTGCAAACCTATCACTGACAAAATAGTCACTTTTGTGCCATAGGCTGAGGGTGGAATGATCCATCATAGAATTCTTAAGTTATGGTCTACAGAGCTCTGGAGGGCTGAAATGCCCTCATAGGGAGTCTGCAAAGAGTAGAAGGAGTGTTATGACCTTTTGCAATTAAAATAGGGAGGGAGGGAGGGAGGGAGGAAGGAAGGAAGGAAGGAAGGAAGGAAGGAAGGAAGGAAGGAAGATGGACAGACAGATGGACAGTCATTCATTAACTGTACAAAGTTTGATTACAATATCTGGCACCATTCAAAAGTGCTGGATAGCAAAAGAATGTACTCAGCACTTTCTACTTCTGTGCATGGAAGTGAGAATGTGGAACACATGCAAATAAATGACACAGAATGGCTGAGAAAGCACATGACATTTCTTGCCACTGTCCATACAACCAGAAGCCGCCTTTATAGCTGAGTTAAATCTTGGCGGTCCACAGGCACAAAACATTTTTAAAAGGGTAAAGAAAAGTAAGAACCACTGATCTATAATATGGGCTTGCTCCATTTCTTTTATTCTTCAAAAGAGATCTGGTTTCATTGGGCACTGGATTATACAGACATGGAGGAACAATGGTCCAAGAACAAGGCAAAAAATTGCACAGACATCCAGCAATGACCTCTGATCCCCTTCGGTTCAGTGTTCTGTTCTATATCTGAGCAGATTTACCCATGCCCCACAATTACTTGCAGACTGTGGAAGGCTTGAGGGGAAGAGGTGAGAACAAGCAGAGCTTTTTAAGGGACCAGGAGACCTTCAGACAGATTCAGGAGCTGGAAGAAGAAATGCCACAGGTAAGAGAAGTAAAAGAGCAGGAAAATAAGATAGAGAAGGAATTTCTGTTAGATTCAGAAAACCAGACGGGGATTTAAGATTAGGTGTTATGAAGTCTAAGAAACAAGACCCAATGCCTAGGATGACCTGTGATTACCAGAAGGCCTTTGTGCAAGTAGCTTCTGTAAAATCAAGTATAACTGGTACCAACAAATTGGTGGTTGCTGGGAACGAGGCCTTTCCAGTGACATAACAGTTAAGGAGTGCTCTCCTTAAAATGGGTCCCCTGGCACCAATATTGTTTGTGTATTTGATTGTGTGTTTTAGCACCAGGCAAACTGACTAGGGTTGATTCCCCACACATACCTTGGGTGCATCAAATACTCTCAGCCCCAGAGAACCCTGTGATAGGTTCATCCTAGGATCACCATAAGTCAGAAATGGCTTGAAGGCACACAACATCAACAAACTGAACTAAATATCCTAAAGGCACCAGATCCCATCTGATCTTGGAAGCTAAGTAGGGTCAGCCCTGGTTAGTGCTTAGATGAGAAACCACCAGCAAATACCAGATGCTGTAGGCTATTTCAGAGGAAGGAACTGGCAAAACCATCTCTGAGTATTCCTTGCCTAAGAAGACCTTATGAAGTTCATGAGGTCACCATGATTTGACAGATGACTTGAAGACACATACACACTCAAGCAGCATTTTATTTTCCCAGGCAGTGACAATAATAATGGCATCTTCAGTGACTACAGATATTTACTGGAGTTTTAGAATACATGATATTCCCAGTATTTTTGTGCATTTTTATATATAGATATTATCTTCTGTTCATGGTTTTATGTTATGCATAAAGATTTATTTATGCATTTAGTAACTTATTTTAGTAAAGAATTTTTAAAAAATATGTTAGCAGAAAAGTTCTAAAAAGAACTGAGGGGGCTGGTGCAAAATGGTAGGAAATGAGAAAAGAGCAGATTGAACAAGTCAAAGCAAGAGGCAATTAAATCTCATTTTTGTCAAGAAGCTGGTGAAGAAGAAATGTGCAGTACTTCTGCAGTGGTAGAAACCGAGAAGCAACAGAATGTGTGGTTGATTGAACACAGGAAGCAAAATCATTCCACCATGTCCGTGCACCATCCACATTCTCACCTCCATTCCAAAATAACCAGGGAAGCCTGCTAAAGAGAGCAATTCCTCCCATTTGCCAGAGGTGAAAAAGAATATTTCAGAGGCTAATGACTTTACGGCCTCTGCCAAGAGTGGACATGGATAACTGCTCATTTTCAAACACTTAAGTCTCTGCACCTCCATCATTTTGACATCACAAATGAATCTAAAACCAGCCATTAATAAATCAACCTGTAGAAATGGGGTCCAATAAAGAGATGTGGGGTTGCAAAGAGGGAAAAAAAATATAATTATAAAACAGTATACAGCATTTATCTAGGCAAAGCAAGGCTTCCCTCCTCTGTGTGAAAACTTTTTTTTCCCCTCTTTATTTATTGGGCAGACTGTGGTTAGTTTTAGAAATTCAAGAGCATTTAACTGGGCCCGAGAAAGAAAGGAGCCACTGATCTTTGCACAGCAAGCATGAAATTAACCAGCACAGGCTAACCTTCGCCAAGGCGGCGCCTTTCAAAACAAACAATAGGGACTACTGAACTGTGACTGAAAATACAAGCAGGCTCGGGATCTTCCCTCCTGTCCCATTGCTCAGAGCATGGCAACCTGCAAGGAAAAGGAAACACGGCAGCTTACGAGGTACAATGTCTCATAACATATTAGCATAATGCTCAGGACTCCTGAATTCTCCAAGGAGTCATTCTCTACTAGCAGAGCTGGAGTAGAAGATTTTCTACTGTACTCAAATCATATGGACGAACTTCATACCTTTGATGATCAACCATGAGACCAGACACAGAAAACTGGATTAAAGGTGGGCCAGTTTATCTGACCTAACCTATTTCATAGAATCATAGAGTTGGAAGAGACCCCAGGGGCCATCCAGTCCAACCCCCTGCTATGCAGGAACACCTATCAAAGCACTCCCTTTGACAGATGGCCATCCAGCCTCTGCTTAAAAACCTCCAAAGAAGGAAGAGACTCCATCACACTCCATTGAGGCAACATCTTCCACTGCCAGACAGCTCTGACCATCAGGAGGTTCAGGTGGAATCTCCTTTCCTGCAGCCTGAATCTATTGCTCCTTGTCCTAGTCTCTGGAGCAGCCAAAAACAAGCCCATTCCCTCCTTGACATGACATCCCTTCAAATATCTAAACATGGCTATCATGTCCCCTCTTCACCTTCTCTTCTGCAGACTAGACATCCCCAGCTCCCTAAGCTGCTTCTCATAGGGCTTCATGGCTTCCAGACCCTCCACCATTTTGGTCACCCTCCTCTGGACATGCTCCACCTTGTCAATATCCTTCTTGAATTGAGGTGCCCAGAACTGGACACAGGATTCCAAATGAGGTCTAACCAATGCAGAATAGAGTGGTACCATTATCTCCCTTGATCTAGACACTATACTCCTATTGATGCAACCAAGAATTGCATTGGTGTTCTTGATTGCCACATCACATTGCTGACTCATGTTCATTTAAGTTGTGTTGGAGTAAGAGAGGGAAGCCACCTGGTGTGGGTCTAGCTGAGGTGAGGCATTCCCCTTTGACAACCTCCTCAGTCTGCCCTTGGGCAAAACATCTCAGTCCTGAGGACAATGAAAATGCTATTTGGTTGCTTCCCACTTGGCATAATTGGAAGGTTTCTTTCACCCAAGTTGCAGAACTCTGTAAGTGAGAGCCTGAATCTCTCAAGGGTCTGGAGGACAATGAAAATGTCCTGAGGACACTGAAAAAAGTCCTGAAGACAATGAAAATGCTATTTGGTTACTCCCTGGCCTGGTATAATTGGCATAAATGAGGACAATAAGAGCCTGAACCCCAGGCTTGCCTCAAGGGCAACTTTCTTCTCCACCTCTTGGGGCATAGGGCCCTAAAGAGGGTTATAGAACCCTACTGTACACCAAAAAGGTGCCAAATGGTGATACCAGAGGCAAATGACTGATAAAGGATGGACATAAAAATCACTCCATGTTGGTAAACTCCCCGTTCAAGAGAGGTGGAGGGTACTGCTGCAGAACAGATTGGACCATCTCCATATCTTCCAGCCCCAGGGCAGTTGGGAGGTTGGAACAAATTACTCTTTCAGTATTTAAGGCTGGCAGACTACAGATTAACAGTGACAGTCTGGAATGGTTTTGTCTTCTTTATGAAGCATTTATTGGAGTCACTGTAACTCACGAAGGGAGTGTTCTAAAGAGAAACACGCTCATTTTGCCCATGATCCAAACTACATCTCAGCTCTGCTTTCCCACCTGTCAAATAGGGGGAGAAACAAACTCTAATTAAGTTTGCAAAATGCTTTCTAAATGAAGTGTCATACAATCGCTCAGAAATGTCATCAGTATTGTTATGAAGCTACCATTTGTATGGTTGCTCATCTGTTGTGGAACCCTCAAGGTTAACTCACCAGCAATCCACAACCTCGAGTGCCAAGCTAGGCTCTGTCATGTTCGCTCTGCTTTATGATGGCTAAATATTTTACACAGACCTGCTGAATTCACTCTGCTTTTGTTGTAACCTACATATAAATGGTTGGTTTTATTTGCGTTTCAGCCTTAATTTTGCAGTGACAAGTATCACTATAATTTCAATAGAGATATGTAAATATAGCTAAATATAGCTGTGTTAGAGAGTCAGAGTGCTGTAGCAGTTGGGCTACAACCCTGGAGATGAGGGTTTGATTCCCTGTTAGGCTATGGAAACCCACTGGTTGATCTTAAATGCATCACAGACTCTCAGCCCCAGAAAACCCTGTGACAGGTTCGCCTTAGTGTCACCATAAGTTGGAAACGATATGAAGACACACAACAACAACTGTGCAATTTTGAGACAGTATGATGTTGGGATCTGAGTTTTGGAGAGCAGGATTTGGATCCCCACTCAGCCATGGAAATCCACTGAGTGACCTTGGACACATCAAATACTCTCAGCCCAGAAAACCCCATGATGGGGTCACCTTAGGGTTGCCATAAGTCAGAAAGGACTTGAAGGCATACAACAACAAGAGCCAGTGTAGTGTAAGGGGTTAAATGTGAGCCAGACTCGGACTCTGAGTGACCAGAGTTCGAATCCTCACTCAGCCACCAGGTGACATTGGACAAGTCACATTTCCTGCCTTACAAGAAAGCAATACCAGACCTCCTCTGAATAGAATTTGCCCAGAAAACCTTAAAACTGTGTTGCCATCAGTCAGAGTCAACTTGGAGGTTCAACAAATACAGATATAGATACACTCGAGGTCATATAGGTAGTATACAATTTTTAAAAATCCTGGAAAAGGGAAAAACAGTTATTCTAAACCATAGCGAACTAGAATGAGAGAATGGAGAACAGTCCCTCTTGTTGAAAATAGAATGGTTGAAATGTTTAAAAAAGTATTTGAGATTAATGGTCCAAATTACCTTCCACCCTCTTTATTACCTGAACTTTTAGCCACAGCCAAATCAGGCATTTATCTCTCTACACACTCCCGCTTCCGTCTCCTCCACAAGAAGCACTAACTTGAATGCCATAATAACTGTGGTTGTTCTCTCACTCAACACTGGAATTATTCAATTTGTCTGTGAATCCACATACAAACAAAATTAGGATCTTTTGTCACGAGTGCCAGGTTTGCTTGGAGCCTTTTGAACAATCCAAAGAAAACAATACAAATCTTGAAACGGGAGTGGGAGGAATATCTGACATCCAGATTATGATCTTTTCAGCACAAAGTGAAGACATTTCTATTTTTGGCATTTTAAATATATATATTTTAGTATTTAAAATCGAGTACTTTGATACCAGAATCTAGCACTTGTAATCAACAGTCGTTGTTGTGTGCCTTCAAGTCAATTCTGACTCATGGCAACATGAAGATGAACCTATCATAGGGTTTTCTGGAGCTGAGAGTGTGTGATGCCTCCAAAGTCACCCAGTGGGTTTCCATGGTTGAGCAGGGAATTGAACCCTGGCCTCCAAGGTCAAACCACTACACCATACTGGCTCTCAATCAACAGTAGTTTTCCTTTGCATATAGTGCTAAAAGAAGCAGAAGAGACTCACCAGGGAAGAGCTGTATCATGCACACAAGGGAAACCGGAGAGATAAGAACAGCTAGGAAAGAGTGTGGCTGTAGCAGGTTACCTTGGAAAGATGGGCCAGGAGGATAAGTTAAAAGGGAGGAAGAAACAGGCAGAAGAAAGAGAAGGAGCCAACTTGGTTTTGCAAGCAAACTGGCCAGCTTGTGAGACCCTTGGCCCATTAACCCTTTCTGTGACCACTGGGCCAGAAGCAGCTTCAGGAAGCTTGGCAGATAGACAGACAACAGAGTAGCAATATAGCAATAGCAGGTACATTGCTATACCACTTATCAGTGCTAGGCACCCCCTAAGCCGTTTAAAATGTTTTAGCTAATAGCACCCAACAAGCTGGGTACTCATTTTACCGAGCTACAGAAGGATGGAAGGCTGAGTCAACCTGGAGCCCCGCAGGATTGAACTCACAACACTGTGGCTGCAGTACCGACATTTAACCATTGTGCCACCAGGAGTCATAAATGTACCCAGTGAACCTGGAAATAACAGGCTTGGTCCACCACTGAAGGGATTTGTATCTCAGACCAGGAAACTTGGAGCCTCAAGGGAAGGTTTGGCATCAGAGATTCTTTGCTTTGGGAGGAAGAAAGGCCAGGGACTGGCAAAAGACTGTGATGTAACCTTGCTTTGAAAGAGATTCAGACTGGGTAGGACCCACCGTTGTAAACCTGAGGAAGAAACTGTGACTGAAACAATCAATAGAACCTTCTGAACCAAAGGACCTGTATTTTTTTTTTAAAAAAAAAAAATGTTCCTCTGTCAAGAAAAGACACCACAAGTGATTTTAATTTTGGAATCTATATTGTATTTTACCACAACGTCTCAGCATACATCTTCTCCCATTTTATGCCAAGCTAGATTTCATTACGATCTTGCTGTATTTATGATGTCATTACTTCAGCATTACAATGCCTAGACAAATCTATTTTCAGGTTAATAATAATCGAACAATAGCGGTGACAATAAGGCCTTGTACACAATGATCCTGTGAATCAGCCCAGTTCTTCACAGAACAGAATGCAAGTCAAAGGGGGAAAAGCTGTCAGAAAATTTCTCCTCTCTGCTGTACAAAGGACAACATCAGGGAGGGGTGGTTTCACTTACATTGATTCCAATTTGCACCAGTATTCCCATATGTACCTCAGCTCCCATTTTATAGAACAGTCCAAGGTCCTCTGGGCATTCAAAATACTTCAGAATCCATTCTTGGTGAATAGATGCAGAGCTTTGTCAAAGGTCTAGCCCTGCTTTCCACAAAAGGTAAATGTAAAATCTTTTTCCCTTAGCAAAGTAAAACCATCTGCTCCCTGCTCTCTGCTTAGCTGCTCTTTTTGGTTTGTCTAATGCTGTCGTTCTCAACCTGTGGGGTGAGACCCTAAGGGGGGCACAGTAGTGGGGAGCAAGAAAAGTCACCCCACAAGTACAGCAAATATGAAAAGGACGGCCAAGGTGGTGTATGTGTGTGTGTTTGTGTGTGCAAAATAGTGACGTAAAGTGTCTTTCCCTGTTTTGCCTTCCTTCAGTCTTGGACTTGGCAAAAATCAGCTTCCTTTCTTCCATGCTTATCTCATTTAGGTTCTCCAAATACTCCATCATTGGCGCAGCAGCTGCATGTCCCTTAGCGACCATGAGACAATGGCCATTTCCGCACTATACCCTTATAGCACGATTATTCTACTTTCAACGTCCTACGGAATCCTGGGGTTTGCAGTTTCGGGAGGGGCCAGCCGGCCCCTCCCAAAACTGCAAACCCCAGGATTCCGTAGGATGTTGAAAGTAGAATAATCGTGCTATAAGAGTGTAGTGCGGAAATGGCCAGTTTCTCAGGTTGGCAGAGGGAAGTGAAGAGAGGACGCAGACAGCACGAGATCTCAGAAGGTTTGCCGTTTAGGGACAGCCCTTTAGAATTCTCAGACAGAGAGCTCTTTGGCCTCAAAAAACTACAAATCCCAGTATTCTACAGGATGTTGAAAGTGGAATAATAGCACTTTAACAGTGTAGTGCAGAAATGGCCTTAAAAAAGAGAGCCAAGTTGCTTAACTCTGTGTGCAACCAAAAATATTTAATAGGGGTCTGTACTAAAGAAAAGGTTAAGAACGACTGGCCTACAGTGCCTGGTATTTATGGGTGGTCTCCCATCCAAGTAGTAAGCAGAACTGATCCTGCTTGCTTACAAGATCAGCTGGGATCTGTTAGGGTCAGGTATTTAGGGGTAGCCACAAATGGATTTGCAAAGAGGCAGAAAAAAGGAATTGATAAAAGCACCTTGATGGTATCTCTCAAGTAGCAAAAGATTTCCTACTTACTAGTTGAGCAAAGCAAGCAAGCAAACAAACAAAAAACCCACTGGAGCTTCAGGTGGGAGAGGGAATGCCCACTGACAAACAGAAAGCTAATGTGATTTTTTCTACACCCAGGAAAAAAAAAGGGAGGGGTGAGAAGTCCACGAGAGAATCCTTAAATAAAGGCTGACAGCTATTTGAGCACAGGAGTCAAATCTCCAAAGAGCTACCAAATTCCCAAGGGAGCTCTCTGAAGCAAGGTCAGTGGGCTGCTAAATCAGGACACAGGAGGCAAAACACACCACAGCAAGCACCCACATGTGAGTTTCTCTGCAGAGCCCCCTACTTGCAACACACGCCATTTCCTTCTACCAGATCCTAAATTTGTGATATAATTTGCAGGGAAGAAAACAAACGGCAAGGATCTAAAGGTGAACAAAGCACAGGGAAAGGCAAGGTTATAAAACATGTGAATGTTGCAGAGAAAATAAAGTGAATGAGATATGGCAGAAATTACAGCCACCCAGTGAGCAAGAGAAAGGAACAGACTGTCGCCAGCTTAGCCAAGCCCCTATTATTATTACCAACACAGCTGTTCCAAGGCCTGTCTGTTTCCATAACTCAGGCAAACAGCCCCAGAAATCTTCATAACAAACAACAGAAAAATACAAACACCAAGTGTGTGGCATAAAGCAGCCATAAGTCATTCTGCCACCAACAAGAAAAGGAAAAGGCCACAAAGCTCAGGGCCATTTCTTTCCCATCACCGACGTGGCTGCTTACTTTACAAAACATCCCTGCTAAAATCTGATTATTGTTACCGGTAAGAAACCTAAATAACCTAGGTCTTTTTGGCACTACACAATGATAGCACTTTGATACCACTTTAACAGCCGTGGCTGCACCCTACAGAATCCTGGGATTTGCAGCTCAGTGAGATGCTGGAGGTCTCTGGAAAGAATTCACAATAATACACAGAACTACAAATCCCAGGAATTCATAGGATGAAGTCAAGGCAATTAAAGTGGTATCAAAGTGCTATGATTGTGTAGTACAGAAGAGAGCCTAGAAGGGAAGAAGGCTGCATTCATTCCACAAAACAACAGAAAGCAACAAGAGGGATACTTTCTGGATAAAGCCCCACGCTAAATCTTATCAGGCCAAGTTTTTGTTTTGTTTAATTTTGTGTGCAGTGGTTTTGTTATTGTTGTTGTTGTTATTATTTGTATGCCACTTTTTCCCCCAAATTGGGACTCGAAGAGGCTCACAATTTAGAAGAACAACGCAATGAAAAGCATACAAGAAGAATACAGAATTAAACTATCACACTCCAATCTCATCCAATGCTTTTTGCAACAAGCTATTCATTTTAGAATCACAGAATCGTAGAGCTGGAAGAGACCACAGGGGCCACCCAGTCCAACCCCCTTCCATACAGGAACCCACATCAAAACTCCCCCAACAGATGGCCATCCAGCCTGTCCTCAAAAACCTCCAAAGAAGGAGACTCTACCACGCTCTGAGGCAGCATATTCCACCGGTGGACAGCTCTGGCCATCAGGAAGTTCTTCCTGAGGTTCAAGTGGAATCTCCTTTCCTGAAGTTTGAAGCCATTGCTCCATGTCCTAGTCTCTGGGTTTTAATCTGAGTTTTCCCCATGGTAATTTGGATGCAATATCAAATAATGTAATCAGTTGCCCTCCCCCTCTCATATACAGAAATTCCCCTCCTTCTTTGCTCGATTCCTTTGATCTGACTTACAATCTTGATTTTTTCAGGACAGACATGGACCACAGTCTGCTAGTTGGAACAAAACACTCAGGAGTACAGTCTTGAAGCAGACAAGATGGGGAGTCGCTATTCACAAAGGAAAGAAGGAGCAATAACTCCAAAGCTCACCACAGGCTCATACACATGATAGCAAACCCCAGTTGCAGGGTAGCATGTGAACCCCTATGAGACAAATTAATCCAAAGAAGCTACTTTTTCTTGGACCAGCTATGCCCATTTGCAGAAGAATACAAACTCTGGGCCTTTCCACACCACACGGTTATAGTGCTATTATTCTGCTTTCAACAGAATCCTGGGGTTTGAAGTTCAGGGAGAGGCCTTTAGAATTCTCATCCAGAGAGCTCTTGGGCCTCCGTCAACTACAAACCGGAGGTTGAAAATGGAATAATAGGGCTATAACAGTGTAGTGCAGAAATGGCCCTCTGAGTTTTGATGTTCCTTCATCAAAATAAAAAGGTAGTTGAACTTAACCACTGTACCAGCAAAATGCAACTTTTCATTTGAGCTCATGATGAGAGGAAATTCAGAAGTTAGCACTTCCTGTCATCTCCATATGGCGATCATGAGGAATGGGCATCTGCTTCTCTGTTGACATAGCATAGTCTTCTCTGATGGCACGCCTGCAACACACACCTGATTAGAAGGCAAATCTCCAAACCTAGCTAGAAAGTCTGCCTATTGTCAAAGCAGTCTTAGTGAAACATCATTACTGAAAACACAAATACCCGCTTTCGGCAGCTCAGTTTATAGGAAAGGACTGTAATTCAGAGGCAGAGCCGTGCTTTGCCCAAAAGGTCCTAAGGTCAATCCTTGGTATTTTTAGTTTAAAGGATCAGGTAGCAAGTGACAGAAAAGACCTCTGTTGCAACCCTGGAGAAACAATGGCGGTCAAGCCAAAAAACACTGGACAAAATGGACAATGCAACCTGCTATAAAAGACAGATCCTCAGGTTTTTAAGAGCCACTCAACAGAAGAGTGTAGTATTTCAAATTCCTAGGTGCTACGGGGAAAAATTTTTTATAGCTAGCATGAAACGTCTAGAATCCAGGATTTCAAGACACAACTGCTTGCAATTATACCTCAGATTCCAGTCACAGACAATTGCAAATGGAGAGGTAATTCTTGACAGTTTGATTCATCTCTTTTGTTGGAATTATTTCCCTTTGCAAAGCTGAAGTTACAGAATCAAAACTGTAAATCTATGCATAGGCACAGGTAGGAAGTGCCTCTTAACAAAGAAACCCACTCTGTTCATAGAAAAGCCCACATGTGTCTGCTATTATCACTCTGACTATTCTCCCAAATTATCAGTACCTCACCGAGCTTGTGCAAGTGTTCACACACACATACACACCTACTTCCGTTTCAAAGGAGATGATAGGGAGATCGCTTGGGAAATCAAAAAGGAATGTACAGTGTAAACAGCTTCAGTTTTGCTAAAACTTTGGTACAGTAGGAGAGATTCTGGTTTTGTTGTGGATGAAAGTCTGTTCAACCAACAACTCATTGGTACAGCTGTCCTCTTCCTACCTTTGGAGCATACACAGTCCTTGACATCAAGACTCCTCATTTTGATCCTCTAAAAAAATATCAGTAGGTCATGTTCTTCACTGCCAATGGTAAGTAATTCATGAAATGCAAGCCCAAGCCCCTTCAAGGAGGGCAAACAGTTCATGGCCTACCTGTGGTCCTTCTGTTGTTCAAGTCAGCTTCAACATGTGATGGTCATATCAATAAGACACCTCCATGACACCCTGTTATCAACAGCCCAGCTATAAGGTCTTGCAAACTCCCAGCTATGGCTTCCTTGACTGAGTCAATCCACCTGTAGTGCAGTCTTCAGCCATCTCCGCACTACACTGTCATAGTGCTATTATTCCACTTTCAACCTCCTGTGGAATTCTGGAGTTTGCAGTTTACTGAGGACAAAGAGCTCTCTGGCTGAGATTCCAAATGCACCTCCCTAAACTGCAAACCCCAGGATTCCATAGGATGTTGAAAGTGGAATAATAGCACTATAACAGTCCAGGGCAGAAATGGCCTTCCTCTTTTCCTACTCCCTTCCACTTTGCCAAACATGATCATCTTTTCTAATAAGTCACATGATCTCATGACATGATCAAAGGACAACATTCTTGGTGGAGTCACCTTCACTCCCAGTAAGAGCTCAGACTTTACTAGCTCTAAGACCCATTCATTTGTCTTTGTAGCAGTCCATGATATCTATCACAATGTGTGTCTCCTGCCATATTCGTATATGTAATAGTATAGCTGCAAAGATCAAACCGGGCATTGCTTGCTCAAGTGCTATCATGTATCCATTGCTAATTGCTACCTGCAACAATATATCAGGTTGGAATGCTAAAGAACCCCAATGCTCCAAATGGTTAATTGATCTAATATTCAATGTCACCTTGTAGCTGGCAAGAGGTAAGATTAAGGGAAGAAACCAACAAAGTAGTGCGAAGGTGTTATGGGAATTGGCTATGCATTAAATAAAAATACAGGTGATTGCTCTCCATGATTAAAAGAAATGCAAATAACTGTAAATGGAAATAACTGTAAGATTGGGAAAATCCCTGTGCTGGTGGGGTGACTTGAGATTTACTGCTTTAACCAGTCATTGATACATGTGCCAAAATTTGTATGACAAGCTATAAATCCTAGATGCTCTAGTTTCAGCAACTTTTGGGAAAATTGCTGTGTTCCTTGCTTTTCTTAAGCTCTTATGTTTTGAAACTCAAAGCAAAGTTTTTTGAGAGCAAGTTATCCATGACAATATCCATAGAATACTCATCCAGCACCACATTTCAAATGGCCTCAGTTGTCCACCTCCCAAAAAACATGGTGCAAAAAGAAACAGGTAGTTTGTTTTGTTTGTTTTTGCCAAAAACAGCCCATCCAAAGGAATAGCCTGAGAATCATAGGTGCTATAGCTCTGCAGGTGTGAACATGTTTACACCATCTGGAGTGAGAGACCACTTGATGCTCTTTGTAAACTCAGGCAGTACACATAGGAATGAATCCAAACTTAATCATGTTAAGAGTAGAGCTAGTGAAATAGCTGCAGTACAAGCTAGCTGTCACCAACATGTCTGTACCTGCTTTGCTATCTGAGATTCTCAAGTTATTCATTAGCAGACTGGCTTGGATCTTCTGAAATATTTCCTGTTAGCAAAGAAAGCAGGATGAACTTTTCTTGTTGATCTCAATACTACAGGTACAAGTATGTCTGGATATAACCCATTTTTTTCCACTGTCAAACAGGATCATACAAATTGGAAGGAAAAGGAAGACTATAATATCAAAATTTAAATAGTCTAGATGATGAAACAAGTATGTCAATCCACATGCCATAGAGATAGTCAAAGGGTCAGCATTTGCTGGTCAGCAATTATGTAACCCTAGAGAAAATTGTTGTTGTTTGAATAATTGAATCACAGAGCGGGAAGAGACTGCAAGGGCCATCCAGTCCAATGCCTTGTCATGCAGGAATACACCATCAAAGCATTCGTGACAGATGACCATCCAGTCTCTGCTTAAAAACCTTCAAAAAAGGAGACTCCACCACACTCTGAGGCTGCACATTCCAATGTCAGACCTCTTTTATAGCCAGGAAGTTCTTCCTAATGTTTAGGTGGGATCTCTTTTCCTGCAGTTTCTGGAGCAGCAGAAATCAGGCTTGCTCCCTCCTCGACATGACATCCCTTCAAATATTTAAACATGGCTATCATGTCCCCTCTCAACCTTCTCTTCTCCAGGCTAAACATAGCCAGCAACGCGAGCCTCTCCCCATAGGGCTTCATGGTTTCCAGGCCTTCTACCATTTTGGTTGCCTTCCTCTGGACCCATCCCAGCTTGGCAACATCCTTCTTGAACTGCGGTGCCCAGAACTGGACACAGTATTCCAGGTGGGGTCCGACCAAAGCAAAACAGAGCGGTACCATCACTTCCTAGACACTATATTCTTGTTCCTGTTGTTGTTATTGCTGTTGCGTGCTTTCAAGTAATTTCCAACTAAGGAAACCTATTACTAGCTTCTCTGGGGCTGATAATATATGATGCGCTCATGGCTAAGGAGGGAATCAAACCCTGGTCTCCAGAGTTGTAGTCCAATATTCAAAATACCACACCATGCTGGCTCTCTAGAGAAAATTACTTCTTAAAATTCCTTCTTAATTCCAGTTACATCCATGGCATAGCTAAGAGCCATTCTCCTGATTTTTTAAAAAATGTATTTATGGGCTGTAGCACAGAGTTACAGACCACATGCTTTGCAGATAAAAGATCTCAGCTTCAATGCTTGGTTTCTCCAATTAGGGTTTTTAAAAGACTCCATTCCCAAGCTTTGGATAGTCACTGCTAGTCACTGTAGGGCATGGGTGAGGACTACCATCCAGATGTTACAGGGTTACAACTCCCATCATCCTTGAATACAGTTCATATAGATCACAGGTTTTCTATTCCAGGTGCAAGCAACACTGAGCTAGACAGACCCATCATCTGATTCAGGGTAATGTATGCTAATTTCTTCTGGTCATACCACCCCAACCTGCTGGTTCTTTAAAGGCAAGCTGCAGGATCCAAAAAAACAGATTAACTGTTGTGGGCAACCAATAAGAAAAGGCCAGAGATTTATTCTGCATCTACTGATGTCCACATACAACAGACTATTTCCATACAGAGCTCAGCTCCTCCCTTTCTCTTTCCATCCAAAGCAGTCTCATGCATTTCCATGGATTGGAAACATCAGTTACCATTCCTTTTTCTAATAGAACCTGACATCACCCAAAAAAGTGCACACATTAATATTGAGTTCATTAGTAAAAAGATTATAGAAGTATTTCAGAACATAAGGGAGTGGGGGGAGAAGAATACAAAACACACACTGAATCCAATGTAATTGCGGCAGCCTCCCCAAGGACAATCCACTGATTAAATCTTTATGGATTTTAATGCACTCTTCTGTTAAATCTGGAAACAAAACCTTTTTAAAAAGGAAATCAAGATGTCTGCAGAGGGGCCCATCATCTCTTGATCAGCAGAACTGATGAGACAGATAAGAACCACTTTAGAGGAGCAGAGATTTCTCTCAAATTTATGCTCAAGGAACACACGGAGAAGTGCCTTAGCTATTAGCATAATCTCAGAATGAGCTGTGTGGGTTCTGATATAATAAGCCTGCACAAGCAACTGGAGACAAGCCCTGAGACTTCTCATTGCGCCTTTACACTGCATCATCCAAAAGAGATGGAATGAATGGAAAACATGGATGTGGAAGTAGCTGGTGCTCCACACCTTTGTGGATCCTTCAGAACATCACAATAGCAGCATGGAAAGAAGACTCTGTATAGCTTGGGAAAGTGGTTCTGAACCTGAGCTCAGCAAAGCCCTGTTGCTGCAAAAGGGATGTGACAGCAGAGGTGTGGTGGGTGGCTGCCAAAACCGCCCCCGTGTTTGCAAATAAGGAAACAGCTTGATCACACGCATTCGCCTGCAACCGTGTCCTTTTTCACCAGGGACACGGCAGCATAGACGGTGGGCTCCGAGGGACATAGTGGCAAGTGTGAGCATGCACTCAAACTATGGGCCTTTCCACACTACACTGTTATAGTGCTATTATTCCACTTTCAACATCGTATGTAATTCTGGGGTTTGCAGGTTAGGGAGGGGCACTTAAGAATTCTCAGCCAGCGAGCTCTTGGACCTCAGTAAACTATAAACCCCAGAATTCAACAGGGAGTTGAAAGTCGAATAATAGTACTATTACAGTGTAGTGAGGAAATGGCCTATGACTCTGGAGACCAGGGTTCGAATCTCCACTTGGTCATGGAAACCTAGTGGGTGACCTCAGGCAAGTCACATTCTCTCAAGCTCAGAGAGAAACAAAGGCAACAAATCTTTCCAAGAAAACCTCCATGATAGGTTCACCTTTGGGTCACCATAACTCAGTTTTCAAAGGGGAGAGACGTGATGGCTAGAAGAACCTCCCCGTGTCAGTAGCACTTTTTTGCTGTGTGCCTTCCAGTTACTTCTGATTTACGGCAAACCTCAGGTGCACCTGTCTCGGGGTTTTGTTTTGCTTTTCGCAAGATTTGTTCAGAAGGGGTTTGCCTTTGCCTTCTTCTGAAGCTGAGAGAATGTGACTTGCCCAAAGTCACCTAGTGTCTGGAATGGGGATTTGAATCTTAGTCTCTAGTAGCCTTTAATAAATAAATATTTGAATATTTAAATACTTCTTTGACTATTTAAATCTTGAGTTAAGTCTTGGGGGACCCGCCAACATATTATATTCACATGGGGTCCCTGGTAAAGAAAAAGTTTAAGAACCGCTGGCTTCGAGGCATAAGCTTTCAAGGCTAATGAACACATTTAAATGCACACATGTATGGTTCCTCAATTTAATACTCACACAATAGATTTACTCTGCAGAAGCCCTTCTTTTATTGAGGGGAAATTGAGTGCCATTGTTTAATGGAAAATGAAGCCATAGCATTTCACATGGGTGATAAAATAATGTCTCCATAAACACATTGCTGCTTGATATTTTTTTTTATCCTTTTTTCTTTCCTGTTTGAGCACTTCTTATGCTTTCTTGCAAAGGGAGGGCTATTTGATGACCTGTTTTGTGTGGATGCCACATTAACAGGAAAGCCTTAAAACATTCCAGTCCTCTTAGTTAGGTTAGATAGTGGTCAAGCACTAAGGACATTATGACAACAAATTTAGAGATAACAGATCAGAGATAGAGACACACATCAACTAGAAAGGCAGGGCAGGGGTAGTAGGAAGAGCAACGTTCTGCTCTCCAGAAATATTGGACCACCTTGTTGGCTGAGGATGACGGGAGCTGCAATCTAGCATATGTAGAAGGTACTAGACTGGGGAAAGCTGGTTGAGAGTGAAGCTGACCTAGACTCAATTTCTTACTCAATCATGGGTCGTGAAACATTTTAAAATGTAGGCTGCCATCCATATACAGGCACTCCTTAATGTTTTTTTTTTTAAAAAAAATGATTGCAATTGACAGAAATGACCAATCAGTGTCCCAACCTTATAACAAGGCATTGGGCTTTGCATTTGGTGAAGCACAATGTTCAGAAATTCAGGAACATTCCGGAAAGAAGCTTTTACCCACAGGCTTCATTTAGAGCTCTCCTGCCTTTTTTCATGCCTGGTTGTAACATCAGTCTTTCACCAATTCCCAAAGGTGGAGGCAGCAAACTTATCTCCCTGCCTTAAAGAAGGTATATACAAAGCATGCCGCAAACAGAGAGAAGCAAACAACCAGATTTTCTACAGATCGTATGGCCTTTGCCAGACACACAAGCCCAAACTACAAGGGTGAAGCAGAACATGATGTTACTTAGATGGATTCAATTTGAGAAAGTAATATCAGGTCTGTCTCTGGAAATCCAGAATGCTGGCTTTATCTTCAGTCACCTTAAGTGACAACGACTTAGTCCCTGGCAGATGCTGTGCATGCTAACGGTGCCATTTTAAAAGGTATGCAAGAGCTGGCATCTTCTCTAGAATTATTCAAAGCATTCATTAGGATCAGCAAAGGGCAAATTAGACTGCTTTTTTCCCCCTGTGTCATAGAGGGCTGATTTTATCTAAGGTCCTTAAGATCCAAAAGCAAGCTAGCCAAAGATATTGTGCCTCTATCTTCAAACATGTCAGTCAGGGCGGATTTGAACACACTATCATCCTGAACAGCGTATCCTAACACAATGACTCACAGCCGAATGAACCGGCTGCCAAAACACTTCTGTGTGCGACAACACAGGGACTTGAGACAGCAACTTTTCATTCCCATTTACCAACAAAATGCAGCCTCTCTGAACAATCCTTTGCAATCAGGAGGAAGACAATACCACACACAAATGAGGCTTTTTGTATTCCAAACAGCAGTGACAACTCTTTAAGACACTGAGTGAACGAGCCTTCGGTTTTGGCTTTTGCTGCCAGATTTATTAGCAAGCAAAAGGAGGGAAAACACACATGAACAGAAAAAGAAAAACCGGGGAGGCATTTTGTTCCCAGTCCCCTGATTGTGACTCACTTTGCTCTCTTGTGACAAACTGAAAACGCCTCTGAGGAGTTCATTTCACGTCTCATCCATTCTCTGAATAATGGGAGAATCCTTCTTTGTTTCTCCAAGATATCAACACACACTGCACACCACACGGACTCAATTCCATTAGACATAATGGAACGAGATTGTCCCAGAAGTTGTTTTCAATTGCTTGAGTGCATCCTTCATTTAGGGAAACGAGAACAGATGAGCTTTTCTACCCAAGCAGACGCAAGGACACAAATTTTAAGCAGGAGCGAGGGCCATTTGTTTACAGACTAGGCTATGAGATGGGGAGAAGGTCGGCCATTACTGCCCTGTGCTTGGGAACTACGTGATGTGCTTCCGAAGTTCAGAGCGTGGATCCCCTGGCCTGCCGCTTGCATCGGAAAGAGGCCAATCGTCTAGCCAAGCAAGGAATTGTTCGCTGAACGAGACTTCCGGCAGTTTCAGTAAAAGGACTTGACACCGCACTTCTCCTATTATGTGTCTAAGCCTTCAGAAATCTCCATCTCTGCACTGTGGTATTTCGAGCCCTCCAAAAGGCAATGAGATCAGGCAGCGGAAGGGCAGGAAAAACAGATTCTGGGATGTCATGGACACTGGAAGGTAAAGAACAAAATAGACTGGTGTGGGAGGCAGTGAAAACTCAATGGTGTAAAACCCAGATGTACAATCAGCCCTCCACATTCACTAGGGTTAGGGGCGCAGGACCCTTGCAAAAGTGGAAAAATCGCAAGTATCAAAATGTGTGTGTGTGTGTGTGTGTGCCTGTGAGAAGGGGGCTGAAGCACAATGGGAAAAAGGGGCATGCAGGCTCCAAAGCAGGTCAGGGAAAAGAGAGGGGATGGGGTGGTTCAGCATGGTGGCCCCATACTTCCTCTCCCTAGCCCATCTCCTTCTTGAGTGTGGAGGAAGCATCAAGAGAGGATTCAAGGTGCTGAGAAATTGGGCTGCCAGCTGTCCTTAGCTGGCCAGGCAGCAGCTGGTGGATGAAGAGGAGGACTGGGGTGAGTCTTTTAAGGGTTGCACGGTCTGATTGCAGCCACTGAGAGGGAAAGTTCCCCTGGGGAAGAAAGCACCTTACGTGAAAGACAGACATTGGAAAAACTTGCTGATTATAAAATCTGTGACAATCTATCTTGAAGATGCGGAGGGCCAACTGTACTGACAAATCTTAGTTAAGTGTGGAGAGAAGAAGAAAGAAATACAATTAGCAGCTAAGGCAAGTTGAGAGTTCCATGAGCAGAGGAGCAATGGACAGCACAAGGACAGACCTCCCCGCTGAAAACGCCTGGCACCCGTAGGAGCTGTCCAGCAACACAACCTCCTGAATTGCAGCCCTTTCACTTGATCACAGCAACAACTGTTAGCTGAACATTGGCAGCAAAAACAAGGCTGAGGAGACAGTAAGGGCTGTCACACAGGAGGCAGCAAATGGTTCTTCTTTGCTGCCCTAGAAGGCAGGGTTTGAGCAAACACTTGACCACAGTACATGTGAAAGGGATCTAGGAGCCCTAGTAAAGCACAAGCTGAGCACAAGTTAGCAGTGTGATGTGGCAGCTAAAAAAGCCAATGTGATTATGGGCTGCGTCAATAGGAATATATTGTCTAGGTCAACGGAAGTGATGGTACCATTCTATTCTGCTTTGGTCTGACCCTACCTGTGATACTGTGTCCAGTTCTGGGCACTATAGTCCAGGAAGGATGTTGACAAGCCAGAACACATCCAGAGGAGGGCAACCAAAATGGTAGAAGGCCTGGAGACCACGCCATACGAGGAGAGCCTCAGGGAGCTGGGAATGTTTACCCTAGAGAGGAAGTCAGGAGGTGACATGACAGCTATGTTTAAATATTTGAAGGGATGTCATAAGGAGGATAGAGCAAGCTTGTTTTCTGCTGCTCTAGAAACCAAGACACAGAGCAATGGGTTCAAAGTTCAGGAAAAAGAGATTCCACCTAAACATTAGGAAGAACTTCTTGATGGTAAGAGCAGTCTGACAGTGGAATACACTGCCTGGGAATGTGGTGGAGTCTCCTTCTTTGAAGGTTTTTAAACAGAGGTTGGATGGCCATCTGCTGGGAATGCTTTGATGGTGTATTCCTGCATGGTAGAATGGGGTTGGGCTCATTGCCCCTTGTGGTCTCTTCCAACTCTATGATTCTATAATTCTAATAACCTTCTTACCACTTGGAATAACTCTGTTGGGCACTATGTTAAATTTCAAAACTGATTTTAATTCATAGTCCTCCTGCACAAAAATCAATTCCTGGCCATCCCAAACTTTCTTCATTTCAGTTGCATAATTTAGGGCAGGAAAGAGAAGTCTTGATGTTACTGCTGCTACAGAACTGGAGGCCAGAACTGGGCAAACATCTACCAGTGTATCTGCTTTCTATCCACACCCATTAAATAGCCATTGTAACATTAAAAGTCTAGAAAGTGGGAAGTGATGGAGTTCACTGCAGCTTTAACTGCAAGCCCGAGAAGCAGTGTAGAAGGAAATCTCCTACCACACTAAGCAAGCCAAGGCAACTATGATAGAAGGGGATTGGAAGGAGAAAAGGAGTTGGAAAGGATAGCCAACATATGAGATCCAGTACCGAAGAAGGAAACAGAAAAGAATTAGAAAATTGGCTTTAAAGCAGTAGACAGCGTACAGCTTAAGAGAAAACTGAATGCCAATGTTCAATAGTCAGGGGAAAAAATAATTTGCATTAGCATAGTGGCACAGAAGATTCAGAAAGAATCATTTCACTGCTTTTTTTTTTAAGCCTTAGCCTCTAGATGAAAAATAAATCTAACCATGCCAATTCAGACTTGCCCCTAGATTTCAGATGCATTTCAACAGTTCTGCCATCTTTCAGTATGTACCAAACAGATGCATGAGAGAGGAAGAGGTGGTAGCAGAATTTCTTTAGCATTTGCCAATAAACCATTACCCTGAAGATAAAAGCTTCCCACTGGCAAGATTAGTCTTGATCTTCTAATTTAAAAGAAGGGACACTTCCCTAGGCTACTCAGCAGAGTTTCTTAGCAGCTGGAAAAGAAGCAAAAACAAAAAAACTAAAATTTATGGCCAGAAACAGAGCTCTCAAATAAAAGCTGAAAAAGCAGGGATGGCATTTGCAACTTATCTTCACTACAAGCACTATATTCTTATATAGATGTGAGTAAATGAGCACATCTGTATATGCTTTATGTCCCAATTTTTGAGGAAGCAAGATAATCTGCAATGACAAGTAGGTCTCTGAGGCTCATACAACCAGCATGTCCACAGCTGAGCAAGGGTTTAAATTAGATTCTTTAGCATTTAGGCCACATAGCAAAGCTATAAAATGTACTTCTACCCCCCAAAAAAGAAACAATTTAAAGGGAGCATAAACTAACAGGGAAGGACATCAAACACAGCTTTAAAGTCAGCAGCCAGGGAAGCAAGCCAGATCAAAAACCATCTAAGACCAGGTTCAAAAAAAGTCACATCCCATAGAGTCAGCTGTGTACCTTTGTGCTGTCAGGTGTCTGATAGCCTTTGTAACATCTCCCAGACCCACATTTGCAGCCTGTCTGGAACAGGATTGCATCAGGCAGCAGGCAAGCCAAAATTCCTAGCTGTCACACTGCAAAAGGAGAGGGTAAATCTTGCTTTTAGCTACAAATCGTGGCTCACCACAGAGTTAAAGCCCAAGCTAAAGCTCAGTGCTAGAGAAAGCAATGCCCCCGGCATCATTCCGTGCAAAGAAACACAGGAATCTGCTCTATCGAGCCCTGCGTTGTTGGCACTGACAAAGCGAGGCTCATCCGGTCTTAAGCACAGCAGGGTTGTTGTTTAACTCTGCCCTTAGTGGAGACGCCTGGGATTGAACTAGTGACTTTCTGCTTTCCAAAACATACTTTCCCACTAAGGTATGGCATCTCTTCCAAAAGCTGATCCAGGTATTATCTTCCTTGCTGAGCCTTGGGAACAGTTCTGTTCTGATGGCTGTGTAAACATATTGACCATCCTAGACCCTCCAGTAATTCAGACAGTTTGGAAAAACATTTTCTTTTAACTCACTTCCAAATGCTTCCAGGGTAGCAAAGGAAAAATTTGATTAATTTATTCCTAGCTTGACCATCAACAAGTTAAGCCTCTCTGCATAATATGCATGTGTGATTGTGTGTATGTGCAAGAGAGAGAGAAAAAAGAGAGGTTTTAAAATGCGTAGTCAGTGTGGAATAGCGGTTTGAGCATTGGACTGCGATCCTGGAAACCGGATTTGATTCCCTCCTCGGCCATGGAAACTCACTGGGTGACCTTGGGTGTGTCACAAACTCTCAGCCCCAGGAAACCCAATGGCAGGTTTGCTTTAGAGCTGCCATAAGTCAGAAACGACTTGAAGGAACACAACAACAACTTATCTTATTCTTTCTCTGCTATTCCTGTCTCCAGTACAAAATTTTCTGGTAAAGATGTAACGCTGAAGAAGACATCTGCTTCATTAACTGAGGTACAGCTGTTTTAGAATTTATAAAACCTTCTCCCAACACAGTGCTCAAGGAGACATGCACCAACCTAAGACGAACTATTCATAAAAAGTAACTAAACTGCAGAACAAAGATGAACTTCTCAATTATTAACGTAACATTAACTAGTGTATTAACTTGGTCTTTCATATGATAATTTCTTCACATAGGGGATGAAAACGAATGGCAAGATCTTCCTGTTGGCTTCCGTGGCACATATATAGTCCTGACCTAATGTGACAAGTTGTTCAATTCTATTTTAGTGCTTTTTTAATTATCAGATTTGCAGCTTTATCTTTTTTGGCCTTGTGTAAACCACAGTGGGCCCCATGTCAGGAGAGAGTTTATTATAAATAAAATAAGCAAGCAATTATTGATCAGAGTAAATGATTTCCTGTATAGGCACCAACCTCACAAAACTATATAAGAGTACCGTACACATTTTTATCTCACCTAAAGAATCGGATGAAGGAAACTTTGACCAAGACTATTACTGCAATGCACATAGAAGATTGTCATTACTAAAGCTCCCTTCTCTTGCTTTGGCTATAGTGTGGCTTTTAGAAATTGAGGGTTTTATATCAGGCCATAAATCTTCCTAACAGATGCTTCCAGCTTCGAAATCTGAAATTAAATACAACACGGAGTAATATTTGAAAGAGAAAAGAGAACCGTGGCAATGTCATCATTGTAATCGATGTTGTCCTTGTCAAGATTGATAGCTTGGGCTTGGTCCATGTTTGGAGCTGCCTGCCTGGTCCTACCAAGAACAGAGGGATTGCGTCTTCCTTTATAATTGGTTTAATGACATTGTTATTGATGATCTTGCGCACCTTCAAGTTGTTTCCAACTTATGGTGACCCTAAGGTGAATCTATCATGGGGTTTTCTGGGGCTGAGAGTCTGTGATGCATTCAAGGTTGCCCAGTGGGTTTCCATGGCCAAGAAGGGAACTGAACTCTGGTCTCCAGGGTCAACTCTCAAGCCACTACACCAAGGTGGCTCAAAATTGCACAGTTGTTTTTGTGCATCTTTAAGTCATTTCCACCTTATAGTGACCCTTAATGCAAAACTTTCATAAGGTTTTCTGGGGCTGAGAGTGACACATCTCCCAGTGGGTTTCCATGTCTAAGTGGGGAATCAAAACCCGGTCATAGCCCAGTGTTCAAACCACTATACCACACCAGCTCTCAGACTGAAAGGTGAAGACTGCAAAATCATGGGGTTTTTTGTCTATTAGCACCTCTCTAGTTAATTTGGTTGTGAAACAATCGAAATCCAAGTCTGGGATAAAGATAAAGGGAAATAAATGAAATAAACAATCAATCTTGAATTGTGACCGATTCCGTCATAAATTGTTGCTCTTGAGATTAAACTAGAGCCGTGGTGAGGCAGAAGTTGCCAGATGGCACTGCAGAGATTTCTCTGCTGGACAAAGGCAGAGAGAACTCTGCTCAGAGTCACCCAGGGAATACAGTGCAGAGGCAAAATAATGGCCATAGGATTTATGCTTCCAAAAGGAGCCAACTTGCTGCAAAGGAACAAATTCAACTGTGCCATACACTTTCCTGTCTGTTGGCAACCAAGCCGCTCTACCTGCTGTGATCATCCAAGGTGAAGTGCAAGGAATCACACTAGTCACAGTGGAGAAACTCTTTAGATGATGGCAGGCTATAATTAAATCTGTAGCTTTAATCTCTGGTAAGGAAACCAAGTTTCCGCAATATGATTTGGGCTGAGGACAGAATGTTATAATGCACGCCAACCCTGTAATTTAACATTCCTGTTCAACCAGACTAGAACAAGACATGTAAAATGGTTCAGGTTTGTCCACACTAAATGTTCTCCCCCTACTGTGCTAGAGAAACTCCAAGCCCAATTTAATTTCAATAGGGCTTAGGATGGAGAAGTCACACAGTTCTGGAGGGAGTAATTAATGCAAGGGTAACTGTGGAAATTGGCTGGAAAACCAAAAGTGGAATGGCAACATGCACATTAGCTCTTCATCTTTTCAGCCAAGTGAAAACACAAATAGATAGAAGCAATGATAACAATGAGAAAATGAGAACGTTTATGAGAGGGGGAATTACGGCTGATTAGAACAGAGGAAACACAATTTCACATTACTGAAAAGTATGAGATCAATTAATAAGTTCCTATCTGTGCAAAATATTTGGGTCTTTTAATTTTTCTATTTGCAAAATTTAACTATGCATATTAAAACAAAGCAATGTCAACATACATACAATTGCAACAATTAACCTCATTTCATCCCCAAACACATGTGTTGACCTCTCCTTGACCAATCTTGGATTTTAAAAAATTATATATGGCATATCTCTTCCCTTGTTCTAAAAAAAAAAAGATTCTGTTATATATTAAAATTATATCTTGAGTCTGCTTTTCGATTTGATTGAAATAGACTCAGACATACTGTGGTGTAAGGTGCAGAATTCTGAAAAGAGACTTTCAAACACAAAAAGGCTCCATGTGAACCCATCATTCCGTGTAATTAGGTGTTATTTGGAAATGACATTGACAAACCAACAATATTGGTGAGCTCCTTTTACTTATTGAATATATATTGATTATTTATTTATGGCTCTTGTTGCTATAGCATAATGGCTTGAACACACTCTTTGGCTTGCCTTTTTCTCCTAGTCAGTTTCTGTCCTCCAAAGTGACAACATTTTATTTCTTTTTTGCAAAGGATCATGGGGAATTCTTTCAGCACACCCATACATCATACAAACAATAAACTATATTTTATTCTGTATATAAATATAGACAAGAAAGACAGTAGCAGTAAGGACAAAAGTAGTTATCCCAAGGTAAAGCTTCCCTGGGGTGAGGAGATAAAACAAAATTTTTACAGAGTAATTTAGAGAGTGCTGATAACTCAGAGAGAAGTTACTATGGGAAAGAACGGTAAGGCAGCTATTGTAAGCTATGCTCTGATGTCAGCAGAATATTGGTTCATACTTGAGATTCTTCCAGCTCTAGTTTCAAATCCCATTCAAGTAGAACATGAGTGGGCAATTGTGGACCTCCAGATGTTGATGGACTACATTTTCCATCATCTCTCACCATTGCTTATGTTGATTAAAGTTAATAGAAGTTGCAGTCCAGCAACATCCAGAGAGCATAAATTGCACAACCTTGAACTAGGGAAAAAGCTTTCCTGGAATTGTTCTTGTTGTTGTGTGCCTTCAAGTTATTTCCAACTTATGGTGACCCTAGGGTGACCCCATCTGGGGCTGAGAGTGTGTGATGTGCCCAGAATCACCCAGTAGGTTTCCATGGCTGGTCTCCAATGCTCAAACCACTACACCAACTGAGTTTTCCTGAGAATTATTACTGGTATTAAACACAGAAATTATCTGAACAGAGAAGATTCTTGGAATAACCTGAGACTGTCTGCTGTGGTGCCTATAACTAGATGAGACTATATTTTCTGATTACAAATTCTCTTCCTAAGCATGTAATTTGGTGCTACAGTTGCTGATATGCAAAGAAATCCAGCTTTACAAAGAACACCCATCCTGTGTATCATCTTCAAGCTGCCATCCGACTTATGGCAATCCCATGAATTTCATAGGGTTTTTTTTTAAGGCAAGGAATACTCAGAGGTAGTTTTGCAAGCCCAGTTTTTGGCGTAGTCCTTCTTTGAAACCAAGAGTATCTCTTCCCCATAAATCTTAAAAAGAAGTCATCCAGTTCAGCATACCATTAAAGAAGCCACCTTGGTTTCCACTCCAACACAAGGGGATCAACTGATAAATTATTTTCTTTAGTACATCAGGTATTTTCATTAGAAAAATTTCTGCTCAAAAGACCTCCAGTTTCCACCCTCTGAGTGCCATCAAACTTTGGCCCAATACAAATTGTGAATCTGCTTAGTTCCCATCACTGAAAAGGCAGAACTAGAAGAAACACTACATTTTCAGCTTAAATCCATGACCGCCATCAAGTACCATCTGCGTCTGAGCAGGACTGGCTCCGGCTTTGGCAGAATGCTCGTTGCTTAAAGCAAAGAGAAACTGTTCACTTTGGGGAACGAGGAGAAAAGCATCATCAGAATCTCTGTGTAGGATGCAAACAGCTGAAATGGCTTCCAGTCCTGGCTAGCAGTAGCAACGGTGACAGATTTTGTCTGAGTGGAGCAGCAGGAGCCTGCAGTTGTCCTGGTTCTGCCCTCATCGTCTTGGCATCAGTGTAGCCAATTAGAAACACAGGGAATGTCAGGAGCGTGCAGAAAGCACTGCCCCTACTCCAAAAAAAGCTCCCCAGCAGAAATCAACAGCGTCTCAAATAGTCCAGCACTCCCACCCAGCTCAAAAGCGTCTGTTTCCGTTTTGTTTGTTGAGTCAAACTTGAGAAGAAATGTCCCCAAATGGAAGGGGGGGGGACACCTTTATTGGCATAGACAAAGCCTCATTTGCCAACAGTTTTTCTCCCTTTCCTCCTTTCTCATAAAAGATCCTATTAATCCAAACCTGGGTGTGCTTAAAAGAGTCTTGGAGTTGGCCTTGTTCAAGCAACATGCAGCAGTTCAAGAGATCAAACTCTTTCCCAATATGGTACAAAAGACACATGGGGTAGGATTCCATGTAAGGTTTCTCCCCATTTACAACCAGCATCACCTTAGATGGTTCACTTTACTCTATCTGGCCAGCACATACACCATGTGGAATGTGAAAAGCCAAAGCAGGTGCTTAGGTATAGTAACACTCCAAAAATCTACGTTGATTTTATTACCAAATTAAGCCCAAGTACTAAACTGAGGCTGTTGTACTTTGGACATATCATGAGAAGACATGATTCACTACAAGAGACCACAATGCTTGCTGAGGTAGAAGGCAGGAGGAAAAGAGGAAGACCACATTACAGATGGATAGATTCAATCAAGGAAGACATGTCCCTGAATCTGCAAGACCTTAGCAGCATAGAGTGGTTTGGGGTCCCTCACCCATAGGATCACCATAAGTTGAAGTTGACTCCACCAGCAGTTAACAACACCACCACTACTAAGGTTAGACATGGCATATCTTTCTGCTTTATCTTTTCTTTCCAAGTCCAAGAACCACAGTTATACACACCCCTCCATGTTCGCTAGGGTTAGGGGCAGAGGGCCCCCATGAAAGTGGAAAAACCATGAATAACTCTAGGACCTCCTAAACCCTATTTAACACACAAAAAAGTATGATCATCATATTCCACACACCATGGATTCCTTTGAGGCATCAAGTTTCCTTCACAAAGCAGAAGCGGGTGGCTGGTGAGGCCGACGGCCACCTCCACTGCTGCCCCACAACATTCCTGATAGGGACTTACAAACCTCATTTGCAGTTTCTCAGTCTCACGAGGCTTGCAGTCCCCATTAACAATGGCATAGGGAGGCAGAAGAGGGGACAGCAAATAATCCATGAATAATCAAATCCACAAAAGTGAAAACCGCAAATGTGTAGGGCTGGCTGTAGTCCTTTTCTGATCCTTTGCAGCTGGCACTGGCAAAGCAAGTCTCTAGGACCCTAATCTCACCGTGGCCAGAACGGCCAAGTAGAAGTCCTACTGTTCTTTACAATCCAACTAACTGAGGACCCTAGATGTGACTTTGGCCCCATTTCTAAGGTAACTCTCAGCAGACTTACCCAAAAGTTTCCTAAAGACGTAGAGTTTCACTCAAAACATTCATCAAGCAAAAACATACCCACAGAACACCCTGCCTCAAAACCCTTGAATCAGCCACATAAAGATGGGTCGTGCCCATCAGCATGAAGGACGCCTCCGACAGGACTAAACAAAGTCCTCTTGCCCTTTCAGAAATATTTTCTTTTCCTTGGACAAGCTCAGTGTAAAAGAACACTAAAAAGAATGCTTCGCTAAGCCTCTTCAGCTCTCCTAAACGCTGCTGCTCATTTGATACTTTCTGCTTGCCATAAAGATCCTATTATTCTTTTGCGGTGTTCTCTCCTCTAGCTTCCCTTTCTGCACTTACTTGTACAGGTGTACACGGCCTTGTTATTCTGCATTTATCTTCCTGTGTGTGAGAGGGTGAGCAAGGCAGAGGGAGGGAGGAAGCAGTGGGAGAGGGAGAGAGCGCTTTTCATCCTTCTGGGAAAGAATCCTGTAATCAATCCTGTTGCTGTTATATTTGGGTGGAGTCTCAAGCTACTAACACTTTTAAGAATTTCTGTTTATCGCTGGATATATATTGCATGAATACATTTGGACCAAATACTTCTCAAAATCAGCAAACCAAGAATTTCCATCTACCACTGCAAGGTTAAGGACAATTGTGCATGGGTTTTAGTATTTGATACATTCCTTGTAAGCCTTTCCCGGAACACACTGGATCCTGTATTCTTTCACAGTTTTATTCACACTGCCTTTTGATACTAACAACCCTTTGTACCATCGTTTCTGCTCTTGATAGCGTTATTGTAAATCTCTGTATGGCTTATTCAGTGCCTTTAGGGTTTATAGTTGTTCGTAGTTGTATAGTATGGTTGTAACAGTAGAGTAAAAATATTTCTATTAATATCGTTAATATTGGAATACGTCTCATTCAATTTCACTTTATATTTTTTAACACACAAGCTTGTCTCATTCTGGTATGCAACCAAGGTGATCCAGTGGGTTCCCATGGTCAAGCAGGGAATCAAATCCCAGTCTCTGGGGTTGTAGTCCAAAACTGAAAGCACTACAACACGCTACACTACTTTCCATTTAAGAACTTTCAAGATTTCCCTCACCATCCCAACTACTTTCCTTTTTTCCTCCCTGTGATCCTCAATATCACTCAAACATTCCCTTCATCTGTCCATCCAGGCTTTTCCTGGACTTCTTCACCTTTCACTGACTCCTTTCCATCCACTCTCACATACCTTGCATTTAGTTCCCAGTTGGGGACCTGCTTTACTTTTAATTTCTGTACAACACCTAGCAATTTTGTCACCCCAAAAAACAAACAAGCAAGAGCTGTCTTATACTATTGACAATGCGATTGATGTAGAGAGGCGATCCGCAGAGACCCAAATGATAAGACCCAATGAGGTGGGAACTCAAACGAAAGAAAGAAAGTCCCTCGACTTCCTCCATAATTGCTCTTTCTATTCTTTCAGTTCAAAAATCTCACCTGAAAAAAGGAAGTCTGTTGCAGCCTATTTGTTGTTATAGCTCTGTGCGGAGGCAATAACTTTAGGGCTTTTTTTCCCTTTTATTGTCCATCTGATATATAGCCAAGTGAAGTCCAGAGTGAAAGAGCAGTTGTGCCAAACATTTCCCCCCACTCCGAACAGAATCACGCTTTGTTCTTTGCTTTTATAGCCATCTCCTTAGCCAATAGCTATTTATTCTTAATTTAGAATTAAGACTTCTACAGTGACAATAAACCTTTCCTAGGAATGGTTTTATTTAAAATAGTTTTGCAAATAAATAAAGTGATGTCCGTAGTACATTCCCAGTCTCCAGGAATCAATGCATCCATTCTAACGGCACAATGAACGAGGAAGGTTTGTAACAAGCTTGTCAGACTGTAGAATGCCACTCATGAATTCTAAAAATTCGTACTTTTACAAGGTAGCCAAGAAAGCATCCTAGCAAAGACTTGGAATGGCCATATTTTCATATAACAAGAAGTCATGATGGCATTTGCAGAAATCTGGTTTGTTGTGATATTTATTTATTTCACTGGTTTATATGCCATCTTTCTCCCAGGATGGAAGTCAAGGTGGTTTCCATAAAAGTTAAAAACATTTAAAGTATAATTTAAAGCAATTAAAATAACCTTATGAAACAGTTTAAAAATCATTATAAAACATACAAAAGTTTCATTAAAAGAAATCCCAATAAAATAAAAGCTCACCTGCTCACACATTAAAAGCCTGCTGGAATAGGAAAGTTTTTTTGCCTGCTGGGGAAAGGTAAGCAGAAAGGGGGCCTCTCTCATGTCCTCACCAAGCAATTCTTGGATGGTAGTGGGACCAAGAGAAAGTCTTCCCCTGCAAATCTTAAAACCCTTGCAGGTTTATATAGGGAGATAAAGTTTTTCGAATAATCTGGCCCTAGGCTACATAAGACATATCAACAAACTATGGTTTGTTGACAAGCCACAAACCACATCCTGAAGCCAAGGTCTGTTGTTGTTTTACAAATTATGTCTTCTCTAAACCATGTTTTATTCTGACATTCGGAGCCTTTCTGCACTACACTGTTGTAATGCTTTTATTCCACTTTCAACATCTTATGGAACCCTGGGGTCTGCAGTTTAAGGAGGGGCATTTAGAATTTTCAGTCAGAGAGCTCTTTGGCCTCAGGAAACTACAAATCCCACAGGAGGTTGGAAGTGGAATAATAGCACTAGAACAGTGTAGCGCGGAAAGGTCTTTTCTGTTCTACAAGGATAAGAATAAGCTATAGAACTGTGAACACTTCAGTTGCTCAAATAATACATTTTAGTGGGTCAAGTTGCTTTTGAACTGCAAGAAGACTTCTTCAGGCGAAGGGCCTGCCCAAAGAGCTATGTGAGTTAAAAGCCTGCTACCTGATGGTATTAATTCAAGACATGGAAGTACCTGGAATATATTATGTATTATCTAAAATCTAGAGTCTCAAGAGAATCCTCCCACCCATTCTATCACTTCCTCTTAAAAAGAGAATGAAAAGAATAGCCACTTCGGCAAAACTTTCCGGTGGGTGAGCACACGAAGCAGCCTGATACAGATTTTGAACAGAATTGCAAACTCAGGTGCTGAGTTGTGATAGAAATAGAGCCAAAACGGGGTCACTCAGAAACTAGAAATATCAGCATCTTCCATCATCCCTGGCACTGGTCCATTTCATCTCTTCCAAGTCTTTGCCATCCTTCTTTCCTTTCAGCAGAGCTGAGACCACCCCTGGACCTCAAGAAGAACTTCCTGACGGTCAGAGCTGTCCAGCAACGGAAGATGCTGCCTCGGAGTGTGGTGGAGTCTGCTTCCTTGGAAGTTTTTAAGGAGAGGCTGGATGGCCATCTGTTGGGAATGCTTTGATGGGTGTTCCTGCATAACAGGAGGTTGGACTCGATGGCCCGTGTGGTCTGTTCCAACTCTACATTCCTATGATTCTATGAATGCCATTCCTCTTCCATAACTCTGGAACCATCCTGCACGACTACTGAACTTGGGAGAGGGAAAAGCAGAAAACCACTAGTCCCCCCGCATCGGGCTGCCAGAAATGAAAACACATAAAACTGTACAAGCTGCTTAACCCAGGCTAAAGGTTCTGAAAAAAAAAGCTGAGATAATGTTACAAGAGTAAGATTCATTCCCCATGCCGGAGAATGCTGTGACACCCTGATTCTTTCCCTCGACTTCTGAGATTGTCCACAATCATATCTGGTTATTTTCCACAATGGTTTCAAATGTTGATCAATGTAAGCTATTTGTTATTTTATTCATTTCTCCCTTTACATATTTATTGTTTAATACAGTGCCCGCAAGGAAGAATATTATCTGAAAGGCGCCGGGCTTACAATAATTTGATTCCCTTTTTCTCAGCATCTGGAGATTCTTCCATCCCTTCTTGCTCCCACGTTCATTGTTTACCTCCAGACAGCAAATCCTCCCAATGCCAAATATTTGCCTTTATTTTTGCAGGAGACTCCCCCCTCTTTTCTTTCTTCTTGACACTAGAAATTGTTGTCTCGTGCTCCCTAGCAGCATAAAAGCACCGCAGATGAAGTCACTCTAAATATTTCTGCCAAGAAAGATAAAAGCAATTCTTAATGCTCAGTTCCCAAAGGATGCTCAGAAACAAACTACCACTGGGAAAAGGTGAAGTCTTCAGTGGTAAGCTCCTCCAGTAAAGCGCATTAAGACATACATCCGCTAATATTAGACCATCACGGGAAGGATGCGAGAGACTAACAGTAGCTACCTCTCCAGTTATGGAGCAATTATTGGAAGATAATCAACCTTATATCACCTATATGGTAGCATTCTTTGCTGTAGCTGCTGGGAAATTACACATTTGGATTAGCAGTTTTCAAAGTTCATGATCATTAATTTTAAGCATTGTCAATGTACCTGTTACATAAGCAGTTTGCTGATCCGTTTCGGAATGGTTCAAAAGTAGAGCGTCTTTCATTTTATCTTGTGGGTTACTTTTGCTAACATTGATTGTACCAGCTTTTAACTAACTGCAATAAACATTGGAAACTTAATATTAAGCCTCCATAAAACAAAAGAGAAAGGCTTTCCCTTTAAAAATGTACCAGGCATTGCAGACTGTTACTGCAAGATTGGTGCAATGTTATAGATTGAGGATCAGGAGAGCAAAGCATTTTGGTTAATATAATCTGATTAGGTTAAAAGGATAACGAAAAGGTGGGGGGAAGGATGTGTTCAGGCCACTAAACTGTTAGTTATTTGAAAGAAATAGTAAATGAAAGTTACAGAGAAAGGTGACCTAGATGCTTTAATTCAGGCAGATTTTTTTTAGAGTGCTTATAATAAAGTGCCATTGAACAGATTAAAGAAAGTAAATATCTATCAAGTCAGAGGCACATAGTCTTTTCATACTATTGAACCCAACAATGCCTTCCCACGTCTGAGTGCTAGCACGGTTCATAGTCAATGACAGAGAACTATTTGGCATGCATTTCTCTAATCCCTTGTTAAAGCCACCTAACCCAGTGGTCATTATCCACATTGAGTGGCAGCCAAAGGCATAAATTAAGTAAACATTTCGGGAAGAGGTCCTTTCTTTGGCCCATCCTGACTCTACTTTCAAGGCATTTCATCCTGTTGGATACTTTCAATTTGCATTAGCATTCAGAATTTATTAGGTGTTCATCTAAAGCAAGGCTGGGGAATTTGCAGCTTTTGAAATGGCGTTGGATTGAAATTCCCAGCAGCCTTTGACAACCTAGATAATGGTAATGTATGACTCAATGGCAATGGGTGGTAATGGATGACTCGATGGCCCTAGAGTCATGGGCCATTTCTGCACTACACTGTTGCAGTGCTATTATTCCACTTTCAACTTCCTATGGAATCCTGGGGTTTGCAGTTTAGGGAGGGGCATTTAAAATTCTCAGCCCGAGAGCTCTTTGTAAACTACAAACCCCAGAATTCCACAGGAGTTTGAAAGTGGAATAATAGCACTATAGCAGTGTAATGTGGAAATGGCCATAGAGTCATAGCTGTATGATTCTACGATTCTCTCGTGATGAGTTCATTCAAATCTGGAGGGCCTCTAGTTCTCCAACCTATATGAAAACAACAGCAGCAGCAGCAACAACAGACTTAAGACAAGAACAATCATTATGCTAGAAAGAGGATGGTTGGCTTACCCCACAGAATTCCATTCTACTTCATCATGAAGGTTTCACAGAGATGATGATGGAAATCTTTTTTCCCCATGCTATACTTTGAATTGAACTCATAATTTCTACTGCAGTATTGGAAGACTAGCCCAATGGATTTATTGGGTGAAAGCTAGATAGCGGAGTCCAGTATGGATACGCAGAATTTGCTCTCCCCTGGTTAATTTAAACTTTTCACACTAGAGACCATGCTAATAAGATCTTCCAAATTATTCTGGACATAAACCAGCATTCAAGACCAAATCAGTTCAATTACCTCAAGTGCCAGAATTTCATCACTTAAAACGAACCTGTGACAGAGTACTTAATTTTCAAGAATCAACATTTGGCCAACACAGATCCTTTCCCAGGATCATCAAGTAAAATTCTGGTTGGTTCTTTTCACAAAGAGGAGTGCTGATTGTTCAAAGTGCTGGGTACAAGGTTTAAAGTCCTGCAAGACTTGAGAAAGGGCTATTTGAAAGGTCCTGAAATGTAGAGATATATAACTGAATATTAAAGTTAGGATTGTCGCTGGTAGCATACTTCCAGTTTCTATATATGATTGTGAAAGCTGCACAGTGAAGAAAGCTGTTAAGAAGAAGACTATCAACTCATTCACAATGTGGTGCTGGAGAAGAGTTCTACAGACACTGATAAAAAGACAAATGAACGGGTCCCAGAGCAAATCAGGCCTGAACTCCACCTAGAATACAAGATGGACTACACTGAGGCTGTCCTAGTTTGGCCATATCAGGAAAAGTCATGGCTCATTAGAAAAGACAACAATGTTTGGTAGGGTAGAAGACAGCAGGAAAAGAGGGAGACCGCATTACAGATGGATAAACTCAGTCAAGGAAGACACATTCCTGAATCTGCAAGACCTGAGCAGGTTGGTTGATGATAGGTTGACACGGAGGTCTCTCTCCATAGGGTCACCATAAGCTGAAGTCAACTTGGCAGCAATTAACAACAACAACCCTACCATACAAATCTGCCAGATTTTACAATCTCCAGGTAAGGTCCTTCTTTTAGTTTTGCCCCAGAGGTAAACTTGATGGGAATGATAGAGAGGACCTTTCTGGTGGCAGCAGTCAGGTTCTGGAATTCCACCCCATGAGAAGCACGGTTGGCTTCCTACCTCTGTTGACTTTTCATCAACAAGCAAAAACACCTTTATCCAGAGAGACCTTCAATGCTTAACCTCAGTTGTTAGAAGGATTTTAACTGACTGGATGCTGTTGTTACTTTTTATAGATGCATTTTTATTGTGTCTTTAATCTGTTTTAATTGTATTTTCTTTTTATTTGAACTATCATAATTTTTACTTGTAACTGTTGTTGTTGGACACTTTGAGTACCATTCTTCACAGAAGAATAGACATATGCCTAAATAAAGATGGTCTGAGCAAACGATTTGTTTTTATTTCAGTATAAAAATTGTGTCCAACCTAATAGGGCCACCAAGGTGATTTACAATGTTAAAATTATGCAGTACAAAAACTCAATGCAGAAAATGTTAGAACAGAGCCAATACTCAACACATGGTTCTTGTTGTTTTAATGGGCAAAGTCCTGTTCAAACAGATGAACAAATCTACCTACAAGGATGTTGCATGTTCTGTAATGAATATACAGCTCTAGATCACTGATGGAACACCTGGGATAGACAAGGTGTTCTTCTCCTGAGTTGTAAAACTACAACTCCTTTCCTAACTGGCAACTAGGGCTAACAGGAACTGGAGACCAACATTATCTGGACAGTTACAGCCATGCCCTATGAGAAGCAACTTAGGGGGCTGGGGATATTTAGTCTGCAGAAGAGAAGGTTGAGAGGGGACATGATAGCCATGTTTAAGTATTTGAAGGGATGTCTTGTCAAGGAGGGATTGGGCTTGTTTTCTGCTGCTCCAGAGACTAGGACAAGGAGTAATGGATTCAAGCTGCAGGAAAGGAGATTCCACCTCAACCTCAGGAAGAACTTCCTGATGGTCAGAGCTGTCTGGCAATGGAATATGTTGCCTCCATGGAGTGTGGTGGAGTCTCCTTCTTTGGAGGTTTTTAAATAGAGGCTGGATAAACTTTGTTGGGAATGCTTTGATGAGTGTTCCTGCATGGCAGGGGGTTGGACTGGATGGCCCCTGTGGTCTCTTCCAACTCTATGATTTTATGATTCTATAACAGTATCCAGATGTTAAGAACATGTTCCCTGAGATATCTCCTTCAACATGAACTTCTGTTAAGTACCAGGGAACTTGAGAAGATATTCTCTACATGCAATGGCAGCTTGTACAGCAGCAAAACATCTCCAGCTTTCCAAAGGGCAGAACAATTGTATGCCAAGCCAAGCTATGTTTTGTATCATTTCACACAAAAGAGGTAGCATGGATTTCTCCTGGAGCATGTTACTATCCACTCTGCGTGTAATGGCTCATCTCCTACAGCCCATCCACATTCAGTCCTGGCTGCCTTTGGACAAATATTTAATTCTGTTGTTGTTATTGGCTCGACAGCTCATGCAGGCAAATTCAATTTAAACAAAGTTGGTTCAGTGGTTTTTATTAACACTAAGAAAATAAAGAATAAAACCATTGTGTTTTGGGGAATTGGAGATTTTCTCACATATACAGATACACAAACAGAGAGACTGTATCAAGCCAGGTTCCACCACAGATGTTTCACACATACAAGACATATCACTAAAAACTAAGGTGGTCCTTTTTATTTTATGTTTTTCTCACAGTAATTGTGCAGAGCATATACTGGATGAACACAAGGCACCCAAAACCGGTTTTCAGTGCCCGCAATTTCTTTGCATACCGGAGTTTCCAAACTACTTAATTCAACCTGTATCTATTCAGACGGTAAGCCCCACATTTTCAGTGAGACTTCCAGATGTTTATATAGAAGGGGTGGACAACCTGTGACTCTTTGCATTTTGTTGGATTGCAACCTCCATCACCCATAACTATCATAGTTATCAAAGCTGTGAAAGATGGGAATTCAGTTTAATATCTAGAAGTAAGAACCCTGGTATATAGAATAGTACCCTGAAGCATAATAGTTACACTTAAAAAAAAAGACCATTTTATACATTTGCTTATTATAACCATCTTATCTAGGAAGCTGTCATTGTTCTCATTGCCTTACTGCAAGCCTCAAAACTGAAAATTCTGTTTTAAACAATGAAGTTTGGTTATACAAATGCATTATGCAAACTACAGAGTTTCATGCATATGGATTTAATCTGCATAATTTTTGATCAGGTGGCTTCACACAGAGGTTGTTTTTAGCACTAAGTTCTCAACCGGTTTTACTTGCTGCAAGAATATACTGCAAGTACACCCTGCAGCTTTTTCTTCTTCTTTTTTCTGAGGGGAAAAAGAACAATGTGTCCTTGAATAGATTTAGTGCTGAAAATCAGCTAGTAACCTGGGAAAGGGGTAAGAAATAGAGTGCAGATTGTACAACCCTCTGAGCTATTGCTAGAAGAGTCAATTTAATTTCTCTGGCCTTCATAAGCTTAAAAATGCGGGAATCAAAAGTAATAATAGTGGAATGTCGGAAATATGATGATAATTTCTTAAAAAATGAGTCCAAATTCACGGGGTTTCTCTTAACCCATATTCTCCAAGTGCAAAGTTTTCAAGAGCTGAGAAAATCTGAATGCATCTATAGATCTGCAGCTCATTAGGTTCTCTTCCATTTGCTTAACCCTGAGAATCCTGATGGCTGAAACCCACGATCTATCCAATTTAATCCTGTTTTCCGTAACAGTCAGGCAGATACTTCTGGACAGCTATTCAACAAGCCAAAAAGCCAACAGACCCCCCCCCATCACCACTGCTGTCCCACCCATTAAAGAAAATGATATTTAATGATACACCGCAATTAAAGATGGTTGTTCCACTTAGCTATTGTAGACAACACTTGTTGACAGACTTCTTTATTTCCATTAACTTGTTTGCTTTCCTTTTATAGCCATCTAAAGCAGTGGTTCTCAACCTGTGGGTCCCCAGATGTTTGTGGACTTCAGCTCCCAGAAGCCCCAGCCACTATGGTCAATGCTCAGGGCTTCTGGGAGCTGAAGTCCAAAAACATCTGGGGACCCACAGGTTGAGAATCACTGTTCTAAAGTCAGATTTGAAAATGTGGTCACTTGTCCAACAGTAAGTTGGCAGGATGGGTTCTACCACTGCTGACAGCATATAGGAGAAATCACATGTTTTAGATGTCCCCCTGAATAAAAACCTGTGTGCAATCAGAAAGTGAACAGAATTGGAAAAGCCAGGGCTGCTAGTATTTTTTATTCAATAGTTTACGTGACAGTATGCCAAAAAGTAGATGAAAAATTGATATGCTCCCCCACCTTCAATTCAACATGGTTTGGTCTAGTGTCCCACCACGAGATTCCATCTCTTGAAGACCAAAAAACATAGCTGTTCCATATATCAAGTCTTACACAAACACACACAAACACCCCATGGGAAAAAAAAATGAAGGAAAAAAATTAGCATGTTACAGTTTTTCCACACAGTTCTAAGAAAGGCAGAGAGTGATTAAAATTTCTCAGGATATTCATATAATGTCCCACTATTCCTCCTCAATGTCCTAAAAGAATTCTAGTTCAATATAAACTCAACTTTCTCAAAAGTGACTCAAGGAGCATTAAAAAAACAACAATTCCACAGGGAGAAAGATTCCACATGCAGACTCGCACCAAAATAGCAAAGGTGTGAGTTTTCAAAACAGATTTTGTTATTTCACAGAAAGATTTATTTTTCCTAAGGACAGAAAAAAAATGGCTGCAAACCAAGTTATGTGCTACTTTAATAGAAGATTGCTCCTCATGAAGCATTTCAATAGCATATATCAAGCATTTCCCATCCTATAAAGTTTTTTTTAAAGTATTGTTATTATTTTATTTATACCTTGCCTTTTCCACCAGGACTAGGATTCAAGGAGGCTTACAAATTAAAACAAGCACAATATTTTGAGGTCTTGCATATTTTTTAGCCGTAAGCATCAAGGACTGGATATCAGAATAATCTGTATGTATTAACCCATTAAAAACACAAACTGGTGGGAAATTTACTTGCACAGTTATAGTATTTTTTTAAAAAAATGCTAAATGCATCACACACGCGTGGTAGAAAGGTGACAGTAACTACGCTAAAACAAATATTCCAAAGGAAAATCGGAAAGAATATTATTTTTGGAAAAAAGCATGGTAGGAAATAAAATTTATGGAAAGCACAAATGCAGGTCTACCTCAAATGCCTTATAAACAGGAGAATGTTTCATATGTCTTACAAAATTCTGGACTGCATCAACAGGTGTATAGTCTCAAGCTCAAAGAGAATAATAATACCACTTTATTCTCCTTTGGTACGACCTCATCTGGAATACTATGTTGAGTTCTGGGAACCACAGTTTAGGAAGGATATGGACAAGCTGGAGCGTGTCCAGAGGAGGGCAACCAAAATGGTAAAGGGTCTGGAAGCCATGAAGCCCTATGAGGAGCGGCTTAGGGAGCTGGAGATGTTTAGTCTGCAGAAGAGAAGGTTAAGAGGGGATATGATAGCCATGTTTAAATATTTGAAGGGATGCCATGCTGAAGATGGAGCAAGCTTGTTTTCTGCTGCTCCAGAAACTAGGACACGGAGCAATGGATTCAAACTACAGGAAAAGAGATTTCATCTAAACGTTAGGAAGAACGTCCTGACAGTCAGAGCTCTTCGACAGTGGAATATGCTGCCTCAGAGTATGGTGGAGTCACTTTCTTTAGAAGTTTTTAAGCAGAGACCGGATGGCCATTTGCTGGGGGTGCTTTGAGCATTTGTTCCTGCATGGCAGGGAGTTGGACTCGATGGCCATTGTGTTCTCTTCCAACTCTATGATTCTATGTCACTGCCATGATCTTAAACATCAACATCAACGTGTGCCCTCACAAGTAGACTGGGTACTCTGTGCCAAAATGTTCTTCTGGCATAGCTCTGAAAGAAAGGTGAGAAACCTGTGGGTCTCCAGATGCTTTTGAACCACTGCAAAGCAACTTGAAATTAAAAGTGGAGTTGAACTCATGCCCTAAGAATGGCTCTCCCCTAGTCAACTGATTGGCCACTGTGAGAACGTAATGTTGGACCAGACAAGCCTTCAACAACATGGCTCTTCTTGTGGAGCTGACAGTAAAATTGAATATGCTGCCTTGGAGCGTTGTGGAGTCACCTTCTTTGGAGGTTTTTAAGTAGAGTCTGGATGGCCATTTGCTGGGGGTACTCTGAATGTTTGTTCCTGCACGGCAGGGGTTGGACTCGATGGCCATTGCGCCCTCTTCCAGCTCTGTGTTTCTATGATCCTACGATGAGAATCAAAGTTGAGGAACATCTGAAGCCCAACCCAGCTCTGTTCAGAAAGACTGCATACTGTGCTCCATCAGACATGAACAATAAATGTCTATAATAGCAGCCACTTAGGAAAGCCTGTAAATGGGACTGCTGGCTAAGAAATGCATTCACCCGCAATAGCGTTCCAAAGAAAGAGAGATTCTCTGTATTGCAAATCGGAGCTGTGCCACAGCCCTTTCAGCTCTTCCGAGGGAAAGATGAGGTGAAATAATAATTAGCCAACCGGACTGCCCTGGTCTCTTCACCAGTTACAGCAGATGCATGGACACACTTTGTGGGGATGTATTTGGCAGGCTTTCGGAGACCTCTCAACTCTCACTGTCTGCTACGCAGCCAAGGCGACGTTGGAGATGAAGTACAAATGCAGGGCTTTTCATCAGCACAGATGCCGGGGGACACAGGGCAATGAGAAACACACGGGATGTACAGAATGATGGAAAATGGAGGCTTTTGGTGGGGGGATTCAGACCAAGAGAGCCAGCATGGTGTAATTGCTGTTTGTGTGCCTTGGGTGAAGGCAAAATGACGGGGACAATTTCACTCATGTCCTGTTTGTGAGCTTCCCACATGAAGAGAAAACAGTGATATCAGTGTGTTGTTGTTGCTGTTGTTCTTGTGTGCCTTCAAGTTGTTTCCTAAGGCAAACCTATCATGGGGTTTTGTGTGAGAGAATGTGTGTGACACACCCAAGATCACCCAGTGAGTTTCTCCATGGCTGAATGAGGAACTGAACCCTGGTCTCCAGGGTCATAGTCCAATGTTCGAACCACTCCACCATGACGGTTCTGAAGACCAGATCCCTGTTTGACCATGGAAACCCACTGGGTAACCTTGGGTAGGTCACACTCTCTCTGCCTCAGAGGAAGTCAAAGGAAAACCTCTGAACAAATCTTGGCGAAAAAATTCTGAGATAGATTTCTCTTAGGGTCACCATAAGTTGGAAACTACATGAAGGTACACAGCAACAATCAGACACACAAGAGGACTGTGATGGGTGCCACTTGCCTGTCTACATATCCACCATTATATATATGTTTTATGTGTATAGGAAGGTAGCATAAGAATAGCGCACTACTTACTCAGCCAAATGCATCATTTTTTTTCCAAAAAACTACAACAAGCAGTTTCCCCCTTGGCTGAAAGCAGGAAAGCCCCTTTAAACAGGATCTTCTACTCACTGCACTCTCCAATCTCTCTCCCCTCCCCACAACACTTCCAATACAAATCTATTTAGAAAAAGGAGAGAGAAGTAAAGATAAAACATCTCCAGGCTATGCATGGTTTTAAACCAGAAAAACCTCTAGCTCAGAAATAATTGTCCCTGGCTGTAATTGGCGAGATGTAGGAAAGGAGCCGGATACGTGGAGCTTGGTGCAATTTTGGGAGATTTGTTACGCTTAGTTCACTTCTATCAATTTTGGTGGCTCAGGCGCTTATGACCTGTTGCTCAGCTTATTGTGAAAATGGCTTTTATTTACTGCACTTCCATTAAAAGATGAAATCCATGCATAGGGCTCACAGGGCAGAAAATCACAGTTTACGTCTAAGCTTATCTCTCTTCGAGCGGCCTCAACTCATTTTCACCCTGGCTCGCTCCCAGCTGCTATTAAGAGAGAGAGGGAAACTGACTGACGGACTGACTCACAGGCTGAATGGCTGACTGGGGATACTGTTGTTGGAATGGCAGAGCCTCATGGCATCCAGAAACCTCAGAAGGGTGTGGGATCTGAAGCTAGAAAACCACAACCTGCGAGAATGATGTACTGTAGCCATGCAGGTAGCATTTGGTCTGGTAACCAAAAGACACGGAAGGGAAGAAGAAATGTGTTAGTCTTCTCATTGCAAAAGAGCTTTTGACACCACTGGCTGAGTGGCAGTTTTGTTGAGTTGTACAAAACTCCTGTATTGTTGGATGTAAATAAATGGGCACATGTATACTGGGCAATTGGAAGGAAGCGTGCACATCTGCCTAAGGTTCTTCTATACATATTCTTCCTTCTTTCCAAGGAGCTCAGAGCACAGTACAGGTCTCTTCGTGGGCACACATTTTAGCTTCTCAATAGCCCTGTAAGGAAGGTTAGGCTGAGAGACAGTAACTCTGGATGAAGATCCCCTACAGAATTTCATAGGTGGCTTTAGATCTGAATCCAAATCCTAGTCCAGTTGTGAAACCATGTGTGAGGAGCCTTTGGACCTCCTGCTATTGTCTATTTCAGTTCCCAGTAATTCCTTACTGCTGGCCCTACTGGATGAGGCTGGTGGGAGATGAAGTCCAGAACAGTTGGAGGATCAACCTGAACCTGTGTCCCTGACCTACATTTTGCAAACTCATAGAGATCAATATTCAGTATAAGATAGGAGTGGGAATGGTTCTGCCTTTCCCATGTTGGACTGAGGCTCCCAGTACTCCCTTGATGACAGAGGCATAGTGGGGAAGAATGGAAGATGCAGTCCAAGAACATCTGGAGGGCCACTTGGTTCCAGTCCCTAACGTAACAGCAGGACTGGGAGATCATACTAAAGTCTGAACTGGTCCAGAATCCAGCTTCCCCAAACTCTCAGACAATTCTGGGAAATTCTTCAACAAGACATGAGTGTAGTGATTCTCCCCCAGTTGTTTCTTCTTTGGATCCAGGTATCTGGTGGTATTAAGTCCCAAGACAAATGGAGCTCCCGAGGCAAGCAAGGGGCATAATACCCAAAAGCAACCATGTTATTTTATAATATGAATCTTAAGATCTCTCAAGCATTTCTCCCCATCTCTAGCAGTAAAATTATAATAGCAAATTAAATAACTCACAGTTCACTGCCCTTTCTTGACATCCAAAATCTGCCGCCTGAAGCAAATGCCTCTCTCTAATTAACGGCTCGGCTAGCCCTGCGTCTTTTCCTTCAGTTTCATTGTATGATCTTGGATTTTAACACTATGAGCGGGAAGAAAACTCTCTCTCATTCTCTCTCTCCCCCTCACTCTCCCTTTCACACACACACACACAGACTGCTTTTCAACATAGTTATTTTTATACATCTCTATCAGCTTTGCCCTTGATTCTGTTTTTCTAAAACTAAAAAGCCTTCACAACTTTTGTTTTTTCTCAGTGAGGAGTTGGTCTAATAAGTCTGGACTTGAGATATCTAGGTGCAATCGTTTTTGTGTGCCTTCTAGGTGGTTTCTGACTTATAGTGACCCTAAGGTGAACCTATCATGGGGTTTTCTGGGGCTGAGAGTGTGTCACGTGCCCAAGGACATGCAGTGGGTTTCCATGGCTGAGCCGGGAATCGAACGCTGATCTCCAATGCTCAAACCACTCCAGCATGCTGGTTCACAGGTTCAAGCATACAAGACACTTAGGCAGAAAAAATAGTATGCAGAAATATAGGATGGGGGACACGTGGCTGGCTAACAGTACATGTGAAAGGGATCTAGGAGTCTTCATAGACCACAAGCTGAACATGAGTCAGCAGTGTGATGCAGCAGCCAAGAAGGCCAACGCAATTCTTGGTTGCATCAATAGGAGTATGGTGTCTAGATCGAGGGAGGTATTGGTACCACTTTATTCTGCATTGGTTAGACCTCATCTTGAATACTGCGTCCAGTTCTGGGCACCCCAATTCAAGAAGGATATGGATAAGCTGGAGCAGGTCCAGAGGAGGGCAACCAAAATGGTGAGGGGCCTGGAAGCCATGCCCTATGAGGACAGACTTAGAGAGCTGGGTATGTTCAGTCTGCAGAAGAGAAGGTTGAGAGGGGACATGATAGCCATGTTTAAATATTTGAAGGGATGTCATGTCGAGGAGGGAGTGGGCTTGTTTTCTCCTGCTCTTGAGACCAGGACAAGGAGCAATGGATGCAAGCTGCAGGAGGGAGATTCCGCCTGAACCTAAGGAGGAATTTCCTGACAGTCAGGGCTGTCCGACAGTGGAATGTGCTGCCACAGAGTGTGGTGGAGTCTCCTTCTTTGGAGGTTTTTAAGCGGAGGCTGGATGGCCACTTGTCGGGAGTGCTTTGAGGGTTTTCCTGCATGGCAGGGGGTTGGACTGGATGGCCTTTGTGGTCTCTTCCAACTCTACATTTCTATGATTCTATGATTCTATGACATTTCCACTTAGCTAAATGCGCATGGTTTCCCTCATTTTTCTCTTAGTTAAACAGGCTTGGTTTCCCTCATTCCCCCAAATGCCAAAATCTTATTTTCTCTGGCTATTTTTTTTCTGCCTCCCTTGTTCAGGGCTCATAGCATAACCTGCACCATGAATGGCCAACAAAAGGAAGTTTTTAACCCCTAGCTCCTTTTTTTACTTGGATTCAGCAACAACTATAAAGTCATCTTTCCTGTTTCAGCAGTGAAAGCTCTTTAGAAACGGTAAACCACACCTGGAAAGGAAAATATCTCTACCTTTTTGTCTATTTTAACGCAACTTGCCATATGAAAGGGATTAAAGTTAGGAGTTCTGATGAACCCCCTGGGAGTACAGTGAGAGAAGCTGAAGTTATAAAAGCCTGCATAACTCGTAAACCAAAAATAAGCACCTTCTTGGTATAAGCAAGGATAGTTTCAGCATTAGGTTCCCTCCTACACACACTCATCTATGTGTGTCTCCTGGAGATATTTTCCCTCTCTGCCAATCCAGCACCTGCCAATCTAGAATTTGGAGGCTTGGGGATGGACACATTGGTTCAGCAATTAAGAGTTCTTGCTATTCGCCAAGAAGATGCCGCATCTGTATTAACCCCGTGTCAGGGGTTGCAGCAAGCAGCAGGAGTTCTGCCAGCCCTCAACTTCAGTGCTCAACATGCTGTCTCCAAGGGCAGCTTAGAGAACAGTCCTTGTCACCTGCGAAGGAGTTGCTAAGGTTACCTCGCATTTGCCTAACTGGGGAAGCTGTCACTCTCTGGTCAAGATCAGTAGGAAAAGGCACCGAACAAAGGAAGACATTTCTTCCAAAAGGTGCAGGCATTTTGTATGGATGGAAGATGGGAGGGAGGAAGGAAATGAGCTACACCCACACCAAGAAGGGTCGAATAAAGAGCCTCCTTTGCAGGACATCTCGTCCCAGTGGAATGGCACAGAAGCCGGCATGGCAAAAGAGGGCTCTGGGTGGTCCAAGTGGTTCTGCACACTGTTTGTCCAGGTTGAGCATCCCTCATCCAAAATGCTTGTTACCAGAAGTGTTTTGAATTTTGGACTTTTTTTCCAAAGGTTTGGAATACCTGTATTTGCATATATGTACATAATAAGGTATCTTGGCAATGAGACCCAAGTCTACATATGAAATTCATTTAGGTTTCATACACAGTTTGACAATGAAATATGCTGCCTCAGTGGAGTGTGGGGGAGCCTCCCTCTTTGGAGGTTCTTAAACAGAGGCTGGATGGCCATCTGTTAAGAAAGCTTTGATTATATATTCCTGCATGGCAGAAAAGGGTTGGACTGGACAGCCCTTGTGATGTTTTCCAACTCTACGTTTCCATGATTCTATACCTTATACACATAGCTTGGAGGTAGTTTTATACAATTTTTTTTAAAAAAAATTGTGCATGAAACAAAGTTTATGTACACTTTAGACCGTACAAAGGTGTCACCATATTGGCCACCTACATGGGCAATTTTGAGGTATTTCAGATTTCGGATTTCCAGGTAAGGGATGCTCAACTTGTATTGGTGCATGTCCTGTTTTAACTATCATTTATATATTTATAAATATTTCCCTTTTCCTAAAAATGGAGTTCCAAAAGTAGCAAAACAAATACAGATAAACATACAATGCAAACACAAACACTATTATTTTCGTCTGTCTAAGCTTCCATGAAGCCACTGATTTGCTGCTGTTGTTAAAAGCCATTAGGCTGACTCTGACTTATAGCGACCCTATGAATGAGAGGTGGAGGGTGGTGTACAGATGCTTAAAATAAAGGGAACAAGGATAAAAGGAAAAAGCATTGGACTGTGACCCTGGAGACCTGAGTTCAATTTCCTGCCCAGCCATGGAAACCCACTGGATGACCTTGGCTTTGTCACATACTCTCAACCCCAGAAAATCCCATGATGGGTTCACCTTAGGGTCACTGTAAGTCAGAAATGACTTAGAATCATAGAATCATAGAAATGTAGAGTTGGAAGAGACCACAAGGGCCATCCAGTCCAACCCCCTGCCATGCAGGAAAACCCTCAAAGCACTCCCGACAAGTGGCCATCCAGCCTCCGCTTAAAAACCTCCAACGAAGGAGACTCCACCACACTCCGTGGCAGCACATTCCACTACCGGACAGCCCTGACCGTCAGGAAATTCCTCCTGAGGTTCAGGTGGAATCTCCCCTCCTGCAGCTTGCATCCATTGCTCCTTGTCCTGGTCTCAAGAGCAGGAGAAAACAAGCCCACTCCCTCCTCGACATGACATCCCTTCAAATATTTAAACATGGTTCTCATGTCCCCTCTCAACCTTCTCTTCTGCAGACTGAACATACCCAGCTCTCTAAGTCTGTCCTCATAGGGCAGACTTGAAGGCACATAACAATAACAACAACAAAATAGCAACAACACTGCATAAATTATGGACTGGGAAAACTCTTCAGATGGAGTCAGACTGCAGCTCAGCTTCCATTAGTCAACAAAGGTGAGGGATGATGGGAATCATAGTTCAAAGATAAAGAATGATGGGAACCACAGTTCAAAGGTAAAAGATTATGGTAATTATATTTGGAGGATCACATGCTCCCCATCACCAGAATTTAAAACAAAAGAACATTTAACTAGTGGGGATAATCAAAGCTATTATGTTGGGCCAGCTTATATTCAGGAATATATTTTATGTGTAAGACTGTTTTTTTCTTAATTGTTCTTAAAATGTGGTTACCACCTACCCTGAGCTGTTAAAGACATATTAAAAGCATATTTATACCAATTTTATATGGCATCTACTAAAAGGCATGGCATAGCACTCCCTCTTCCCAGCTAGAAAATAAAATGCTATTATGCTAAAATTGCAAAAAAACGAGGAAGGGGGAGAGGAAAGGAAGGATTAAAAAAATTAAATCACAATAGTGACTTGTCTGCTGCAATCGAGGGAGGAGAGACTGCTGGACATGCAAGTCCATTATTACAATGCTTTAGTTGCCGTAATAGATTGTTTTTAATTATACAGCACATATAGCCAAAGTCCTGTAGGCACGTACCAAAGTCAAAAGAGGGGAGCAAATCCCCCCCCTTGCAAACTACAAGCAGAATCAAACTACTTTGAAATCTGTGAAATATGGCTCCAGAAGCACAGAAAAGCCAAACATCAGCAGACTAAGGCAGTAGGGGAAAGAAATGTGCCAGCCCACTAGAAAAGCTGAGACTTTGAGAAAGAGGGAAACGGCCTTTCCTCAGAAGAGAAAAACACACAGCAGAGGGTTCACGATGTCACCTCCTGAGAAGATCACTGAGGGTCTAAGAAGCCAGTGCTTATTTTTTATTTTTCCTAGTTTAAAGGAAATTTATGGAAAAGAGGAAAACTGTGCTACAGATGGATTGATTCAATCAAGGAATCCCCAGACCTGGATTTGCAAGACTTCAACAGGGCTGTCAATAACAAGTTGAATGAGGGCTTCATTCCTAGGTTTGCCATGAAGCTGACTTGATGGCACATAACAATCTCAATGAAGGCAGAAAAGAGGACAAGTGGTTTGAGTTTTGGACTACAATCCTGCAGTCCCTGCTCGGCCATGAAAATCCACATGATGATCTCGGGGACATCACACCTTTTTGGCCCTGGAAAACCCAGTGATAGGTTCACCTTGGGCTCACCATATGTCGGAAATAACTTGATGGCACACCAGATGGTATAATGTCCCACCACAATCTACAATTAGGCACAGCGAAATCGATGACAACTGCCGAAATCTGCAGCAGTAGTTTCCACAACAAACGTGTCAAGCCGTCTGCCAGGAGTGCTTTGATTGCATATTCCTGCACAACAGGGCACTGGACACGATAGCCTTTGTGGCCTGTTTCAACCGTATGAGTTGTGGAAGAAGAACTTATGTCTTTTTCAGATTATGAAGAGCACACCATAGAGGAAGATCCAGAAACTAGATAACCTGACAAAAGCTGTTGAAAGTGATAAATTGGCCTTGAGAGGAATTGTGTTTAATCCCTCCCGCAACATATTTTTTTTTCTTCCTCAGACTATATAATCCTCCCACAGTGCTTCCATTAACCACACAGCCAGTGGAGGTAGGAGAGAGCATTACCTTTAATGGACTGGTCTTTTTTTTTCCACCTGAGGAGCAACAGCTTAGAGGAAGGGGGTCTCATTTTTACCAGGAAAATAGTATGAAAGGGTTGAGAATCAGTCTCTTGCATCCTCATGGCACAGCACTAATGAAATCCATGCCTCCCTAGATGCTTTTTGACTTAAACTAACAAAAAACACAAGATATTCAATCATAGGGTGCTTTGGCCCTGAGAAATATGGCTTAATCATATTTCTCAGGTATGTAGAAAGGTATGCAGGGAAAAAAATGTTCCCTTCTCTGTGTGTGTGCATGCATGTCCACGCACAAATGCGTTACTTCCACCTCTGATGCAAAAGAAGAAAAAGAAATACAGCGCAGAAGCAACACATTACTGCCATTGCCAAGCTTTTACAGTGGGAGGCAGGACAGAAATTACTCCCAGCCAAGTCTATCAGGAAGATTGGATGTTTTATACAACCAATAGTGAAGTTCATCAATACACTAGATAAGATTTACATCTACAGCGGCATCTGCCAAGATCGAGGCACCGTGCCACATCAAATTATTCAGGCAAGCACTCCTCCTGAATGGTAAGGCCCTTCTCAAACATCGTCTTCTGAGGCTTAAAAAAAACCAAGAAATTAAATTAAATACAATGCACTCTGTCAGCCCCCCCACCAGCCCAGCCCTTAGCTTTCAGGGCAGGCGATATCCATATCTCTAAGCTTCCTTAAATTTAATTTGAACCTTTACCCATCACCACCAAGACAGAAAGTCTGTTGTACAAGATCATCACTAAGGAAGGTCACATTCTTTCAGCTACGGCTTCTAGTGTAAACTGCCCAAAGAGATTTCTGTAAAACAAATGGCTTTTGAAATCAATCGGCTCTCGTAGGTCCTCTGGGAGGGTGCAAGGATTCCCCTTCCTGAAAACACAGACTTTCTTCAATCAATCCAATTTCCCTTTTTTTCCTCAAGGAGGCTGGTATAAAAATACACCTTCTTTCATCTCCCCTTTAGATTAGTTAGACACACACACACACTAGAAAGAGACACTGAATGAATGAAAAGGCCGCTCCAGGTTTAAAATATTCCTCGTCCTTTTTAAAATACAAGAGCCAGGCTTTTAACTTTACATTCCAAACGCCATCTACTCTTCTCTTGTTAGACATTCCCAATTAGCAGAGGTCTGAGAGCTGCCCCACCCCAACCATCTAGCTTGAAAAGGTCTTGCCACACTGAGCAATCGATCAACCCTAGACATCCCAAGGGAAGCTCAGGAAGGGGGGAGGCAAAGCAATTTAGAAAGCCTGTGCCAGATCATTTGAAAACAAATTTTCATCCGTTCCCACTGAAGGAAGATTTTATGGGGCGAGACATCCTAAAAATTCATTTTTGAATGGCTCTTCGGCATAACCGTAAAGCTATCTATCGCAGCGAACCCTGCCAAAACAAAAAACAACCACCACCAGGTGTCAGCTGAAGGTTTGCACCTCCTGGATTGTACGGTGGCCAGTTGTCCGTGTGGCAAAGTCTACCTTGGAGTTTACAAACAGAATCCTAAGAGGGTATTTTTTGGCAGGAGGCATTTTCCCAAGAGCTATTCTGAAGCTTCTTAAAAAGGCAGTATTTGACACAAGGAAACAACAACAACACACAGACACACAGACGAGACAGAATTGCATGGATGGATTAGATTAGAAGGTGGAGCGTTCTGCCAAGCTGCGACTTCACCAGCTTTCTGTGACAAGGGAGAAGGTGTCAAAGTCCCTTTTTCTAAATCAATCGCTCTTTAAGCTCTACGGGGGAGGAATGAGACGTCTATTTCATTGGTAAGACACTGAAAGCTGCACATATTAAAACCAGCCCAGAAAGTGGGAGAAGAAAAGCCAGCTACCAAGCTGTGTTTAAAATCTGACCATATTTCAAAGATATTTCTGACATTGTAGGCTTGACATACAAAGAAGAGGTTATGTGTCTTTTTCTCAGAATGCAAACTTTATTAATTCATATTGTTCACCTCAGCTAGGAAGCAAGCAATAAACTCAGAAAAGTTCTCCTCTAGAAAGGATTGACAAACAAGGTTTATATGTGAAGGGGAGTAGGAATGGGGTGGAGGTGTACATAATATATTGGTTGATTGGTTGTAAATCCTGGTGAAAATTGCTTTTCTTATTTTGAGATAATCTGTAGAGAGCTGGGTTGTGCAAGGAATGGAAAAATGTTCTCCCATCCTCTGCCTGAGAACATGAAAATTGTGCTGGATTAGGCCAAAAGCCCACCTAGTCCCTCATTCTGCTCCTGAAGTGGCTAACCCAATGTTTTTTTCTTTCTTTCTTGGACTAGCAAGGGGTATGGGCAAAATCAAAAGAAAATGAACTGATATAATTACAGCTTGATTGTTGTTGCTGTGTGCCTTCAAGTTGTTTCCAAATTATGGTTTCACTGTGCTGAAATGGATTACTGGTGCCTCCCCCTTGAAAAAGAAAAATCTAGTTGCAGACATTTACTGAGAGAGTGAACAAACAATAAAGGTAGTGACATCATAAAGAGGTAGGCAAGGGCTTAAGGACCTCAGCTCTAACAAAATCAGCGGCTTGAGATTTACACTTGGACTTTCCTTCTTGGACCAGCAACGGATATGAGCAAAATGAAAAGCAAACACTCAGCTTCCTAAAACTGATATAATCATGGGTTTATTGTTGTTATTGTGTGTCTTCAAGTTGCTTCCAACTTACAATGACTATCAGGTGAACTTATCATGGGGCTTTCTGGGGCCGAGACTATGTGACACACCCATGGGATTTCCATGGCTGAGCAGGGAATGTAATCCTGGTTTCCAGGGTCATTGTACAATGCTCAAACCACCACACCACAATGGCTCTCTAACAAAGCTAACTCCAGATGGGACACCAACACACAATTCCTGGCTTAGGAAGCCAATGCCTTATCTGTTTGGCTACTGTGACATGGAGTTGACACTCTTATCTAACTAAATCCAAATTCTCCTGTGGAAAGATCAATATATATGCATGCTTATCCCATAATTTTACCTATGTCTCACCTTAGGAGGCCCACTTCATGCTTTAAGGAACGCCATTCCAGAGACACAAAGTTGGATCCAGATTTGGTCATATGTACAGTGGACTTACTAAAGCAGTGGTTCTCAACCTGTGGGTCCCCAGATGTTTGTGGACTTCAGCTCCCAGAAGCCCTGAGCATTGACCATAGTGGCTGGAGCTTCTGGGAGCTGAAGTCCACAAACATCTGGGGACCCACAGGTTGAGAACCACTGTACTAAAGTCAATGGGACAAGTGAGTCATGACTCACTCCAGTTGCAATGTGTGAGGTTAATTTTGGGCTCAACACATTGTCCTTCAAAACCCATCCTCAGATTTAGATCTCCTTTACACACCATTTCAATTGAGAGGAGCCTCATACACCTATAAAAGCTGTTTCTCTGTCTCTGTGACACACTATTAGTGAATATCTTGGATCATAAATAGAGAGATATTATTCTTCAAACCTCGTACACTATATCATAGTTTCTAAATGAGCAACTAAGATGGCTCTCTTTCTAAAGGCAATGTAGCCATACATTTTGCATGATTTTCATTTTCCTCCTGGTCAAAGCCAAGAACTGGCAAGCTCAATCCCTCCACATCAAAATATTACCAAACTTTTAAGTATATCCAACACCCGTGTATGACTCCTTTTTCTTCTGCTGCCAAGTAAGAGGATGCCTTAGTGTTTGAAATATTCAGCAAAGTGTTTAAAGAAACATTCAAGCCGCTTTGCTCTTCCAACCTCCTATGCTCCTAAGGGAACAGAATATGGTAAATTTTGTATCAAACTGCCTACAAATATACATTCAAGGGAACAGAAAAATCTTTTTCACCTCGTGTGAAATCTTAGTGGGAGGGAAAGGCCAGGCTGGAAGTGGAAAGTAAGCACTTCTCTCCCAACACAAAAGAGGTGTCGAATGAAACACCTATTCTTTCAAACATAATAAGGGAGTTTGCAAACAATGAGTTGATATTGCAAACTCAACAAGTGGCTTATGCTATTCTGGTGATTTAATCTGAGTTCAAATTAACACATCTACAATTTAGAGGGTCAGTTTATGTTAGAAACACCACCTCTGCAAAGTGCTTTCAAGAAAATTTAAAGAGAAAAAAAAGGGTATTAAGTATTCATCTGTCTTAATAACTTTCCTCTTCTAGATGTTCCGTCTTGACTAAAAAAGAGAGAGAGAGAGAGACAGGATTTCATCCTGTCCAATTTGATCCACAACTCTTGGCCTAATATATAAACTGGAAATAGCTATCCTTCAGATTTTTTCATGTCATCAAATTTTTGAATTAAGTTTTTGGCTTAAAAAAGCATAAAAATGCATACTTTAGAAAAGAACGCATGTAGAGATGTGCACCTTGTGAAAAAAAAATACTAAAAGCTCAACTTAGAGCTTTAAATGTAAAAAAATCACAATTTAATACTGAAAAAGAATGAGAAAAAAAATACATGGAACTGATACTGAGCAAAGAACTTATTTCTCTGCTTTTTTTTTTTAATGAATTTTTATGGAAGTGGAAGAAAACAGGCACAGATTTTCACAGAGCCAGGTCTTTTCCAGTAAACTAGTCTTGTGATTGAACTGGAAGATACAACTGTAGGTCAAAGAAAACTCAAGCAACGTAAGTCCAAAAGGGTGAGCCAGATGCCAAGAGAAAAGACAAATGATGGGGCAAAGCAACAACAGACGAGGCTCACAAGTTTCCTTTTCTTCCTCTTTAATGCAATGGAAATTCTATTTATGTTAGTAATACTCATTCATATAGTGCCATCAGTGTGCTAGATGACAACAAAAAAGTAAATTAGTAATCCCTGGGGAAAGTGTTGTTGTTACTGTATGCCTTCCAGTTGTTGTCAACTTACAGTGACCCTAAGAGGAAGCTATCACAGAATTTTTGGGGGGCGGAGAGTGTGTGACACATCCAAAGTCACCCAACGGGTTTCCATGGCTGAACGAGGAATCAAACCCAGGACTCCAGGGTCATAGCCCAACACTGTCCCATCCTGGCTCTCAGCAAATGCATGCAACCTAATAAAAGAAGGAATATGGGAGACTCTAATTTCCTTAAATTCATTTTCACTGTGTTAGGAATCTGCACATGGTGTCACATTGTCTTGCCGTTCCACGATTGCTTTGCCGATGGCATTTTAAGGTCTAAACCACCCCTAAAGAGGAAAGTTATTTTATAAAAAGGTTTCAAATCTGAGATGAATTTCACATCAGATGTAGCGGCAGCTCTCCGACATGTTGTGAGGTTTCAGGGGTGCCTTCATTTCTTCTTTAACCCCAATCTTCCATGGCTCCTTTTCTGCACCTACTGCCATATTTTAAGTATTTTAAAAGCTTGCTGAGAGGGCACAAAAGGTCCTAGCAGAATCAGATTTCTGTTGTCTCCAACTGATTGAACCAGATCATAGCAGCCCTGTTGGTCCCAGAGATAAAGAAACACAAGGCAGATGAAAGCATTGTACTTTTTTTCTTTCTTTCTCCTGTTGCTCTCGGAACACATAAGCTTTTGAAACACAAACAGAGAATACTTTTTATTTGGCTCAAATGTTTCAAGCACTGAAAGAGGCTTTCAAGTTACGTACATCTACCGTGCTGAAAATTCAGGATGGAGGAGTTTTGTTTTTGAGAGGTATATCTTCACTAAGGTCTGAGTACTGATTCTCAATACCATTCCTATTGGAAGAGGAAAGTCATCTTAACATACAGACAAGGTTTCAAGCTGTCCATACAGTTTTAAAGCTTTGGGACAGAAGATTTCAATAGTTAGAAAAGCACTCAGATCTCAAAGCTATCAGGAACAGCTTCTTGTAAGCAACTATAGCTTTGTGTTTTGAACAGTGACCTTTCACAATCCACAAAGCATTTTGCATTCAACTGTCTACAGCTCTCCAGAAGTAGCATCTTTTGTCAATATAACAATATTCCACAAAGCCAATATTTCATGTTGCCGTTACTGGAAATGTTCCATATTGTCTTGTGCTTGTGTTATGAAGAATAACTGCTGTGATTAGCAACAGCACACTACTGCTACTTCTAGTACCACTACCTGAGCATTCAAGCATTCTCCTTCCAAAGGGACAGCCACCTTCGTCTGTTGCACAAAGAAAGCAAAACCTCTTGTGGGACCTTACAGGATGTTTCAGGTTCATATAACCTGCTGGTGAATAAAGCTGACATTTGTGTATAAAGCAGGCTGCAGTGCACGAAAGCTTATGCCAAGTCAAAACTATTAGTCTTTAAGGTGTCGCAAGACTAGCTTTGCTGCCGCAAGCTACTCATCTGGAATTTGAAAATCATTTTGAAAGGCAATCTCGTGGGTGTATCTACTCACAAGCAAGCCTCATGGAGTCTGGTAGGGCTGTCTTCCAGTCCAGTGGCTAAAGGATTGCAATCCTACACACGCAGAACTTGTCCGTCTCCAAACAGATGCTATTGTTGTTGTTGTGTGCCTCCAAGTCATTTCTAACTTATAGTGATCATAAGGCGAACATACTACAGGGTCTTCTGAGGCTGAGAGTATGTGAAACAGGTATACTTGACTTTATTTTTGCTTCCTGACTTTTCAGAAGTAGACAAAAGCATGCCGCTGTTTATGATCCACAGATGCAAAAGCAATGAAAAAGAAAAATTATTCATGTTTCCAACAGTAGTGGATGCTTATGAACTGCAAAGGAAAAACTTCCTTGACATTGCCAGGAGATATGCAAAGGTCTCCATGACTTAACTCAGTTTTTTTAACTATACGTTGTATGCTACCACATTCCTCCTTAGACTCTTTAAAAAAAAACAACCTAACAATCTCCCAAGACATTAGCATTAATGGTTTCTAAAAAGAACCTGCAAGCAAGCAGAGTCAAGTCCAGAACTAACATTAATAAGCATGTTTCTGGAGAGAGAGGAAATAAAAGGTTTCCTCAGCAGGCTAGAGGGGCAAGAGTTTGAGCATATTCTTAAATATATTTTAAAAGGTTCCCATTCTTTCTGAGCAGCAGCTTACAGGGTCTGCCTCCAGCAAGAGAATAACTGGGAAGACAGGTCACATTCCCCAAGGAATTCCCCTCAGCTACCTAAAGAACCATTATTGAAAATAATGTGCAAGCTGTTAGGAGACACACAATGGGCATACCATGGAAGCTTGTCTGGTTATAAAGAAAGGCAAGTTTAATAAGGGGCACCTGAAAAGCATACCTGTCTGCAATCTGCCGTGTCCTTTAAGGTTACTTAGAACTCAAGATAGGAACTGACTGGATGGAAGCTCGGTTCATATTCTTTGGTTTAGCACATTCCAAGTAGTTGTTGCTCCATAACTGTCAAGATTCACTTGATCTCATAGATAAGTAAAGCTCCATTCACACCAAAGAATATATATTTTTATAAGTACGCTACACTTGGAGTGGAGGTATAGAGGAGGACAATGCTGGGATAGCTTGTCCTCTGCTGGCAAGCAGCCAAGGTTCACAGCTCTCCAATTTACAGTTTTATAAGCAGCCTTGAATAAAGTTCATAACAGTTTGTTAACCAGTTATCGGTTGTTGTCTTTGCAGTCCGCAGTAAATTCAGAGCAACAGTCCAGTAGCAAGGTGAGCGTCAGGGTTTCCCAGAACACAAGCAAGGGATTCTAATGGGAAACACATTGCTTCCACTGACAAAATCAGTTGTCTGTAATGGTTTCTTCCCATCTCTTCCCCTGTTTTTATGGGCTGACAGCCTCCCCAGTTGTTTGCTTAATTGATACATCCTTGCTATATAAATGCTCTGAGTCTCCTGTTTCAGTTATTATTTCAGCGAGGACATTTAAGTAACCCATTGGGTGGTATACAAATATAATGAATGAAGTAAAAAGGAAGGGAAGGGAAGGGAAGGGAAGGGAAGGGAAGGGAAGGGAAGGGAAGGGAAGCAAGCAAAGTCCTGCAATTTCTACTGACTGACTATGATTGTGCAAGCTGCCACTAGCAAAAATACAAACCAATACTTGCAGAGAAAAGAATCAAAGAAATCCAGACAGAGTAATGCAGAGTCAGAACTCTGCTCCCTGGCTGAGAAACGTCTGAGATATTATAGAAGGTCTCTTGCTAAAACTGCATGACAGATTCACGTTCCCATCATGCCAGGCTCTGCAACCCCTCCAACAATACGATGATTACATCTTATTTATGTGAGGTGGCTTTAATGGGGTATACTGCCACTGAAGGAGTGGTTCAAGCACCTTTCATTTCTCAATATGAAGGAGATATATTCAGAACCACGTTCTTATCAAGATCACAAACAAAACCCAGGGTGATCGGTCTCCAAAGACCATAGAACTACAACCCTACACCACCCTTTCTTCATATCCAGATTGCTGCCTCACACATTCCGAGGAAGAGAGAGTCCAGCTATCAATAATCTTCCTAAAATGGGCAGTCTGCAAGCAGCTGCTCATCTCTTTTTAGCTAATGGGGGGAAAATCTTCCTATTCCCTGCTGGATAAAGAACCAGCCTTGCTTTCAACAGCCGCAATGGGTTTGTGCTTTTGAAAAAAAAGAAATAGACAAACTAGAAATCTAGCTGAAAAGAGAAGATAATGAAAATCAGCTTATAACAGCCTGGCTGTAAATGCACACCAGAAGAAACCCACCTTACCGAAATATGATGCTCTTCTAGCAAAGACAAGGAGCTGTCCGCGTCGGAGAGTAAGGAAGTCTGTATTTCAGACTGGTGGGAGGCAGCCAACAGAAAGAAGGTCGGTATAAGAGCAAGTTCACGCAAAATTCATCCTTGAGACTTTCACAAATTCTGCAGGGGTATCTTACCTTTACTTTTATATGGTAGGGGCAAATCAAACATGTTCTTTGTCCTCTCATAGGAAAGTTTTCAAAGCCTCATCTACAGCATTCACTGCTTTCAGATTCAATGGGAAGTAACTAAGGTCATTTCCACACTAGACAGTTATAGTCCTATTATTCCACTTTCAACACCTTATGGTATCCTGGGGATTGCAGTTTATGGAGTGTGGAAATGGCCTAAAAGAATGTTAGGGCATTCTTCTTCAACTTTGTTGTTGTTGTGCACCTTGAAGTCATTTCCAACTTATGGTGACCCACAAGGCGAACCTATCATGGGGTCTCCTGGGGGCTGAGAGTGTGTGACTTAACCAAGGTCACCCAGTGGGTTTCCATGGCTGAGTAGGGAACCGAACCCTGGTCTCCAGGGTCATAGTCCAATGCTCAAACCACAACACTAGCTCTCTTCTTCAACTTTGTATGCATATTTTTTAAAACTGCCTTTGACTTTGAATTTCACCACAGCTTGGGTTTGGAAGAAAGGAGGTCAAGAAAAGAACTAAGCACTTCGCAAAGGGAGGCGGAATAAGCAAAAGGGACATAAAGACACAATCCATCAGTCAATATAGTCATCCCATCCCTGTGGAAAGCATCCTGCTTTTTAAGTGGACCAAAAAAAATCCAGAGGTAAAAGACTTGCTGCATCTATTTTCCACATGTCAAACACATGAAGCTTAGCCAGTCATGTGGAACAATAGCCTTTTCCCCTCCATTCCCAAAAGAGGTCTAAACTTGCCAAAAAAATTTGCTAGACCCTAAATGTGGCAAGTGCATTTGACTCATGGGCTTTCAATCAAGCCAGAACTCCAGAAGGTCAGTCCACCGACCTCTGGGAGAAATCTATTTACAGTCTCAAGAAGAGAAGCCTTTCAGCAGCATGAGCACATTAAGTCTCACAAGGGCTTCCCACTTCTGTGCGCTTCCACTCCCCTTCCGACAAAGCCTCGGGGGGAAAATGAACTCCGTAGCCTCCCAATTTCACAATCTACCAGAGGCAATTCATGGCACGAACTCCCATTTTCAACTCACACCCGTTATTTTGAAATAAACAATTAATCCTCTCAGTATGCCATTTCTTAGCTCTCCTCTTGACTGCAGAGTCCTCTGATGGTTTTTCTTCCTACTGCCTGTTGTTATCAATGGAGATTGCAAGTGCTTTTTCTATGGTTAATCACCTGCATCTGCTGGCTGATCAGCGCAGGCGTTCTTGGAAAAAAACACTGTTCTTTGTGGTTGTTCATTTGTTTGGAATATATGAACGGTAGGTTTTGCACCTAACATCTCTAGTTTTAAAAAGCTATTATTGTCTCCACTTGCATAATATTTAAGCAGCTAACCATAACGATACTTAAGAGACTATGCCGTATCCTGTTGGCAAACTGCCATTATTCATCCCAGAAAAAGCCACCTTGCTTCTGAGTAATGCTCATACCTTATGTTTTTTTTAAAGGAACTATTTTTAAATGAAACGCTTTGTGCGAAAGCAGCCCAAGCTACCACAGCAAAGATTTGATAGGCTGCTACACTGATGGAGTGAACTTCTCTCCGAGCCCATGGTTTTAACTAAACATTAGGAAGACCCTCTTGATGATAGGAGATCTTCAACAGTGGAACTGATTGCTTCAAACAGTGTTGGCAGTGGTGTGTGTATGTGACTTCAAGTCACTTGTTGACTTATGAGGACCTCATAAATTTCATAGGGTTTTCTTAGGCAATGAATATTCAGAGGTGGTTTTGACAGTTTCTTGCTCTGGTGGGACTCTCTTTCATTGGACTTTTTATTTTCAATTTTAAGATAGAAGCCATACTGTCATGGAGGGGTGGTGGTTAGTGCTTCTTTTAGGTTCTCCAAGGATGGACCAAGCTCTCACCTTTCACCAGCCAACTCAGAGAAGGAGAGTGTTCCTTTTTTTAATAAGAGGTAAATTACAGTTCTTAACTTGACCCATAGATAAGTTGATCCAGGTTTTTTGGGTCAATTTTTTGACTAAAATTTCTAGACTTATATAGGAGTATATACAGTAGTTCTGCCTATCATTTGGCCAAATGAAAAAAAAAATGGTGACGCACTTTCCAGAGGTCAAGAAGTAGAAGAGAGGACCTCAATAAAAGAGCAAAGAATCACACTCATGAAATGGCAGGAACCGCTTTGCGAAAAATACTTGTCAAGTTTGCCACATAAACTGTTACATTCGCACACGAAAAATGGTCTAAGTGTTGCAGAGAAAGACGCACTTCTGTCATCACCAGAAACATCGCCCAAACAATCCAAATGATGTTTGCATTCCTTGTGCAGCTACATTTCTTCACCATCACAATTGCGGTTGATGTGGTAGCTGATACAATCCGACATTTCCCCAATGTCAAGATTGGCACTCTGAATGCTGGGAAAATATGATTTCCCTTCAAGAGAATCATTAGCTGAAGGGATGGTGTCTTGACAGCTAAAGAGAATTGAGCTAAAAATGGCACATTGTGCTAAAAATGATCCTCTTGAAAGGCAAAGATTTCCAATAAGAAATGCATCTCCCATGCACTGACCCAGTTTTCTTGCCTCATATTCATACCAAATATCTGACTTTGGAAGCCTTCAAGAATATTGACCACCTAAGGGCAGGAAGCTGCTCTGTAAAGAGTCAGGCCACTGACCCATTTAGTTCAGCACTGTCAGCACTGACTGGCAGAGGCTCTCCAGGGTGTGTGTTATGAGATCTACCTGGAGATATCTTCTACAGAAAAAGCCCATGCTCTATCACCGAGCTACAGGAGACCAGGTATCAACTCCCACTGCTATTCAGAGCATCACTAAAATGGAAGTGGTCAACAACCTCCCAGGGTTGTTGCAAAAATGCTTGGAAAACTTTGCAAATCCACTTTGTTACCTTTTCACAGACAAGTTAAGACATCATTATCATTATTATTATTGCAAGCCTTTGAAGACTGTCTTCTCAAGGGGGACTGGGCTTTGTAGAACCGTCCTGTCTATCTGTATTTTATTTGTTGCTTTTAATAGCTATGTCTTCTTAAACTCATGTTAATGCTAATGAAAGTTGAATGATGTTTTTAAATTTTACATTTGGTATGTATTTTGAAACTATATGATTCTTTCAACTGTTGTTAAGACCTCTTGAGACCCAGAGTGGGAGAAAGGTGGGAGGTAATAATAACAATAGATGAAACAACAACAATATAAATAATCAGAACTATGTAAGTGTGTGCATGTATGTTATGTGGAAGCAGTACCCCTCCATCATCGGTCCATTGTCCTCAGGTTCCGTTGTTTCTTCTCTCTGTAGCTTGCATTGCAAATATGAGTGAACAGTCTTACAATGCTCCATTTATGGCACCGCTAGCTAGACCAAAGGGATACACGGTGACAGCGGCTGTTCCATGCTGGCGGGTGGCCTCGAAAGAGAAGACACCTCAACTTCTGACGCAGACATCCACTCACTTCCCACCACGGGGAACTCTCAAACTACATCTTGTTTCCATCACATTTTCCCTTCAGTGCTTTCACTCAGCAGGCTTTGCTCCTACTCTGCAGGAGGTAAGTGCTCTTCAGTTTGGAAGCTTGCAACTCTACCTGACAAAGATTATTTTAGTAACATCTAATTGAAACAATTACGTTAACCAACCAGTGGATGTTTTCACTGAGGTATCAACTCTGTATTATCTCATGATCCCACATTAAGAGAATCTGTAGCTTCGGATGGATGAGTTAGCAAAATATAGGACCCCCTTGTTCTTGTTGTTTTGTGCTTTCAAGTTATTTCCAACTTTTGGCAATCCTCAGGTGAACCTATCATGGGGTTTCCTGGGCCCTGAGAATGTGTGATATGTGCAAGGTCAGTCAATGGGTTTCCATGGCCAAGCAGGGAATTGAGCCCTGGTTTCCAGGACTGTAGTCCAATGTTCAAACCACTACACAATCCAAAAATCAATAAACAATAAATTCACCCAATGAACCAAGTATGCTTTCAAGAATAACAGGAGCCTGCACCAAAGCTCAGTTTATCAGTGCTAGGTATTCATCTGTTTGTCAACTTTCTATCATAGTATTCACTGCAGTTGTGTTATTGGGTACAATGTAACTGATATGTCACAAAAAAGGAAGCAATAATTAGCAAGCTCAGATATCATGGCCACTTTGTGGGAAGTTCTGGGCAGAGGAGGGATGACTTGGAAGTCACTTCCAACAGAGATGCTGGTCAGAGCCATACTGACATATTTCTTCCTGTCTGGCTACCTGGTGGACCTGAAGGCATCAAAGGAACATGGCAGGCTTAATAATCCAATTACTAAGCCCACCCAGAGTAGACCCGTTAAATCAACCACTGAATGGCAGATCAACACTTATGTAAATAATACATTTACTCTAGTTATAACAAGGAGCAGAATTTGGGCTCTAGGATTTAACCTTTTGCCTCTAGGAAAGTTTTCGTCCATACCTTTCTTATCTTGCACAATCTAGGGATTAAAGGCTGGCATGTAAACTGCACTTTTGCGGGTCATTATTTTTGTGTTTGCACAGATAGACAGAACTGCAAGATGCAGTGAAATTAGCTTGATTCGTGGATGGAGCTATGGAAACTAGGCTTATAAACCTTAGAATATCACAGACCTGTACACAAGTCAGAGTTGTTTGTAGAACTCATGCATGATGTTTACTTTGCTAAGTAAATGGGGGGGACTCCCAAGTTGGAAAACAATAAAATATGAAGACGTTCTCACAGAATTACAGAAAATTCCCTGTCCCTACCACCTCTTGGTTGTCAGAATCTTTATTTTGTGTACAAGACTAATTTTATTAAAATTGCAATTAACCTAACAAAAGACCAAGATCTAATTAAGACATCTCTTTTTGCCCTGTATGTTCCCTCTTTTGGACATGTTATATCACAAACCTCTTCAAACTATACTTTCTCCCTAATTTAAAAAGTAGTTTGCTAAGTAATATGGTCTAAGCTAGAGGGGATGGAGTGGAGATAGTATTAGTTAAATATAAGAGCAAAGTTGTAACTAATCAGTTTTTTCAGCTGACTCTTCATATGAAACACATATTTTATGCACATAACTCTTCCGGAGTGCTGAAATGAATATGTTAACAATTTTTGGAGCCTCTGGGGATCTTTTTTTTCCCTTAAAAGCTAATGTTGGAGGTTGCTAGAGAGCTTTGAATTTATCTGAACATTTACACCATGCTAGGTACACATTACTGATTTTTTTTAAAATTTCATTTACTAAATGAAAGCTAAACAAATGTGGTAAATCAGATTTCTATCCATTTCAGATAGTCTTTTTTTTTAAAAAAAAATCCAATTCAATCTTCTCTAGAAAATTCACATCAATAGTTGATATTCAAGAAATATGAGTACTTCAAGTCCCTTTGGGCACGCAAATGGACTTATCCTGGATCCTGGCCAAAGTCATGAGAGACTAATCTAACTTATACATGACCAATTTGGATCTTACGTATTTTACTTATCTCCTACTGTGCACATTCAACACCATATTTTCTGGAAGTCTTTTCTGTTACACAAGATTGTGTAGCAAGTAAGTCAGATCAGATAAAAAACAACCTTTAGAAATGGGAGAGGATTGTCCATCTATAAACCACCACAGCTTAAGCACAACCAAAAACACTGAGAACACAAACTTTAATTCTACTCCCCCTGCAAAAATAAAAAACAAACAAACAGATAAATACACACAACACTAGCCAAGTGGTCACATACATTCACTTTTTACTATGCTTGGTGAGCCTAGCATACTACTATTCTTGGGGGGGGGGGAATTAGACTGAACATAAGGCAGACCCAGCATAATACCGGAAATATTATGGCTACTGACAAAATTACGATATATATTGGAGAGTAAAGGCTTTCTCATAAAAAAAGGTCCAGAGATCAGAGTTGGCCATGTTTTACAGTGATGAAAATGACAAGTTATTGAGAAAAATATGGCAAAGTATCACAGTGCATATCCTAAGCTACAGGAAACATCTATGATCATTTATCCGTGGTGGAGGAACTCACGTAAGTATATTCTAGCAAGTATACAGTCTGGTACCAATTCATAATTTAGCAGACAAAGAAGAAAGCCAATTCCCCCTATTTCTATAATGTAAAATATCAATGCCGACTAACAGAATAGCGTGATATATATTCTACAATGTGAAATTTCTTAACAGGATAGGTGGTACCAAGGAACAATTTATGAAGCACAGAGAAAGCTTCTGCTTTCTACAGACGGAGAACGCTGAGTACCCCCATATTAACAGCTCTCGGGGGACTTGCAAAAATAAAGTCAGGAACTGTGTTCTCTCATGGAAATTCCCCGGCAGGAATTATACATTCAAGTCTACAAAAGCCGTTATCAGGCTCAGAAGGAGGGTTGGAATTATTACCCCATACTCAAAGGGGAATTAAAAAAAGAGACACACCGAACAGTCAAAGCCAGTGTTGAAAAGGCTGCGAATCGGCATCTCCATCCAGTCACCAACACCCCCTAGCGGGCTGAAATGCTCTACCGACGCGATGGGAAGGAAAATCTGTCACAACTTTTTAACAGTTACACCTACCAGATAAGGTGCAACTGATGCCTACCAAGCACACGTCACAAATCATTTCCATCTTGAACGAAGGGGAAGGAGGACAATCCTAATTCAAGCATCTCCTTTTTTGTACAGCAAAAAAGTGCTAGTTCTGCAATATCTCAAAAAAAGGTGTGTGCGTGGGGGAATAAAGTGCTAGTTTCTAACCAAATTTGCCTGGGAAAATAAAATGCTTCAAAAATCCAATGTGGATGAATGGGTAATAAAGTGACAATCATGATTTTATGTTAAATAGTTAAGCCAATGTAGTGGTTTGAGCACTGGATTATGACCCTGGAGAGAGAGAATGAGAAAGAGAGAGAGAGAGACAGAGAGAGAGAGAGAGAGATTGATTAAAGGAAGGAAGGAAGGAAAAGAAAGAAAGAAAGAAAGAGAGAGAGAGAGAGGAAAGAAAGAAAGAAAGAAAGAAAGAAAGAAAGAAAGAAACAGACAGACAGATGTAGCTCGTGGCTTCTGCCTTTATCCACCGGACCGAGCTACGAGCCACTGTGTTGTAATGATTTGAATGTTGGACTATGAAAGTTTTTTTCTCTGCCTCTCCAGGGTCATGCAATAAAATTCGATGGCTGGAAATAAAGGACAAGTACAAGGAAGTCGTTCTGCATGGAGTGCAAAGGGAACTAGAAATATTCACAGAGAATAAGGCAGCACACATCTGAATAGCTCACAGAGGGTTACCGCCCTCATGTCTTTCTTGAAACGTTCCCATGGGTATTTGGTTGGCCACAGAAGGAAAAGTGCTGTTAGAATATTTCAGCTCTTTACTGCAAGGAAAGATGACATAGGAATACCTTTATAAAACATGACATCACTGAATCTTGTTCTGAGCAGGTACCAGCTAGGATGACAGCATCTAAGCCACGTGGTGCTAAGAAACATGGCTTGCTATATACCATTATTTCTTAGCCTAAGGTGAGTAAATTCTCTTGTCCAGACAAGCACGTTCCTTACTGCATGCACATCCTGTAAAGCAAATGTATCCAGTGATGCTTCCCACAAGCAGAGTGGTTTGAATGCAGAGTAAGAGCTTTTCCGTACTACACTGTTAAAGTGCTATTATTCCTTTTTCAACATCCTGTGGAATTCTGGGGTTTGTAGTTTCCTGAGGCCAAAGAGCTCCCTGGCTGAGAATTCAAAAGGCTCCTCCATAAACTGCAAACCCCATCGGAGGTTGAAAGTGGAATAATAGCACTATAACAATGTAGTGAGGAAATGCTCCTAGTTATTGGACCCATGGTGATTCTACAACATCTAGAAAGTCAATGGATGAGCATGGATTTAAACAGATATCTAACACATGATGCAAAAAGATGGAGGAGGAGGAGGAGACACAACTTGATTAGCTGATACCATCCGTCTCCAAGGTGGCCTCTCCCTCTTGTCAACTGCCACCAGAAAAGTTTCTGAGATTCATCCTGCCCTGAAGGGAGAGGAGGAGAAGCAGATTCAGGCTCAACTCATGAGCAGAAAGCAGGAAATGAGAAACAGCAGATAAGAAACAGAAGAGGAAGAACCCAGTAAAGAACATGCCAGGAAAGGAAAGGTGTAGGTTTAATGCAAGCCAGAGCATCCTCAAATCCAGGATAGCTATCTTTCCACCTATCTGAGCAAGTAAATCAATTATCTCCATCTTGGTACAGTCGTGTGTGTTTTTTTTCCCCCTCCTCCTTCCCAATCCCTTCCTTTGTGTCTCTTTTAGCCTGTAAGCCTGAGGGCAGAGACTGTCTAATTATTGATTTTTATAAGATGCTCTGGCTCAAAAGAAACACTGGAAGAGCAAGGTAAAAACTCTGTAAACAAAAACACACACTGGATCACACCCACAAATTATTAAAACAAGCTTGTCTTAGAATGTATTGAAAGACTTAATATATGTAAAAAGACATCTACTTCTCTCATAGCAATAGAAAGAGCAGGATTGGTTTGAATTATCTAGGCCTGCACAGCCAAAGCAATTCACAATGCAGTCCTTGGATAAGGACAAGCTTTTACCTTCAATAGACTAAGGATACGCTGATTACTTTTATGAGTTGTGGCAAAGCAATCTCAAGAGACTTCAAAACATAACGCCCTTCTGTGCACTTACAGATGAAAAGTTTGGTGGTTGCTCTGGAGCCTGCATTACTGTACTGACCACAGCAGCAATTCGAAAGATTTGCATATCCAGTGGCATACCTAGCGTAAACAGTGCCTATGGCAAGCACAGAAGTTGTGCCCCTAACTTCTTACCTTTACCCCCAACCCCTACGTGCACAGCTTTTTTCATGCCCCCCTCACATTGATGCCCAGGGCATGTACCCTACATGCCCCAGCCTAGATACGCCTCCAATCAGAACCCAAACAGATAGGCAATCAAACAAAATATCCACAGTTATGAGCTACTCTGTGTGATGTGGCATGCCAAGGAAAAGTATTCTACACATTTGCTGATATAGTATCAAAGTCTATTCATGCATTCACATTCTTAGTGATTGCTCCCGCTTGTTTTCAATCATACAAAGGAGTGAACACACATTGTACATATATGCTAAAGCAACACAGAAATGGAAAGATCTTGGGTGGAGGCATGGCATGGATATGACTGACAGCCCACTGGACTAGACAGAACTGGAGAGTGAGCTCAAAAACACAGACAATGCTTAAGCATTACAATGATTATATTATTATTATTATTATTATTATTATTATTATTATTATTATTAATTATTATTGAAAGGAAGGATTGGTTAATTGTCACCCCTAGTCTTGGATGAGGACCACAAGGTTCAAAAATCACCATGCTTTAGTGCAAGTGTAAGAATCTGCTAGGCTCCAGATCTTGGACAGCAACTAGTCCTAGCTAGGAGAGCCATTAGTGAGGAACACTGGGAGCTGTAGCCCAATAACATCTGGACAGCCAAACCCATCTCTGCCTTACTGAAATTTCATCAGCTCAACCACAAGGAAGGTGAAACACTTAAAGCCAACAGGTCACATCCTGCTACTTATTCTCATTGCAAAGTAGTGGCTTCCCTTGAGAATCAACTCACAAATCTCCTAGCCCTAACTACTTTGGGTGTGCACGCACAACTGAATTCCCCTGGAATGCTGAGCAGGACAATGAATTCCAAATGTGGCTCTTTTGCAAAAACAAAGCACCAAGATAGAGTAAGGGATGGACAATATATGGTGTTGGGCTGCCAGCAGAGCCAATAATGAAACAGGACAGGAGTCAACAGTCCAATGTCCTTTGGAGGATCCCAAGTTGCCCATGTGCTTCTAACACAGTGGTTCTCAACCTGTGGGTCCCCAGATGTTTTGGACTTCAGCTCCCAGAAGCCCTGAGCATTGACCATAGTGGCTGGGGCTTCTGGGAGCTGAGTCCACAAACATCTGGGGACCCACAGGTTGAGAACCACTGTCTAACAGAATACAAAATCCGACATTTAAGAGGATGCAGAGCCTATGGGTCTTTCCGCACTACACTGCTATTATTCCACTTTCAACATCCTGTGGAATTCTGGGATTTGTAGTTTACTGAGGCCAAAGAGTTCTCTGGCTGAGAAATCTAAATACCACTCCCTAAACTGCCAATCCCAGGATTCCACAGGATGTTGAAAGTGGAATAATAGCACCATAACAGTGTAGTGCGGAAATGGCATGCGTGTCTTCTTGATGAAGAAGGTGAGGAATTTGTGATGTTCCCAACGCTGTTGGCCTACAGTTCTCAACAACCTTGGCCCTCAGTCACACTGGCAGGAGTTGGCAAGAGTTGCACAAGCAGAACAGGCACCACAAAGATAATCCATTGCTTTTTACCAGGCACATATCTGCACACACAGCCTGACATACCAAGTTCATACAAGGAAAAATAACAAGTGATAAGATGAGGGGAGGGGAGAGAAAGGCAGGAGAATCTTTACCAGTCTGTCAAGTCCCAGTCAGTAGCAACACAAAGCCAAGCAGATCAACAAATTATGGTTTTTAAGATGTCAGAGGAAGGGAAGAAGTTGCGAGATAAAAGAGGAACTTGTGTGGAGATCAACTGACTGCCTTCGCAGCTCCTGCCAGGGTGGATAGCCTATTTCTAGATGCAGAATTCTAAACAGTTTACTATTTTTTTTTAAAAGGATAACAAGTCAACTGTGATACCTATGACAACCTTGACAAGACATGGCAAGAACACCCCATGTTAGAGCAAAAGAGCAACACAGTACACAAGATGACAGGCTGCAGTTGCTCTCTCTTCTTCCCAGTAGAGAACATCTTAGAAGCTTGGGAGAGTATGTACACACACACACACACACAGAGGCATTCAAGCAACACAGCCTGACAGCTAGGATAATCAGAATATGTCCAGACAAAATATTTATATACAAGCTACTTACTAGAACAAAGCATTCCTCTCTGAGCATCTTCTTAAGATTCTACCCTTCAGACTCAAAAGCAGAGCATGCTAAAGGCAGCACCTGCCCCTCTCTGGAAGAAAACAGAGTTTGCTCCAAACCAGAGATACTAGGCAAGCTTGCAACCCCTGCTCCAAAAAGCAGACAGACAGAATTTAAAACAAGCAGAGGAGTGGGGAGTGAGGACAGAGAATATGTCAAGAAAAAGCAGTGGGGTGGGAGAAGTAGAGAGTGCTGAAAGATAATTAAGCTATCAATTGCAAGAGGAGGGAATCAAGCCACAGCAATGTGACAGCAGTACTAAAGAGACTCCTGCCTCAGCTTAAAGAATGTCTTTTCCTCTTTCTTTTTTTTTTTAAATCAAACCATTTGGCAGCTTGTTGGGGAGGCAAAAATACTCTCCATTTTAAGAATCCAGCCTAAATTTAAATTTCTGCAAGGGCTGGCACTCTAATCGCAAAGGTGATCGCTACTGAGGGATAGGAAAGATAACCCAAACAGTTCGTTCCAAACTGCAAAGGGACTCTGAAAGGAGACCACAATTCCACTCATGGGCTGTTTTATTTCTCTAAATGGGCCTACTTTACAAGGCCACAGGCACCAAAATGAGACCCCTATTAACAAAACAAAAAAAATCCCAAATGGCTACCCTTTTGTGCCCAACTGTTCTCTCGCTGACAAGCAGAAATAAGGCACAAGCCATACAATTAATGGGGAAAAGGTGTCACTTAGCGAAGAAACCAGAGCAAGAAGGTGCAGAGAGAAGCAGACACTAAGGATAATAACATGAAGAACAAATTGCTGATCAGCTTTGCCCCCCTGCCATGAGTTACACCCACTTCTCATTTCTTGCCGGGAGCAAATGTAGGTCAAACAAGTACTTTGAACTCCCTTCCTATGCTAGGGACAAACCTGCTGTCGCTGATAATTTTACTTTCAGTAAGCACAGAGAGCATTTGAAGGTATTGCCCACTAAACTATCCAGTGGGGAGCTCAGACAGAACCAAATGGCCATCATTCAGGATTTCAGTACCTCCCGCACATCCGGCTTCTTCTTCATCTATACAGCTGCTCTGATTTTGCTCATGGTGGGGGCAAGACTTCACTGAAACTCTCCCTTTCCAAAGCTAGGCTGAGAGTCAGGTTTAGTCCCTCCCTAACTGAAGCCCATTGCTAGCTTTCTGAAATATATAAGAATACCATTGCAACCAGGGGAGGGGGAGGGTGAACCTTTCATTTCTGTTTTCCATCCACCAGCACAGGATATATAATTTCTTTCAGTCCCATATTCTGTGACATTCTTGCTTTTCAAACTTCATTAACCCAGAAAGTGCATCCCTGAACTTCTGTATGCCTCCATGCTGTGCCCTCCTTCTTCAGCTGCATTTAACGGCCTCCTAGTTAAAGCTGTAATTGGTTCTCACTCACTGCTGCCTCCACGTCTGCCATCCTAACCCAGCAAAGCCATCATAATCTGTCTTCATTTCCCTTCCCATGGTTCCCCAAGGGGTCACAGTCCGTTCTGCACACAGTGCCTATCCACCACCATCTCATAATTTCCTCTTTTACTGATACAGGGCACATTTCATCAGTCTTCTTCCATATCAAGAAATCAACAAACAGGCTGTTACTACATCTCCAAACCTACTCATTCCTATCAGGGCATCCCTTTTACTACATGCAACTAGTTCTTCATCACTCCCTTTAGGACAGTCTCTGAATCTGTAACTCTCTGCTGAACACACAACACACCTTTTTAAAAAAAATGCACCCCCCCCCATCGAGAAGGATCTCTCTGGGCACCACCATCTAACATCCCACTCCAAAATACTATTATATCACATGTGTTTTCCCCCACCCCACAGTTCCATTTATTTATTGTATTAATATGTACCTTTCTCCCAGAGTGAGACTCAAGGCTGCTTCCAGAAAGTCAAAAACATTGAAAAGGATTTAAAACAGTTAAAAACACTAGAAGACATATAAAATTACAAGAACCTGCACATTTTTTTGAAAAAAGCATCTTGATAAATCAGAAGCCCACCTGCTTAGATATTAAAAGCCTGCTCAGATGAGAATTTTTTTGTCTACAGGTGAGGGAAAGCAAGGACGGGGCCAGCCTAGCTTCCTGAGGAAGGGAGTTCCAGAGAGTGGAGCCACCACTGAGAAGACTCTGTCCTGTGTCTTCTGCAGGTTAGACTGGAACAGTTACAGAACAAAGAGAAATCTTCCCTCTGTGGAAGACTTCATCTCCTGATACATTTAAAATCCAGTGTTCCTCCTTCCAACCCCATTACCATCATGTGCATATTCCTACAAAACATCATTTCAAGGCACGTCCTTCTCCGATACTCTCAACAGTGCACAATTCTTTTGCAAGCCCCTAAATATGTCCCTTTTGCCCATATACAGCCAGCCCTCCACATTTGTGGGTTTATGATCTTCCCTGGATTTGGTAATTTACAAGTTTCTTCAACCCCTGTAGAAGCTTGTTTTCCAGGGGAACCTTCCCTCTCAGTGGCTCCAATCAGGCCACATGAGCCGTTTAAACATCCACTTCTGGTCATATTCCTCCTCCACCACCAGCTGCTGGTTGGCTAGCTAAGAACGGATTGCAGCCCAGTTTCTCAGCACCACAAGCCCTCTCCCTATGGCCCCCAAACACCCAAGGAAGGAAATGGGCAAGAGAGGAAGTACAGGGTCACCATGCTGACATACTCTCTTTCCTCTTTTTTCTGATCTTGTCTGGACTCTGGGTGCCCACTCTCCCCGCCATGCCTCAGACCTCTTGCTCCAGACACACACACACACATTTTGGTATTTGTGCTTTTCCTGGGAGTCCTGCACCCCTAACTCTAGCAAATGTGGAAGGCTGATTATATTTGCCACTGCTCTCCTTCCAAACTGGAGGAAGCCATCTGTCATGTAGCCCCCCTTTGCTGAATCTTGCACACATACGAAAGGATAAACACACCAAAACAGAGGCATAATCCACCCTGCAAACTGTCACTTTTCCTCTGCATTCTTACTTTATGTAATGTTTTTCACACACACACAAATGGCTAACTGCAAGCATATGCTGAACATTTCCAATCTTTTCTCCTTTCACCATCGGCGTGGTGGACATTCTCTTTTGAATCTCAATATGCTAAACCTGCAACCTTCCAAAGCCATATCACCTTGCACTATATGGATTCTGTTACCCCATGTGCTTTCTTAAAAGTTCTACAATCTGGAATACGAAGAACAGTAAAAAGAAAACACACAACATCTCATGTCCATCTTCCTGCCTGTTTTTCACATTATGTTCTGGAGAAGGGGGGGCAACCTATTTCCAGGGTCAAGGGTGCAAACACCCACTCTGCATTCCCCCACCTATGCCCATGGGGGGCCTCTCTTTTAACCCTCCTGAGAAGTGATGGGATACCGTTTGTCCTCCCAACTGGATCCCAAAGTGAAAAACCTCTTTTTTTTTTACACCAGCCTTGGAGTCAAAGAGGGACACGTCTCTTACAGATTCCACTCCATGCCACCACCTCCAATTATAAAAGGGGATTTATCTACTTCACAGCACCCTCTTTATGTGCACAAAGAGGACCTCCTTCTCCTCCCCCCCCCAGAAAAACACACACATAGATCAGATCACATTTCTCTGTCGCAGCTGGCCAGAAGATGCCAACCTGACTCCATCCCTCTCTGGCTTCAGGTGAGCAGCCAAGACTGCATTTCCTCATGCAGCCTTCAGTCCTTCAAACCAGAGTGGCTGCTCAGCCTGTTTTCACTCTGTATGGTTTTGAAACTGTTTCATTTGGGTCTGTTTCTAAACAATATTTAGGTCTGTTTATAATCCATGTTTTAAGCAATGTTTTTATGCACAATACCAGCTAAGCGAGAGAGGATAAATAAATTCTTTTTAAAAACAAGATATGGCTACCTTTGCAGTACCGTTGAGCCCATAAGCAGGGTGGTGGCTGTACTGAACACCTCTCTCTCCATCCTTGAAGTGAGGAGGGGACATATGCCTATGTACACATGCCCATGCAGCTAGAAGAGGAGGAGAGAGCAGATAAACTTTGCATGCTTTCCTTCCTGAGAGAGAAGAAAAGGAACCTCAATCTACTTCCAATAAGGCAAGAAGGTACCGCTTTTAACTCATTGTAGAGATGAGGAAAGGAGGAACACACGCCTACTTTTGCAACCTCCCTCTGTTTGCACCTATAAGAGGAACAAAAATTCTATAGTTCCGTGTGGCAGGGAAAGGTGTCTGTGTGTGTGTGTGTGTATCTGTGTGCAGCTCATGCCTATCCCCTTTATGTCCACAAGTGGAAAGTGCCTACCTCTTTTAGCCTCCACCTCTTTTGGCAGCCCCCCAGAAGAAACAGAACTATATTCTGATGCCCACAAGTGTGTGGTGGGGGGCAACTTCTTTGCAACCTACACAAACTAAAGACACAGTATTCCTGGAGGAGGAGCTTACAACAAGACTCCTTCTTCTAGCCCTGCAAGCAAGGTGGGCACATACCTGCGATGCAGCTCCAAAGAGGGATGGAGGCAAATTCTTTATAACCCCTCCCATGTACACACACAGATGGGATCATAGCAGGGATACAAAAACAGTGAGCCACATTTGTGGGCCTCCTTCCCCCTCCTTGGAAGAAAGAGGGGTGGGAACAAGGAGAGGAGGCAACAAAGGGAAGCAGTGGACTGCTTGTTGCAGAAGCTCTCCTCAGAGGGACCACTGCTGTTCAAACAGAAGGAGGGTATGAGGTGGCTCCTTCGTAATCCCCTCCACACACACACACACACACACACTTGAGGTTATGGTAGGAGGTGGAGAGGAAACAATGCAGCAGAAATCAACACAATGAGGCAAGGGACCAAACAGCTCCCCACGCAGAACCCAAAGTCAATTTAAGTCTCTGCGTGAGTGGGGTTTGGGGGGAATGACTTCCCTGTAACCCGAGACTCCCCACCACCACACTTTCTGGGAAGAGAGAAACCAAAGTCTATATAAAGTGGGAATCTGTAACATCTGAGATAGGGGGATCCCAAGGTATATAAAAAGTGGGGGGCTGACACACTTGGGGGTTCAACGAAGGGGGAAAAGTCCAGGTCATTTAAAAAGAGGCATGGTTTGGTACCCTAGGAGGTCAATAGGGAGAGGGGAGAAAGAAGCCAAGGTAGGTAAAAAGTGGGGAGCTGACACACTTGGGGGACAATCCCAAGGCACATAAAAAGTCACAGTCTGACACCCTTGGAGGGGGGTCAACAGGGATGGGGGAGAAAGAGGCCAGGGCACATCAAAACCAGAACGCTGAAACACAGGGGAGTGGGCAGAAAAAAGCAGTCCACCCAACCTCAAAAGTGGGGACTTGACACCCTGGAGTGAGGCTCAATGGGGAGAGGAGGCAGAAAGAAGCTAAGTTGGATCAACAGAGAGGTCTAACACTGTCCCCCTGTTTCACTCTGGTTTTAGCCCCCCCCCCGCATGCCAGAAAGACAGGAGGGGCAGGTGCACCCAGCTATACCCACAAGTGGAATTTCAGGAGCCAAGTCCCCCTTCATCATTAGTGACACCAGTATGAATACTAACGCTAACCAATGGTGAGGCAGCAATAGTAGTAGTTATAGTAGTAGAAATAATAACAACTAATAGTAATAACAATAGTTACAGTAAGACTCATAATAACAGCAATACCCAGCCCTTTCCCTCTCCATCCCCAAGACACAGGCGCAAAAGAGGGGTTCAGGGGAGCAGGAGGGACAGAGGAAGGAATCTCGTGGAGGGCAGAAAAAGAAGGTAAATTCTGTGGAAGAGGAAAATGGGGGTGTAATTAAATAAACCCTTTCCTCTCCTTTTTCTTTCTCACCGGGTGTGAGGAAGGGCAGCTCTGTATCCCTAACCCTATCCCCCCAATAACCCCCTTCTCTCCATTTCCCCCACTCACCGGGTGTGAAAAAGGGGAGCTCCGTGTCCCTAACCCCCCAAAATAGCGCCCTTCCCCTCCTTTCCCCCACTCACTGCGGGTGAAGAAGGGAAAGCTCCGTGTCCCTAACCCTAATCCCCCCCAAAATAACCCCCTTCCTCCCCCTTTCCCCCTCTCCCAGCTTGCAGAAGGGCAGCTCCGTGTCCCTAATCCTAAATTCCCCCCCCCGCAAATAAGCCCCTTCCTCTCCTTGTTTCCTCCACTCACTGAGGGTGAAGAAGAGGACCGCCGTGCCCCCACCCCCCCAAATAACCCCCTTCCTCTCCTTTCCCCCTCCCCAAGCTTGCAGAAGGGCAGCTCCGTGTCCCTAATCCCAAGTCCCCCCAAAATAGCCCCGTTCCTCTCCTTCCCCACCCCACTCACCGAGGCGGCTGAAGCAGGGGAGCTCCGCGTTCCTAACCCTAGCCCCCGCCCCAAAACAGAAGCCCCCTCCCCCCGCCCGACTGACCGAGGGTGAAGAAGGGCAGCTCGGTGTTGTCGAGGTCGTCCTGGACGGCGACGCGCCCGGGCAGCTCGCTCCGCACGAAGAGCAGCAGCCGGGAGTCGCCCCCGGGGGGTCCCGATCCCGGGCCGGCTCCGGCACCATTGGAGGAGGACGGCGAGGAGGAGGAGGAGGAGGAGGAGGAGCCGGCGGGCCCGCCGTGAGCGCCCGCGCTGCCGGCGCCGCCGCTGCTCCAGGCGATGTCGCTCTCCCGCAGCACCGGCAGCGTCGACACCGTCACCGTCTTCTCCCGGCACGGGCTGCCCCGGCCGCCGCCGCCGCCGCCGCGGCTCCCGCCGGAGCTCCTCCCGCCGCCGCCGCCGCCGCCGCCGCCGCCTTCGCCGCCGCCGCCGCCGCCGCCTGCGCCCGGCTCTGCCCTGGAGGGGCCCGGCCCGCTGGCGAGCAGCAGCAGCAGCGGCAACAGGGGCGACGAGGAAGACGACGAAGGCGAGGCCGCCGCCGGGGACGCCGCGGCGGGGGCCGAAGGGGACGGGCAGGCGGCCGGGAGGAAGAGGAGGAGGCGGCGGCGGCGGAGCAGCGAGGGGCGCGGGGCTGCCATGGCCGGCGCCGCAGGAGGGAAAGGCGGGGAGGCTGAGCCGGGGAGCGCGCGCGCGGAGGATGGAGAGGGAGACCGGGACCCCGCCGTCCTCTGCCTCGCTCGGCGGCGGACGGAGAGAGGAGGAACGAGCGAGCGAGGGAGCGAGCGAGCCGGCGGAGGAGGAGCCGCGCCGCCGCTGCGCCCGCCCCCCGCGCCGCGCCGCCCCGCCCCGGACCGGCGAGCGCTCGGCGGGGCCACGGGGGTCCCGGTCTCCCGCCCGCCGCGGGCGCAGCCCCTTCCTTCGGGAGACGGCTCCGTGCCCGCTCTGCCTTCGGAAAGGGCGGCTCCGTGCCCAGTTTAGGAGCAGAAACACACACAGGACAGGGCTTTCACCCCTGGCACGGAAGGGGGGCCCCAGTCTGCCCCTCCTTCCTGCTCCTGGAGCAGCCTTCGCCTTCTAAAAAAACTTATTTAAATTCCTATCCATCCCAGTTCTCCTTCAAAACAAGGGCGACTCAATATACAATTTGGAAGGAAAAGAAAAAAAAACACACTGGACAGATTTTTTAACCCCCTGGAGCAGCGTCTTCCTTCGAAAAATAGCCTTTAAATTCATATCCATCCTGGTTTTAACTTCCAAAAAGGGAGACTCAACGCATAGTATAGAAGAAAAAACAAAACGGGTTTCTAACCACCTTGACAAGGGCGGGGGGCGGTCTGCCACCCCCTTCATGCTCCTGGAGCAGCCTTTGCCTTCCAGAAAACTTATTTAAATTCATCTCTCTCCCAGTGTTCCTTCAAAAAAGGGCGACTGAGTGCAGAGTTTAAAAGGAAAAAAAAAGAGAGAGAGAGGTTTTCGAACGCCTCGACAGGGGGCTTCCCTTCCTGAGCCACGAACATCATTTTCTTCCTAAATAAATGATATTTAAATACCTGGCCGTCCCGTGCTCCGTCTTTGTCCCTCAAAAAAAAAAAAAAAGGCGCTCAATGCGCCGCTTAACAGAAAAAAAAAGGCACGACCGGTGCTTTAGATTCACATACAGCTCTTTGAAGTTGTCCACGTGGGCTTTCTTCCCCCTCGCGCGTGCCCAAGCGCCTCAGGGGGTCGCCCCAACTCGAGGCGCTGGAAAACAACTCCCCCCCAAAAAAAAACTTTAAAAAAAAAGGAACTTTGATTGGCCCTATAGCTGGACTTTGCCCTCAATAAGAGACTCAAAGCGCCTCTGGGTATAAAACGAAACGAGAGTACATGTGTCGACGGTTTTCTATTCGCCTTTTTTTTTTTTTCCTTGCGGGCTTCGAAGGAAAGAGCCCGCACGTGCCGCTTCCCCGGCGCGCGGGCCGCCGCCTGTCAATCACCCTCGCCCGGCGGGCCGCGTGCCTGTTTTTAGGCGGGAGAAACACGTCAATACACTGTTACCTCCGCACGACGGTAACGGATACGAAGGAACGAGGACGGCCGAGAAAAGGGGAACGGCGCGTTTCCTTTTCCCTCCCCATCCTCCCTAAGGGGATAAGCGGCCAGCACCGGGGGAAGTCAAGGCCTCTCTTTCCTTTTTCCTCCCTGTGAGGGGAAAGAAAGGACTCCCCTTAGGAAGAGAAACTTTACACACACACACACACATTATTATTAGTAGTAGTAGTAGTAATAATGCTGGACTTATTATTGGCTATTATTGTTTCCAGTCAATAATAAGTCTAGCATTAGGAATAAGCACCAATACAAGTCAAGGAGTGTGTTTCATTTTTCCCTCCTGTGGGGGAAAGAAAGGACTCCCCTTAGGAAGAGAAACTTTACACACACGCTCACACACACATTATTAGTAATAGTGGTATTGACTGGAAAAAATAATAGCCAATAATAAGTCTAGCATTAGGAATAAGCACCAATACAAGTCAAGGAGTGTGTTTCATTTTTCCTCCCTGTGCAGGGAGGGAAAGGACTCCCCTTACCAAGAAAACTTTTATTTATTTATTTATTTATTTATAAACATATATATATACACACACACACACACACACACACACACACGACACACACACACACACACATTAGTAGTAGTAGTATTGACTGGAAACTATAATAGCCCACAATAAGTCTAGCATTAGTAATAAACACCAAGGAAAGTTAAGGCATGTGTTTCCTTTTTCCTCCCTGTGAGGGGAAAGAAAGGACTCCCTTTAGCAAGAAAATGTACACACACACACACACACACACACATTGTTATTATTGACTGGGAACAATAGTAGCCAATAATAAGTTTAACTTTAGTAATAAGCACCAATAAAAGTCAACGAGTGTGTTTCAGTCTTCCTCCCTCTGAGGGGAAGGAAAGGACTCCCCTTATCAAGAAAATTTTTATTTTAGATATATATGTGTGTATGTGCGCGTGCGTGTGTGCACATATATATTCACATACAGACACACGTTGTTATTGTTGTTGACCAGAAATAATAATAGCCAGTAATAAGTCTAGCATTAGTAATAAGCACCAATAAAAAGTTAATGAGTGTGTTTCATTTTTCCTCCGTGTGCGGGGAAGGAAATGACTCCCCTTACCAAGAAAATTTATATTTGTGCATATATATATGTGTGTGTGTGTGTGTTTATATGTGTGTGTGTGTATATGTGTCTGTGTGTCTCTCTCTCTGTGTGTATATATATGTATATACACACATACACATACACACATTATTATTATTACTGTTATTGACTGGAAACAATAATAACTAATAATAAGCATAGCATTATTAATAATCACCAGTAAAAGCAAATGTGCACGCTTCATTTTCCTCTCTGTGAGGGGAAGGAAATATTTCTCCTTACATAAAGAAAATGCTATATATATGTGTGTGTGTGTGTGTGTATGACTGGAAACCATAATAGCCAATAATAAGTAGTAACAGTAATAACAAGCACCAATAAAAGAGAGGAAGTGCGTTTCATTTTTCCATCATGCAAAGGGTGGTAGAACATTTTCTCTCACAAAGAGAGAGAGAAAGAAAAAAGAAAATTATTACACTCATCGCTGGTATTGTTCTTGAAATCACTCAAAGCAGTTCTAATAGCTAATGACAGGTAATCACTAATAAAAAATAATGATGCACTTTCATCTGTGAGGAAAGGGAGAACTTTTCCCCCTCACAGAGGCAACAAAAAAGTCATTGCTGTTGCTGCTACTGACACTGTTATCAGTACCAGTATTAGTGTTTCTCAATAATTGTAGCTAACAACAATCAATAATCATAAACACTAATAAAAATAACGATGCACTTTTGTCTGTGAGGGGAGGGAGAACGTTTTCCCCTCAGAGACAACTAAAAAAAAAGTTATTGTTGTTGCTACTACTGACACTATTATTACTATTCTTTCTCAATAATAGTAGCTAATAACAATATTAGTAGTAACAAACACCAATAAAAATAATGATATCTATTTCCTTTTCTCCTTTGTTGAGTCTGGCAGTAAAGCTGGGAAATTTTGAAACAGGGCTGGTAATTAATTTTTTTTTCTTCTCTCTTTTGAGGCAACACATCAAGTTAAAAAAAACTTTTAAAAGTGAAGATAAAAGGTGAAAATATCAGGCTCTTTCAGCTCCTTCAAGCTCCATGGACATCTTTAGCAATAAAAAACCCTGACCTAGTAAGTATTGAATAATAATAATAATAATAATAATAAATATTATTAAAATATTAATAATAATAATCATTATCATTGCCATTTTCAAAACCTGAGATAGTAAGGATTGAATTATATTATTATTGTTGTTGTTATTATTGTCGTTATTTTCATTTTCATTTTCCTGTTTCGGAAGACAGGGAGAAAGCTGGACCAACCAGTCTCTAAAGTCAGGAATCTTCAAAGAAGAGTATTTAAAAGTAGATTTATTTTTCTCTTTTGTACTAAGGAGTGAGCCAACACTTAAAGTGAGGAAAGTTTTAAAGCTTTGTGGATAAATATGAATCTCTTTCACTACTCCCAAGGGCCAGATACTTCAATATTATTAAATAATAATAATAATAATAATAATAATAATAATAATAGTAATAATAATATGGAGAACAAGAAGAAGAAGGAGGAGGATTTGGGATTTGGTACTTGAGTCAGAGAGGTGAAAAGAGAGACTCAACCCAACACTTTTGAATGTTTCTAGCTGTATAAACTAGTTTGCTTTCTTACTTAAAAGTCAAAAATAAATATGCTTTCGAATGCACTCTCTTTTTAAAGGCTGTCGCCTTTTTGACAGCTCCCCTTCATCTTAGCAAGGGGAAAATCAGCCATACATAACAACTTCTTGTTGTTGACTTACAAATGAGAGAATTCTGAGTCGCCCTATCATCAGCAACCTGGAAATTACTATTATTAATATTAAGCCATACACCCTGCCTGGGAGCAGTGAAAAAAAAAGAGGTTTCTGTGTTTTGGAAACCGGCTCGCTCACCCACTCAAAAAACAACAAATAAGTGCATTTTTATGCAAGTACACCTGTAAATTTTTTCCCAATATAAAAACTTAGTTTCTTGTACCAAAAGAAAAACTCAATAAGTAGAGTACAGCCACTAAGGATTTGCATGGTGCTGAGATGGATTCATATTCACCTCACACTTGCACATATTTAATAGGTTTCCAACTTTATGTGCTGGCTCATTTCCACAGCTGAGAGACAAAAATAAACGTACTTTCGCTTTAATTGTTTCCAACTTTCTTTAATGGCTTGCTTTCCCACACAGGTAAAAAAGTCAGCTTTTATGCCCAACACACTCAAAAGTCCTTTAAATATTTGTACTTCTGTTTATTGGCCTGTTTCCCCACCCAGATCCTTTCTGCTTCACAAACAGAGGGAAAAAAAAACTCAAAACATTTAAATATTAATAATGCAATTACTTGCTGAGAGCTATATGCCGTTTTTTGCTTCATTATACACACTCCCTGAAAAGGTTTCCCATTCTGTTCCCTGGCTAGGATCCCACTCGGAAAAAGAAGCATAAATGTCCTTGCTGTTGCTTTTTTTTAAATCATTGCCTTTGTCTTCTTAGATTTTTATGTAGTGCTTTCAAATGTTAAAAGTACTTTACATTTGTTTTACATATAGAAACACACTTAAAATATTCAAAATTTTATTTGCACAGATGCACAACTTTCTCACTTTCATGACTACCCTCACAGAGAGAAAAATAGATTTTTGCAAGCAAAAACACGCACACAATAGGAAGATAGCCAGCTAGCTAGCTAGCTAGATGATAGTCAGACAGACAGACAGACAGACATGGATTATGGCTTCCTGTTTTGTTGGCTATGGCTCCTGCTTTTATTTATTGGTTTGGGCTAAAAGCCACTAGATTTGAGCATTGGACTATGATCCTGGGGACCAGAGTTTGATTCCTTGCTCAGCTGTGGGGTGACCTTGGTGTGTCACACACTCTCAGCCCCCCAAAACCCTCATGGTGGGTTCACCTTAGGGTCTCCAGAAGTCATAAGGCACCCAACAACAAGAAGAAATTCTCTTTTGTCAGCAACTGCAGAATGAATTTAATGCAACTTTCTTTTCCTTATCACTTCATTTTCATATCAAGAAAAAAATTGCCTGGCTATAATTCCTGTCCAATAATCCACTATTCATGCAAAGTAATAGGTCAGTTAAAAAAAAAAAAAAGTCCCCATACACTAGTGAGATAACTGGATTTCTGAGAAGATGTAGCTAGAAAGCTCAAATGGAAATTGTTCAAAGCAGGCCGAAACTACGGATAGCTGTGTTGATCCATTAGATGAAATCCAAAAAAACATTATCGGTATGCAGCATTAAAGTACTGCTACTTCTGAAATGGACAGAAACATCCCTTTTTTACATTTGAGGAATTTGGAGGAAATATACACTAAATAGCCATTTTGAAGGGCTGTCTGCAGGTTTGTAATGGAACATATGCAAATGCTTTTTTCTCTAGAACAGCAACAAGATACAGAGTTTATGAGAGAAAATTATACAAATCAAGTCAAATAAAAATATGCCACTCTGGAGTTGTGAAATTCTCATTTTATAAGCTGTACAGTGACTCACAATCTGGGATGTGGGACTTGTGAGTGTGGAAAAAGCTACTACTATGCATTTGCAATGGAGAACATGTGAAAACTGTACAAAACAAACAAACTAATTAAGAAAGCTGTTGCTCTTGAGCCCCCCAGGGATAATAAAGGCTGCCTGCCATCTATCCTACGGACACTTAGTTTGGCAGTAAACTACACTGAAAACGTGGAGGGCAATTCTAAGTACACATTGTGCTGAATAGAGCTCAGTTTCAGTGTCAACAGATGGAATAGGTAATTTACTTTCCTTTTACAAGTAGGCAAAATTAATAGCCTGCCCACCAATGTTGAGTCCCATCATCACCAGCACCTTGGTTCTGGGACTCTTGCAGATACCACAGGGCAAGTAGCAAGGAAGAATTTTTCCCCCCATGCCTCATCATATGTCTTGGGTCAACCCGTTCTGAAAGGCCATCTCTCCCTATATGAACTTTCCCAAGGTCTGAGATATTTAGAGAAGGGCTCTCTCTCAGTTCCACCATTGTCATCTAGTGAAGACATAGAAGAAGGCCTTCTTGGTAGTAGCTCCAAGACTGCAGAATTCTCTTTCACAGGCGGCTAACCTCCCTGATCTTGCTCTTCTGCCAACAGGTGAGTCCTTTACATTTAAACGGCCTTTTGGCATTTAGCTGGTTCTGCAGAAGGATATTTTAACAGGATGTGTGTGTATTGTACTTTCACTATCATGCTTACCTGTCTCAAATGCTTTGCATTAGAGCAGTGGTTCTCAACCTGTGGGTCCCCAGATGTTTTTGGACTTCAGCTCCCAGAAGCCCTGAGCATTGACCATAGTGGCTGGGGCTTCTGGGAGCTGAAGTCCACAAACATCTGGGGACCCACAGGTTGAGAACCATTGCATTAGAAGCTGCATGCCACTGAATATCCGTGGTTGGGGAACAAGTGGAAGAGGGCTATCTCATAGTCCACTGTGGAAGTCGGGATGCAAGACTGGGGCCATTTCCACGCTACACCGTTATGGTGCTATTATTCCACTTTCAACATCCTGTGGAATTCTGGGGTTTGGAGGCCCAAGAGCTCTCTGGCTGAGCATTCTCAATGCACCTCCCTAAATTGCAAACCCAAGGATTCCACAAGAGGTTGAAAGTGGAATAACAGCACTATAACAGTGTAGTGCGGAAATGGCCTAGCTCTTTCCTCTGATACCACAGGGTTCTTTTTAGCATTCCTATCTGGTCCATTTCCCCTCCAAAGAAATAACACTGGGAAGTGTCTAGCAGCCAGAACAGTGCCACAGAATTGAAACTGCCGCAGCTAAACAAACCCTCCCTGCTTTGTCCATTTTCCCTTCCTTGTGAACACTTTGCAAACCTTCTCCGATTTCACTCAACCTGATAAATGTGGCTATTCAATTTACTGTGTTTTTTAACTTTTCACCCCTCTACATCCCCACGTTGGGCTAATCTCCCCACTCTTACTCCTTCCCAAAGATTATTTCAGACAGCTTTATCATGCCTCTGTCGCATTTGCTGACAGCCCCCGCCCCTCTTTATTATTAATTTGGTTGGAAACCCTCTGTCCCCTTTGCCTTGAAGGGAATCTCCGACACACATCTTTAAAAGTATACACCCATGCACAAATGCCAAAAAAACTTAGAAACGATCTCATCATTGATGAACTGCACCAATCTTCCAATCTCTTCTTGTGATCTCTCCTTTGCATCTTTTTGTCACTTAAACCTATCTCCTGCTCTCTTTTGATCAGGACTGACCTCCTTTTTTTAACACCGCCTTTAACAAAATCCTCCCTTCCCAAGGCATTCATATCTCTCCCATCAGCAGCCTATTTGTTTTCATCCTTTCATTGTATTTCTTTCCATCGCCTTCCTGTCTTTCGATCCTTCTCTTTCCCATCTGCTAGTAATCCTTTCAGTGGCTCGACTGCCCTTTGCATAATTTCTCTTCTTGTCTTCGATTTGTGCAACCCAATTCCTCCCCCGTCCCTCCTTCTACCTTTCTTTTTTTCTTTCGCTAACTCACACACACACACTTCTGAAATACTACCCGGCTCATTGCTGGTTTTACCCATCGGCTATGCATTCCTGTTAGACTATCAACTCCATAATAATAACAGTGATGTGCTTTAGGCAAGATTTGAGGTTGGTTATTACCATTTTGTAGGTAGATAGGCTTATATACATGCGCCGTTTCCAAAGCAGCTGATCTCCTCAATACTGAATAGTGTAGTTCAGGCAAGCGTGAGACAGCAGAAGGCCTTGCAGGAAGGAGGGAGGGGGAGAAAAAGTACTTTCAGCCGAGCTTTTCATTGCCCTTTCAAATATCAGCTGCCGGATAGGCTGCGCAGCTCTGGGGATTCGTACCTTGGAGTTCAAATCCAGCTTGGATCAATAGCAGCTAAAGAGCTGTTACTACTTGATAGTCTGTTTAGCAACATATGTGAAAGAAAGCTGGTAGTTGCTAAAATCACAGCTGGATATCTTCAACTGGGTGTTCGAGGCGCTGTTCCTTCCATTTGAATGAACTGACCAGGAAGTTTAGGGCATAAAACAGGTTTGTTCCCCAGTGGTAAGAAATAAAATGTGGGGAAGAAGTGAGAATTTCAGCAGTTTCTCATACACTTATGCTAGCAGTTTTTTAATCGTTGGTTTATGTTAGTCATCCCATGTAAGATAGAAATGGTGGGAACAAGAGTGAGAATTTTGTCCCCAGTTCAGATCTGATAGGCATTTACCCAAATTTCCCAGTTGCTTCACATTTAGGGGGGAAAGAACTTGAGGTTTAAAAAAAATTGTGGGAGAAATTGAACTTGAGACATTCACTCAGCCAAGGGCTTTGAATTTTTTCAAATAAATTTATATTATTATTATTATTATTATTTAGTAATAAAAGTTAAGAGTAGCATTCCTGTGTTTTCAAAGATTTTAATGCTGAATTAGGGTTCTACCTGTTTCCTCCTAGAAGATCCCTAGCTTTAACATCTGTAGGACAAGAAGATACAACATAGTCCCCTCTGTATTGAGGATCAGGTTGGATGATGATGGTGGTGGTGGTGGCGGTGGCGGTGGCTCTACTTTGTTGTTAACTGTCAACTTTGACTTATGGCCACCCTACGATGAATACCCTGCTTTCCTGGCAGTGAAAGCACAGCAATAAACATCTAAGCATCTGCTGCCCTTTTCTGGCACTGAAAATGGGTGTTCTTGATGCTCACCTTGCTCTGACCATCAGCAGGTCTGGTTTCTGTGAGACCCACTGCTGTTTGCTATAAGCAATGTCAGAATACTCCTAGTGGTCACCTTGCTACAATTTCTATAAGAGGAATACAAGTTTACCAGTGAAAAACTGATTCATTAGATTGCCTCAATGGAGGAAGCAGCACAGATACTCATCAGGTTCTCCTTCAGTTCCTTTCATCCCCCAAATGCTCTTCGACCCTTGCTTTGTCCACAACAAACGATCTTCAGCCGCCGGCTGAAAGGCATTTGCTCAATTCCTTCACTTTGCCTTCTCTGGTTTCTCCAAGGCATCGGTGAAGTACTGAGGCTGAAAAGAGATATTGGCTTGTTGAAAAACTCCTTTTAACACTCATGAGTTTCCTGTAGCTCTAGAAAGGCACAAAGGAAAGGGGGTGGGAGCATGTGTATGATGGCCACATATGGACCAATTAATCCACAGTTTGTCCTCTGGCACAATCAGAAGAGGCTTTTTTCCCCTTTCTCCTCAGCTCCACCCCTTCATCCCTACAATAGGAGGATGCGTGCCCCTCTGGATGTGCTCCAGTACCCTGCCTAAACACCACCAAGTTTGGGATCATGCAACTCCATTGCGGTAACGTGACACTGCCCCGCCAAAGGTAAGTTCTGTGCTAAATCACTCTTGCCTTTCCACAGTTGCATCCTACAGAACAGCCTTGGGGTTTATAGTTTGGAGCTCTCTGAAATTCAAAAGCCCAGGATTCCATAGGATGCAGCCATGGCAATTAAAGTGGGATCAAAGTGCTATAACTGTACAGTGTAAAGGAGACATTAAGTGGAAGTTGTTTTCGAAGATGCATATATGAGCCAGTTTGGCACAGAGTCTGAAGGTTGGAACTAAGACTCTGAAAACCAGCACAGTGTAGCGTCCACTTGACCATAGGAGGCTGCTGGGTGGACCTTGAGGAGGTCACACTCTTTCATCCTTACAGGAAGACAAAGGCAAAACCCCTCTGAACAAATCTGGCAGATAAAACCTTGTAGTGTTGCCATATGTCAGAAACGACTTGAAGGCATGCAACAACAAGCACATGAAGGATTGGGCTCTTATAGATTTGGCAATGACTGCATGTGCTTATCAAGTATCTGGTAATATATTTTGCATTGCATTGCATATTTATATTGAAGGAGCTGTTAGCAGTACTCAGAGACCATATGGCTGCTGGTGGAGTTCTCTTGGCTCTCTATCACCGGAGAATTGTTTTTAGAACAATACCCAAGTTGCTTGGCATGCTTTCAGAAGAACTTCCCCACTCTCACTCACCCACTTTTTTTTTCTAGCTGCAGTTCAGAAGTAGATTTAATTAATTAAAGAATTTGAAGAAATTAAAATCCCAAACCTTTATCAGATATAGTTCAATTCACTTGTGTGACATGGGCCGAAGGTCCGAAGAGATGTGTGTCCTGCAAATTAAGATGCAAGATTTATGCAAATGGAAATTAGGAGCTTTCTTTGCTTCTCTCACCTTCAAAAGCAAACCCACAATTTCAGACACACATTTCCTTCAAGCAGGAGAAGTTGTCCACTGAGCCCAGTTATCATCTGCTCTTGGAAATGGGCAGACTTTAAACTTGCAGAGTCTAGTGTGCTCATTTCTCTCCCTCCCTCCCTCCCTCTCTCTCTCCATCTCTCTCTCTCTCTCTCTCTCTCTCTCTACACACACACACACACACACACACACACACACAAGCTCTACCACAGATAAGGAACCTTTTATCTAATCCATAGGGAACCCAATCTTTGAGGCTGTGATGGTAGTCACACTTCTTCTGCCTTGACATGTTTGCAGTGCATTTCATTTCCTAATTTTGAAATTGAAATGCACCTTCTCTCTCAAAAGTCATGGCACACCTTCTCTGAATAGATCTGGTCCAGAAAATTCTATGATAAGGCTGCCATAGACCAGCCTGAAGGCACTTAACAGTAACAGAGCCAGCATAGTATAGTGGTTTGACCACTGGACTATGATACTGGCGACCAAAGTTTGATTCCCCTCTTGGCCATGGAAGACCTCTGGGAGACCTTGGGCACATCACACATTCTCAACTCCAGAAAATCCTACGGTAGGGTCACTTTAGGGTTGCCATAAGTCAGAAACAACAACAACAATCCCTCCAGTGAATACAAAACAAAGTATATGGGTTTTTACATTTCCCCTAACCCTCGTAAGAACCTATGAGATGTCTCAGGGGCAGAGAAATTATTATCCCAAAGCCACCCCTTGAGTTTCAGGGTTCTGTGGGGACCTGAAGCTGGAACATCCATGTTGCAGCCCCACACTTCAAGCACTTTCCATACTCACCTTTTTCTACTATCAGAAGAGCTATCATGCAGAAGGTAGAACACAGGACAGGATTAGAACCAATGGGTTAACAGCAGATAAACAGATTTTGGCTGAATGCAAAAGCTGACAGTAAAAGCTATTCCAAAGTGAAGAGATTGCTCCAAGAGGTGCTGCCCTTGCATTTGCCAAACCAGAGGAGGAACAGACATTTATCAGGGATGCTGGAGTTGCTGGATTCTTGCACTGAGCCAGATGTTGGCTGAGATCAATAACTTGGAATCTCTACGTATTGTTTGACCACAGTTCCCATGGACCATGCTGGATGGGGATTCTGGGAGATGAGCAACACTTTGGCTAGTCAGTCTCCACGGTCCCGTCCTAGTATGATGTCCTACAATGGGGGCCTTGAAGCATTGCTAAATTTTGCTTGTCTTCCATTGTTCTACCTTGAATTGGAGCAAAGTTCTTCTCTACTAAGTTATCTTTTATCGCTTGATATGTGAAAGCATGCTGTGATGAAAAATACAGAACTGTTGGAAATGAATTTTTTTCCTCCCCTTTTGGTGGTGGCCTACCTGTTAAGTGTAAATCAAAGGCTCAAGGCCCTCTGTGGTAGAGCTCATGCTTCGCAAGCACTCATTTCCAGGTTCAATGAAGGCCTCTGTAGCTTCTTAGATCCTTGGGCCACCAGGTCAGCATGATCCCAGCTCAAAGCACTGGAGAGCTTCTGCCAACCAGAATAGGCAGTGCAAAGCTAAATGTTCCCAACAGTTGAGTCAGAATCTGGAAATGTTATTTTTGGACTACAACTCCCAGAATTTCCCAGATACCATGGCTATTGGTCATGGTAGGATTCTGGCAGTAGAAGTCCAAACATACATTTCATAGCGTTTGAATCACACTCTATATAAGACAGGCTCGTGAGAGATTTTGGTTTGTTTTTAGCAATGCATCAGTAGCACCAATTATGTATGCTTGGCCTTCCACATTCACTGGGGTCAGGGGCAAAGGTTTCTTGCAAAAGTGGAAAAATCACAGATATCAAAATGTGTGTATGTGTCTGTGGGATGGGGGTAGAACCATGGTGGGGAGAACGGCACCCGGGGCCAAATCAGGTCAGGAAAAGGAGGGGGAAAGGGGCTGGGTTGGCACGGTGGCCTTGTACTTCCTATCTCTTGCCCATCTCCTTCTTTGGGTGTGTGGGGGCATCAGGAGAGGGCTTATGGTGCTGTGAAGTTGTGAGCCATCCTCAGCTGGCCAAGCTGGAGCTAGTGGTGTAGGACATGGACCACAGGTGGATTTTTAAAGGGCTGAACAGCCAGATCAGAGCTGCCAAGAGGGAAGATTTCCCTCGAAAAGAAGTGCCTGGGGAAAGGGTTGAAAAAACTCACAAATAATCAAATCTGTGAAAGTCAAACTTCTAAATGTGGAGGGTCGACTGTATATACGGAGCTGGCAAAAGCATTCTGCTTTATTGCCATGCGTTGTTATTTATTGTCGTCTGCAACTGGATTGTCTGTTTACACTTCTGAACATCAATCTGTCATGTAGAATTATTTTGAAATAGCTTGTGTTGTGGTATTAGCATGTCATTCAGTTGGTTCATTTTGTTTATTCACCTTTTCGCAATATCAGACTGTTTGTATTTACATACTCCTTGACTCTTCCCCTCTCTTCTAGAAAGAAATCCAAGGGCTTTTACACGCTTGTATTATTTGCTGTGTAGTACCGTTCCATTCATGCATGCTCATATATTTTTGACGCTATCCCTTTGGTTCCTATGTCATCTCTTTTGGTTACAACTCACATGCTTTTTGAACAATCTGATTGTTCTTTTTTGCTTCTCCTTGTTGTTTGTGGGAAACTTCCTTCCTGTGTTTTCATTTCTTCTCAAACATTTGCTGCCAGAGGCAGAAGACTTTAAGGTTTCTTCTGCCCATTTTGTTGATAGAAGTCCACTAGAACAAATGGCTGAATTTTATTTCAATGTGTTATAATGCAGCATCCTTCTTGCAACAAATTTGGGAGCTCAGTGCCAGCCCTATTATTAGGCACAATGAGGAAAGCACCTCTGGTAGCAGAAGTGCATTTCATGGAACAGAAGTAACTAGACCAAGCAGCTGAACGTTATTTCAGTGTGTCATCATGAGAGTGTCCTTCCTGCACCAAATCTGAGAGCTCAGTGTCAGTCCTAATGTTAGGCAGAGTGAGGCAAGCACCAAAGCAGAATGGAGTGGTACCGTTACCTCCGTTGATTTAGACACCATACTCCTATTGATTGCATCCATAGGAGTATGGTGTCTAGAACAAGGGAGGTAATGGTACCACTCTATTCTGCATTGGTTAGACCTCATCTGGAATACTGTGTCCAGTTATGGACACCTCATTTCAAGAGGGATATTGACAAGCTGGAGAGTGTCCAGAGGAGGGCGACCAAAATGACGAAGGGTCTGGAAGCCATGAAGCCCTACGAGGAGCGGCTTAGGGAGCGGGGATGTTTAGTCTGAAGAAGAGAAGGTTAAGAGGTGACATGATAGCCATATTTAAATATTTGAAGGGGTGTCATGTCAAGGAGGGAGCGGGCTTGTTTTCTGTTGCTCCAGAGACTAGGACAAGGAGCAATGGATTCAAGCTGCAGGAAAGGAGATTCCACCTGAACCTCAGGAAGAACTTCCTAACCGTCAGAGCTGTCCAGCAGTAGAATATACTGCTGCCTCCATGGAGTGTGGTGGAGTCTCCTTCTTTGGAGGTTTTTAAGCAGAGGCTGGATGGCCATCTGTCGGGAGTGCTTTGAGGTGAGTTCCTGCATGGCAGGGGGTTGGACAGGATAGTTCCTGGGGTCTCTTCCAACTCTATCATTCTATGATTTCAGGTATCAGGTGCTGAGATGCAGCAGTGGTACCAGCACCCCACCCTCCTTATATTCTGAGCTTTAGATATCTAAAGAGTACAATCCTGTCACTCCAAGGTCTTCTCCTCCTCAGGATGAACATGCCAAGCTTCCTCAACCATTCCTCATATGTTTTGTTCTCCATATGGCTTATCATCCTTATCGTTTATCTCTGACTCTGCTGCAACTTGTCTATATCCTTCTTAAAATGCGATGCCTAGAACTGAATGCAATACTCCAAAATCATGTTCAAGTGTGTGTGTGTGTGTTTAATTATAGCTGGGACATCAGTACTGCATCTCTGGGCATCTGGATGCAAACATCTTCGCTGAGAAATTCTTAAAGCGGCAATCCAAATTAAAAAGGAGAAAGAGAAAAGGGCCACTTTGGTCTAAATGGAAGCAGGTGGCACTTTGACTGTTTACAAATCTTCAGGGTGGTGGTTTTGGTTGGCTCAGCATGAAAGTATCTTTTCGTTCAAATGGTGCAGAAGATGAGGTCGTTATTGCAAGAAGTATCAATAGAGGCTTGGAATTTTTCCTTCCAAAGTGGCTTTCAATTGGCCCGATTACTGACAATATGTATATACAGCCACGATCATTGAGATGTACTATATATGTATTTACGACATATGGAGAGATTTGTGCTCTCTCGTAATGGAGCTGACAAATTACGGCGCCGATGAATGGAAAGAGGATAAAAGAATGACTCATATGGTTCAACTCTGATGTAATCTGGGGTTTATATTTCACCTTTCAAGATCTGCATCAGCATCAATAACTCTTGTCAAGAAAGAGCAGATAGAAGTTTTCATAGCCTGACACAAAATACCATAGAAATAATTTTGTTCCTTAATGCATGGTGAATGGGCATAGATATATTATGAAGTCATGGCTGGAGTTATGCTAGTATAATCTTGTTAGATTTCACCAGTCCTGAAACACTAACTTGAATGGTTTAGTCATCCCAGAAAAAGGACTGTGGGAGCTGGGAGAGAAAGGAGAGAAAGAAGTTTTAAGTCATGCCAGAACTGGAAGGAATACAGCCATACCTCCAACAAAGAAGTCTTTTTATATCCAGTCACATACCTACTTTGTCTGGGACATTTTAAAAGCAACTGAGAAAGTGGGGCAGAGGAACTGGGACAATACCCGACATACTGGGACCGTTGAAGTCCATGCCACAAATGGATTTCCAGAATCTTTACTCTCCGCTTTTCCTTGTTTCTTTCCTTTCCTGGTTCACCTTGAGCTTCCGAAACAAAAGTCAAGTGTAAGATTCTAATGGACTCTTACAACGCACAATTGCACTCTTAATATTCTTTCCCAATATATAGCAATCGGCAACTGTTTGTTTGGGATTAGACTTCAGCGTTTCACAATAGCCATTTGCTAACATTTTCTTCTCCTTCTGTAATTACCATAAGTATGTAATACATACCAAGATGAAAAGTCTTTTTGTACCTCTTTTAATAACTGAATAAATGAAACGACTGTATTAAGCTAATTTAATTAGGAGCTGCTTCTTAAAAAATGCTTGACCAGTACTTGACTTGGTATTAATAGAATACATTAAAAAAAAAAGCAAAAAGCTAAATACTGGGGTTTGGTACATTTCTTAAAAGAAATGTAAAAATGTATATAGTTGTGAAAGGAAGCAGGCAAAGAAATAGCTGAAAATAAATCAACATGTTGCTCGTCCAGAGTTTGGGGAAGCAACAGTTTTGGACTACAGGTCCTAGCATTTCCTAGTCAGTATACTCCCTGCTGTGCTTTTTCCAGGCTGCCACGATCAACTATATTTAAAAGCCATATTATCATGCGTTCTTGGGCATCCATGTTCAGACATCCCTTGAAACCACAAGCTCACTAGCCTGAACTGATAACCTCCATCCATTGACACATGCCACTTAGCTTCAGCTTCAGCTGTTCACACACGCAATATGTTTTTTTTTCTTTTTTCAGGAAAGGGGCCATCACTTATCACACAATCAATAGAGATTCAGCCTCTGCAGAATGGGATCACACTCTCCCTGAAGATGGAAGTCTGCAGGTTAAGTGTGCTTCTGGATTCAGCCCTGAGCCTGGAATCTGCCTTCAAAATCCCATTGAGTTGTTTGGATTCTAAATGCTGGATAATAGGTATGTGTATGTGTCTGGGAAAGTGTGTAAAGAGGGTAGGAGATGGATCTGTTTAAACCATGGGAAATGGAGAGAAAGCCAGCAGGCTAAGGGGCTGCTACTTTCAAAATCAGATTGAATTGGGTGGCTGCTAAATGCTGGAATTAGGCCTCTAGGTGCAAAGATTGTTATTCTCTTCCATCCTTACCAGTGACCAGAGACCTTACTCACCAATTTGCTTCTGCAACCCTCTCCCTAGACCATTCAGTGGCTAGTGGGGAGTGGAGTGTGGGATTAGAGAAGTGTCTGGTTATGTGTGTCCATAGCCAGATGCAAACTGGTGATATCATCTGCTGAAACCTCTGGAGGACCCCACAGATCTCGGTGGATGATGATACTAGTCTCTGTCTGGCTGCATGGAGATAGCCATATGCTTATCTGATACTCCTGGCTCTCCATTAGCCACTGAATAGCCATGTAGGAGAGTGGGGCATTTTTCTCCATTGCCATTTTATTGCATACGCAGAAATTCCTTGGGAAGCTTGGAACCTTCTACATCTCAAGATTCCAGAGCAGTCTTCATGTTCTTTCTTGCTTTGCTTCAAGGACAAACAATTTTGTGTGCCTTCTGAGTAGACCCATCACTGGGCCCAGCACCGTGCCTCTTGCCTTGTCTTTCAAGCTGCATCCAGTTCATTTGTTTCGCCAAGGCTTCCCTCTGAAGCCTGTGAGCTGGAGAGATAAGAACATCTATATTTTTCCCTCTGCCCAAAGTCTCTTTTTCCTTCCAGAGATAAAAAGGAACTTTCAGTGTGCAGAAGTCCTCAACCTCTTTGTTATTAATCAACATTTGCATTAGAAGCTTAAACTTCTTTGAGGCATTAAACATTCAGCTGTCAGAAGTGGGAGAAAAAGAGAGAGAGAGATGGAGAGAGTTAGAGATCTCAGAGAGCCAGAGTTTGTGTTGCTTTCACATTTAGCTGCTAAGATGGATGGTTGGAAGAATGGAGGGCTGATGCTGCTGGCAGTCTATCTTTTTTAAAAAGGACAGTCTGTCCAGATGGAGAGGCTGACACTGCAATGCATACACCAGATCCTTACTGATCACGCCAGGAGAGCCAATGGCCCCCCTTATCCCAATATCTGCTGCTTAGCATGCAGAAATGCACAATAAAGCACAACAGTTAACCAGTGCATTATTAAGAATCCACAGAAAAAGTATTGTTTGGGATCCTAAGGTTTGCAGTTTAGGGAGGCACACTTAGAATTCTCAGTGAACCACAAACCCCAGAATTCCATAGGAGGTTGAACGTGGAACAATAGCACTATAACAGTGTAGTGCGGAAATGGACGTAGGCTTTGTGGCTCACTCCTTTGCGATTTCTCTGCAATTTGAAAGGAGAGAGGATGGCCCCATTTACATTGCCATCCAGCATGTCAATGGAAGGCCACCCAAGGGACTCCACCCTTAATGTACAATCCATGCCAAACACAGTGCTGACAGGATCTTAATAAATGAGCGATACTAATGTTGCCTGCATTATCTGCATGGAGGGTAATAAATGAATAAATGGGTTAATTATAACCACCACACAGAATTTAATTAGAGCATCTCTGTTCTTCTCCACACCAGGCAGAATCTCAATTATCAATCTCTAATTCAGAGGATTTTTTTATGACATGACACAAATGTAAAAATTTGCTCTGAGCTTACTTTTGACAGGCAAGGTCTTGGCTCAGGGACCAGCCCAGGTGTGTGTGTATGTGGGTAATTAAAAAATAATAATAATAAGTGAGTTTGAACTGGGGGGACAAGAAAGAGATGTTATTAAAACAGCAGGCTATTTCAGCTAATAGGTAAACAAGCTGTATCTAGGTCAAATGTAATAGTTTTTTTAAGGAGCTCATATTCTGGATTCTATTACTGTCATGCCCTGCCCCGGACACGACAATTACCTGCTTCTGGTCTTTGATTACGGTTCACTGAACCTTACATTGTTCTTGTTGTTGTGTGCCTTGAAGTCGTCATTTCCAATTTATGGTGACCCTAAGGGGAACCTATCATGGGGCGTCTGGGTCTGAGAGTATGTGGTGTGCCCAAGATCACCCAGTAGGTTTCCATGGCCAAGTGGAGAATCAAACCTTGGTCACCAAGATCATAGTCCAACACTCAAACCATTATGTGTGAAGGGTTTCTCCGCCTTTCCCTACTTTGTGCTCTCTGAAGTGCTGGGTAAAGAAGCTATCCAAAGTCCTGAACAAGCCTGGGCTCCAGAACCTTGAATAGATCCTTCATAGTAAAACCTTGAGTAGATTCACAGTACCAGTGACATAGGAGCCATATTTATCTGTCCATCTGTCTGTCCGTCCATCCATCCATCCATCTATCCTCTGTTTCTCTCTCTAGTAAATTGTTTTTTGTTTAGGACATTTGCACCCAGCCCTTTAGCTGGAAAGTCTTCTAAAGTTTACAAATCATCAATTTGACAATTCTCTGCTGTCAGGCTTGCAAACTACATATGACACATAAGGAATGGCAGTAGTGGTGGAGATTAACTCCAGAAGATACTGACTGTTTCTCTCTCTCTCAGAATCCAGAGCAATGGAATCTGGAATTTGGGGGAAGGGCTTCTCACCAGCCGCTGGGCTAAGGTACCATTTTTGTATGCCTGGCTATGTTCTTTCCTCCCTCAGAGGCCACAGTATTACTCTATGTAAAACCACAGATATTAGCGTGAAGTCTAAAGATGCACTCCTAGGTACTGATCTCTATCCCAAAATAGGTTAAGCACCCTGGAAATCTCCTTTATAAAGCTTGCATTAAAACAAAGGGGATTCCTCATCCCACTGACCTGGGATCTCTAGCATCCTTATTTGGTGAGATCAGGTAGTGGCATGTCTAGGTGTGTAACAACTGTCAAGGAAGCAGAGCAATTGCCAGAAATGAAGACTTTCATGTTGTTTTGTCTTATCCTCAAGAAGTATTTTCCAAGGCAGGGCAGTCCACCTTTTGAGTTGTAAGCCAAGAAAACCACGTGTTATTGAATGTCATCTGCATAGGTGAAGCTTGTGGTTTACATGTCAGAGGCATGGTAAATCCAGTTTAAACCCTAATATGAATTTTAAAGAAGCTGTCTAATGTTCTGAACCATGTTGGGGGAAGGATTGGGTTCAGCACTTGTACCATCGAAGCAAATAGACTACACCACTGATACAGATGCCATTAACGGGCTGAAATCCTATTGGTAGTGTATTTGTGTATACCTTCCTCTGCAGAAGGAGATGGACAGCAGAACTTTCCTCTTACCTACTTCATGCTACCCAACTTCCTGGATAAAAGAGCTATCCAAGGTGCTGAACTAGGAACTACAAGATTCAGCACTTTGAAAATCTCCATAAATGATCGGATTAAACCACTAAACCTCTGAAGTTGGAAACAGCCACTGCTGTGTGTGAATTGGTCGGTTTACCACCAATAGAATTATCTCCCCTGTCTTGAACTGAGTTGGTAACAACAGCACTGCATGTTCAGAATCTGGATGTACCAGAGAAATCATATGGGTGGAGCGCAAAATGTACTTTTCTGCTCTGTCTCTCAATTGTTACAGATAGCTGCTCCTCCTGTAGGAGACAAGCTCACCCAAAGGTGCCATAATCTTCTTGCAAAGAATTCTCCACAGGACGCTACGTCTCCTAGAGAACATGTGTCCTAAATACATATTCATTTGCTAAAGTAGAACAGGCCCATAGAGTAACAGGCTTCATCCAGGTGGAAGCCATAGTTAACCCAGTCAGTTACCATCATCTTTAGAATACTTTTTTGTGGGGATATATCCATACTGCAGAGTTATAGCAGTATGATACAAACATAGGTTGGTCCAGTGGAACCCTGGGATTTGTAGTTTGTTGAAGGACTGAGTGATTTGCTAGTCTACTCCCCTAAACCCCAACTCAGAGCTCTGTAGCAGGTAGTCCTAAATTCCTCACCAAACTGCAAATCCAAGGATTCCATATGATGAAGTCAGAACAGTTCAACTGGTAGGAAAGTTCTGTAGTTGTGTTGAGCAGAAGCATAACTAGTCCTTGAAGTGTCAGGGACCAGAAGAAGCTGGCTTCAGACCTGCTCCCAGGGTTGATGGGTCCCCAACAGCAGCAGAAGTAACATACCTTTAAGAGAGTCCTCCACTCCCCCCCACCACCATAGTATGCCTAGTGATGGTGGCTGGTAGATCATTGGCATGTAGTTTTTCTCCACCTTCATCACCATATGGATGGCCATTCTACTGCTGAAATATGAATTCCTTCCTTCCCTACTGCATTCCCATCTGTATTTTGGTAATGCAGTGGATCCTTAGTATCTATTAGGGATTAAATCTCAATCCAATAAATGGATATACATAAATACTCCTGGGAGACAGAGGAATCTAAGAGAGAGGCATTCTCAAAAGATTGGCCTTGCTTGGTGGCATTTTTGACTGTGTGGACGGGAGCACAGATCAGAAGTACCACTTCGTCTTCTGCTCCAGCGACTTCCTGCCCTCTCTCCTTGCTCATCTCTGAGGCAGTTTTTATCAAAGGTGCATTTTGGCCATAGGATTTTCACAGAATCACTTCTCACTTTCTTCCTACCCCTCCTGGGTAAATTTTCTCAGTGAGAGAGAAAGAGACTGATTCCCTTTCAGAGGGAAGGGAAATAATGGAAGCAGAAGAAAATAGATGCACAAAGGTTAAAAGGAGAAGGAGAGGCCCATCTCTGCATCTCCGTGAGCATTCAAAATGAAATGAGAATAAACCATTTTGCGAGTGCTACTGAGATGTTGGTTCAGAGCTGGATGCAGATGCCCTCTGTTGGCACCTTTTGGAAAAGCACACATAGAACGCTACCTACAAATTGCACTTATTGTGAAGAAGGAATTTCTTCCCTAAAATTAGCAAACTTAAGCATGATTGCATTACATTTCACACACCTTATAGGTGGTGGATATAACTTTAACTGTCATGGCTCCATCCTGGGATTTATAGTGTGGTGATGGTCTCAGGATTCATTTTAACAAACATTCTGGTGCCTCCCTCTTGTTTCTCAGTGGCCCTGTTTGAGCTGTAATACTGTCTGCACTTACCAGCTAACTGACTATTAGAAGGAGCAACAAATCTATAGACATTTGCCTGAACCCTATAATGTCATTCTTATGCCTTTTTTTTTTAAAAAAAATCTCTTTGCTTGACTTTTGTGCAAATGGAAGAGCAGTGTATCCATTCATACAAATAGCAAAGAATATTTCTTTTCCACTCCAGAAAGAAAAATTCCATTCTAAACAGTGTCCCTATCTGTCCATTGGAGGATTAATGAAAACAACGGCAGTAACCGATAGCGTACATGAACTGAAGTGCCTTGGATGCTCCGAAGTGCTGTGTGAATGCTAAATTTAATGCCATGCCATTCTCTTGAATCGCTGCTCTGGCAGGCCATATTGGGGGAAGCTGTGTGTCATGCAGCTCTGTGTTCCAGGGGAAGGAAAAGACAGAAAGAAAGAAAGAGAGAGAGAGAGAGACAACCAAAATATTGCTAAAAGCCACAGAACTTATGAATATTTTATAGCTTTGGGAGCCACACATGATTGCTTGAGACAAAGCTGGGAGGAGGTGAAAAAGGGGGGGAACTCTCCTCTGTCAGACTGGAGAGACAATCTGATGCCTTTTGAAAGAGGTGGTGTATCAGAAGTCATCCAGGTGCAGGCCAAAGCAGTTGCTTTCTTCAGCAACTCGGAGATCAGTGGGAAAAAAGCCAACCTCAGAGCTGCTCCTGCTGCATTAGTGTCAAATATTTGTTCTGTGTCAGCAAGGAAATGCCACTAGGAAATACTGTAGCAGCAATACGGTCATCATTATCAGCAATATCAACCACACCAAGCAGAAGCACTCTCAGCTAACACTGGCTGATGTCTGCCATGCCAGTGGAGTACAGAAGCCATGCCTGGTTCTCCCCAAACCAGTCCAATCTGTGGTTCATGGACCAATGCTAGTCCACAAGCCACTACCTACTGGTCCTGGAAAGTTTCCAAGAAAAAAAGAGCACCTTGTAGCCAATGGGCACAAATGTAGTATCAGTTCCTGGCACACAGGGGGAAATGGAGATGTTCCTACTGGATTCTCTGCTAGTTCTTCTTTGATGTAAGCTGTATATGCCATGCAACTTCATTGGAGCCCAAAGTAGCCTTCTTCACTCTTAGTAATGCTGAAGGAAGATTCAAATACCAAACTAGTTGGCTTCTTTCTGTATATGAAATGGAGGGGTCTGAACACCATTTTGTCATTTGCTTCATTGGAGCAAAAGACCTTGGGATAATCCTGCAGGGGGAACATAAAATAATGGCCAGAACCCTCCACCAGGATTTCAGAGCATAAATCTCTGCACATGGAGATGCCCATTGACTGTGTTTTGCAATCCTTCCATTGAGTGGCAGCGCCGCACAGCTGAACCAAGACACCAAACGTGGAGCTGAATACACAACCAAGTGTACATGGGTATACATGCTCAATGCATGCTGCACATGCGTGAACACCACAGACTTCTCCCTGCCTACCTCTGGTATTTATTGGCCAGTAGCCTCCCCCAGCTGTTTGCTTGGTTAGTGAGACTCCCCTATGTAAGTGCTCTGAGCCTCATGGGCTCTCCCTTTCTTGCCTATGCTGGACTGCAGTAAGTGTTGTCCTGTTCATTTCTCTGTGTTATGGCTGTTGGGGAGGAGCCTGTCTGTGTTTGCACCTGGGACTGAGGAATGATACAGGCTAGGAAAACAGATCTATCACATACAGTCTTTCAGATAGCTTGGACTTAAGTTATGTGAGTCTGCAAGCATCCCTCTTTCTCTTAGCTATCCACCATGCCTTGTCTCCTTCCAATCTCCACCCCACCCCACCAGCCCATTCTCGATCTTGTGTGGCAACTCCAGGAACCAGGCAGCAGGAAATGCTTCTGGCAAAAACTCTGCAAAAAAAGGAAAGCGCTTGCAGACAATCAGCTGTCTATTGTCTGTGTCCTAGGATGCCTGCCAGATTCTGGCACTGTGGCCAAGGGGAGGGAAAGGCAGCCCTCATCTTTTTGCATCTGCTTGGCTTGTCTTGGAAGTAGAGTGTGTATTTTTGTTCTGCGTTAGTATCATCACAAGAGGGAAAGGGGGAGTTTGGAGCAAAGCAGGCTTCCATGTTGCTACAGAGGCTCTCAGTCACAAAGGCAGAACTGGAAAAGTGACTGAAAATCTCAGAACCCCCCCAGTGGGATTCCCTTCCCCCAAATTTCAACCCATGTTCTATTTTGTAAGGATTTATAGTCACAGAAAAAGGAACTAAAAAGCCACAACAAGTAGTGTCAAGAGCATTTAGTGAATTTCTCAAACAACTTTTCAATGATTTTGGGCAAAAGAGCCAGCATGATGTAGTAGTTTGAGTTTTGCACTACAACCCTGGAGACCTGATTCAATTCCCTGCTCGGCCATGGAAATCCACTGGGTGGTCTTGGGTTCCTCACACACTCTCAGCCCCAGAAAGCCCCATGATGAAGTTTGTCTTAGGGTTACCGTAAGTCAGAAACAACTTGAAGACAAAGAATTAGAAATAGCTGGCAGAGAAAGCCAATGTAGCGTAGTGGTTTGAGTGTTCAGCTGCAGTCCTGGAGACCAAAGATTGATTCCCTGCTTGGCCATGGAAACCCATTGGGTGACTTTGGGCAAATCTCACTTTTGGTCAAGTTGCCAGGTCAGGACTCTCCCAGGCCCTGAAATTTTAGCACTGGAACTTGAGACTTAGGAATGATTGTAGGAAGAGTCAGAATATATAGCAGTATGAGGTTTAGACAAATACAATGGGATCAATGCATAAGCCAGAATCCTAGCCTAGTGACTGCTTGTTTTTCCAGGCCCATGCAGCAGTGACAAAGGAAAGCAAAGAAAATCTACCGATTACCGGCAGCCTGGTTTTTCAGTGCCTTACATCCTTTACATTTGCTGCACCCCTGGCTTCTTCAGTCCTCTTACTGCTATCTGTAGAGGTGCATTTACTCTGTTTTAGTGAGTCTGCAGGATTCTGGCCTGGCCTCACACACATGTGCACAGAACCTGATCAGCCTGCCCAAGGAAGGAAGGAGGAAGGGAGAGAGGGAGGGAGAATATTCAAGAGAGAGAGAGCTGAATATCCAAACACAACTGAGAAGGTAAGATAACACGGCTCTCCACACCAAGGCCTTGGTGACAGATTCTCCAAGATGTTCATAGATATCTGGGTTTCAAGTAACCATTTTTTTGGAGAGATTTATTTCTGCAACATTAAGAAAAAAGAAGAAAAAGAAGCCAGTCTCCAGCCGAAATCAAACATCTGAACTGTTTACCATCATGGGCAGGTTGGAAGCAAGGTTTTTTCTATTTTTTTAGAATGCAAAATCCAACCAGCAAAAAGAGCAAGCCAGAACAAACATCCTTGGAGCCCTCTCTGAAGTGTCCTTTCTCTGGGAGGAAAAAGAACCCCTTTTCCTTGCCAGCCTGCAGTTCTCTGGCCAGGTTGCAAGCGACACAAGAGTGCTGTTGAATTCACTTTTTGCTGGGGCAGCAACTTCCTTTCAACCGATAGCATTGAGTGCTTTGTGCACTGCTATTCATCCACGTGACAAAAGAGGAGAAGAGAGCCCATACTTCTTCTTGACTTTTTATTGCTTTTCAGCTCAGTGGGAACCAGCAAGATCCTGGAGGGTGGGGTGTGCATTTGTGAGAAAAAGGAAGATACAGGAAGAGAGATGGTGCTAAGAGGAACAGTTCCACCACAAAGTGTGTGTAAACACATTTGGTTGAGTAAAGGACACTATGCAAATAAGTTTGAATAAAGAATTGACAGACCAGTGTGATTCTAAATTTGGATGGTTGGTTGCGTTGCTCTTGGATTTCATGGGATTGGATGTTATTCCAGATGCAACGAAGGCTGGTAGCTTCAATCTCAGTAGGATGGTGAATTCATGCCAGGATTTAGTGTGCTCTTTAAAGAAGCTAAACTAGGTGCTGTGCCTTCTCTCTCACATATATTCAGCATCTTGGATAGCTTATTTAAAGTTCAGACTAAAACCCAGAGTAGATTTATTGTCCCAGTGGCATGGAAGCCACCAGACTCCACTGTCAAGCAGCTGGGAAAGATACCCTTAGGTCATCTGAGACATGTGGACCTTTGAGAGACACCAGGCCAAAGTAAGGTGTATCCTCGTCTTCTGTTACAGGGGCTTTTTGTATTTGTATACCAGTTTTGGCACCAGTGCCCTGAGCAGAATTTTGAATTTAGCCTAGCCTACCTTACCGACTTGTTGGGGGCAAGGCTGGCTCTCAAGGACAAGATGACATCTCTGCCTCCATTCTGTGCATAGAAGCCAACTGGCCAGGCAGTTCAATCCACCTGGCTTTGGCCTGGCAGTGGATTTGGAGTCCTCCACTGCCACACCCAAGAGTTTCAGACTAAAGACTCACAGAGCTTGGTCCTCTGAGACAACATGACTCAAGATGGTGCCCTGTGGACCAGAACCAATCTTAAGCCATTGACTGATAGACTCCAGTGAGTTTGCAAGAAAGAAAGATCCAGCTGTAGCTTGTGAGCACAAACATGATACCAGTGCCTACCACACTGGGAGGAAAATTGCTGATCCCCCATATCAGACAGTTTGAGAACTGCTCTAAGAGAGGCTCTACAAGGTGGGGAAATCAATAGTCAAGGGCAGCTCGAATGGAATGGCTGGAGTTTGCTGCTGCCTCTCCCCCAGTGTTTGAGACCTGACTGAGGGAGCCGGGTATGTTTAGCCTGGAGAAGACACAGAGGTGGCATGATAGTTATCTCAACTATGTGAAGGAATGTTGTGTAGAAGATGGAACCAGCTTGCTTTCTGATACTCCAGAGACTGGAACATAAGCCAATGGATTCAAGAAAAGAGATTCCACCTAAGTATTAGGAAGAACTTTTTTGGTTGTCTAAGCATCTCCATCATTGGAGACCTTAAACAGAGATTGGATGCACATCTTTCAGAAGTGCTACAATTGTATATATCTCTGCATGGCAGCAGGTTGGCCCTTGTAGTCTCTTCCAGCTCCAAGATTCTATGATTCTATGGGCTAACAGTAGGGCCAGCTCTGGCTGTGAAGGTTCAATGACCTTTTGAGTCAATGTCTCCATGTTTCCATGGAATCAAAAGGGAGTCTTTCTCCTTGGCACAGGATTGCGGCTCTTGAGCAGCTCATGGAAATGAAGAAACGGAAGAGGCAGTGGAAAAAAAAGTTAATTAACCTGCCTTGGAGAAAATGCACACAACCATTGCATGATTATGAAAAGCAACGAGGACTTAATGAAGAACCTTGTTGCAAGGGCACTCCAGAGGCCAGTTTGCACTTCATCACATTAATTACCCCCTCCGAATGGAACACCGACACCATTCAAAACACCAATAATTGGGGAGTGTTTTTTTTAATTTTATTTTTAGAGGATCATGACAGTATTTATTTAAACAAAATACGATGGATGAAAGGGAACAAAAAACTGACAAGAAAGCAATAAAAACAGTTTTAGGACATTAGATTTTCTGTTTGGGATGATGAATGGAAGATATTATAGGGAAAATGAATGGTGGGATTTTTCATACCGGAAAGGTTCTGAAAGGAAAGAAGGCTGGGGATGGAAGGAAAAGAAAGAAAAAAAACAAGGCGGGGGGAGATGGAGTCTGACAGCATCCCTTTGGATCTATCACATTCCCTCTCTGTCCCCATTAGCAGAAAGAGGGGTCAGACAAAACTAGCGTAAGAGGCCTCTGGCTGAATCGAGTTATTGATTTGTTTACTTTGTAAAAATGCCATTTTATCAGAAAGGGGGGTTGAATGTATTTAAATGGTTGCTTTAGGAATTACAGGAGACAGAGAGAGAGAGATGGTAGTGGTGGAAGATGGATGGTTGAAATCAGGTTTGGTGAGATGTTGTTTTGTTTCCCAGTTCTTTGTCTTTTCTAATCATAAGAATAAGAACACAGGCTTTCCTCCACTTATCTGACAAGTTAGGGACTGCAGCACCGTCAGAAGATGAAATTGGTTGCAAAGCAGAACCCATGTAGGAAGCAGGAAGGACTTAGGAAGGCTCCCTTGGGACTGATTATGTGCCTATGCTGCTTACAAAGTCTCTTAGTTAGCTTAGTTCCTTCCCTTTCCCTTTCTGCTCGCTTTGCAAACAGTATGCACGAAAGCGGTCCCAAGTAAGCCTCGATAGGCAAGAAATAGTGATGAAAGAGCAGAACCCAATCAAATAATGGAAATTGTGCAGAATTTGGAAGCATCAACATTTAATGGGGTGTCCAAAGGCTTCCTGTACAAATAATTCCTTACCCACCTTTCTTATGGATTGAGGCAGGAAGCAACAATAGATCAAATAATAGCAACGGATTGGACACAAAACACATTGCATCAATCAAAAGAGCATATAAAACCAATGCATATTGAAGACAATCAATCCATACCTTAATATTCATAATTTATAAACCATTTGGACCAGCCAGCTAGAACGTCTTTATTGCTGTTTTCAACTCAGGTAGTGTATCCAGCAGATGTATCTCCTACAGCTGGTCATTCCACAATCTAGGGCCAGTTGAAGAACATGTCCTTTGGCTGACTGTTGTCAGCATAAATTTGGCTGGCTGAAGTAAACTTCCCTCAGAGGATTTGAATGAGAAGGGTGGACCATGCAGGAGAAGTTGATTCTGTAGGTCACCTGGACCCCAAACATGTAGGGCTTTAAAAGTAACCCCCAGCACTTTGTACTTTGCCTGATAAAAATGTATTAATAGGTTCATTTAAGATTCATATATTATTTAAGCCATTGGGGCCTAATGACTTCTAGATACAACCCTGTTTTTTGACTTTTAACTTTTGTTTAAATTATTCCATTTTAAAAACTATTGAAGTGTTTAATAGGTTTCCAGGTTGCTTAATTTACTTCCCTTCTTTTAAATTTTCAATTGTTCAAATGGGTTTGATTGCAAGCCGATGTAAGATCTGATGGTATAGGGCAGGATATGAAAATAGAAACAGGCAATGTGGAGTATTGGTTTGAGCATTGTGCTACTACTCTGGATACCAGGGTTTGGCCATGGAAACCCGCTGGGTGACCTGGGACATGTCACACACTCTCAGCCCCAGGAAACCCTGAGATTGGTTCAACTTAGGGTTCCATAAATCAGAAACGATGAAGCAATGAAGATGGCAGAACACTGGACAGCATGTGAAGATGGTAGAGCATAGGTAGAACAAAGGATGGGATAGGAAGATAGTTTCAGGTGTAATCCTTGGTATATTCAGGAAATCCTGGAGAGTTGCTGTCATTGTGTAGACCGGGGTAGGCTGCAGTGGAAGGCCAGGGGCTACCTTATCCCTCAGGACACCTTGGAAGGATGCTTCTCTTGCAACTCCCAATCCTGCAACAACAAAAAACACCTTTTCTGCCCCTAAATGCAAGATGATACAAGGGGGCGTTTTTACCATGTTTTTTGGACCTTCTTGAAACATTTTAGGCCCAGTGAAGGCTTTTTTTGAAAAACAAGAGTATTCTAAACAAGAGTAGTCAGCCCTTTCACACTACATAATTTATAGTGCTATGTTTCCACATTGACTACCATTGCAATACCATATGGTATCCTGGGGTTTGCAGTTTGGTAGGAGACAGTTCTCAGCCAGAGAGCTCCACTGCCTTATTAAATTGCAAACCCAAGATTTCCATAGGGTACAGCTATGGTATACTCCCCAATCCTCTCCATTTGGCAGGGACAGTCATGATTAATCCTCTGCCTTCCCATTTTCTCAGCTGCTTTTAAAATGTCCCAGTTTCTCTCTTCGCCTCCCACTTTCCCCCTTTGTCCTTGGCTTACTTGAGTTGCTGCAAACTAAGATCAAAGTGCCAAAGTTGTTTGTTCTCTGTTAACTTAGCTAGGGGAAAAGATAGAATCCTGCCCTTCACTGTAGACTCAGGCAAAACCAGACTGTGGCACCCTCTCCTAGCTTGTCTGTTCCTCTTCATTAATAGCTTTTGCCATCTTGACCACACCTTGATGTTGCTTGGCACATGTCCCAGTTTTCATCTGTGGAATGTTGCCATGATAGCTAATGTGGAATCACGGGGCTATAACTGTGCAATGCGGAAGGGCCCTTAGGTGTCACACAAGGTGGAGAACACCAGTTGGAGCAGTCTCTTCCTTTTGCAAACTTTGTGAGCAATGAGGTGACCTTGGAGAAAGATAAGGATCAAAGAGGTAAATTAGAGCCCTGGTAGCTTCTTCCAGCTACGGCACCTTCATTTTCTGTACGCTGGATATATGGGGGTTCCTTTCTTTGTCCTAATGACTCAGATATTGCTTCTGGATTAGATGGATTTTTCAGTGATGATGTCCTTTTAAGCTTGAAAGCAATTCAAATTAAGATCAGCTCCCTGTGCTCCTGCTGGTAAAAAGAGATACTCCCATGGATGTCTCTGACTTCCTTTGTCTAGCAATACTGCCCTGGCTTTCCTACTCGTCCATATGTCCACCCCCACTTCGTCTTGAAGACACTCTGGCCAGTTCATTTGCTGCAAGATGTTCCCTCAGTTGTGGGTGGCGAGAGAGCTAGGCTTTGAATCTGACACACAGAGAGGAGGAGAGGTCTGTGCAATGCAGAAAAAGATGAAAGAAAAAATGATTCAGAAGCTGCAGGAGGCGATGGGATTAGCACCCATGGCCTGGGATAAAGGACTGTCACACAATCAAAACTGATGGAGATAGAAGTAAAAGCCCATTCCAAATCTTCTGGCCGGAGCAGTTAAGGGTTCAGTGCTTTCTTAGGAGTGGCCAGCAGAACTCCTGATCCCGCTTGACTCTTTCAGCTGAGTGGATTTGAGCTTATCTGTAGGATTGCCTGAGATTTCTTTTCCTCTGCTAAGTTCCAAAAAGTAGTAATACCCTCTAGATAAAATGCCCATTCCTTGACTTTGTCTGTATTTTCAGCCCTTTGTGGCTGGTATGGGTGGGTGAGAATTTCATTGTAGTTCATTTTTTAATAAGAATTTGCCAAAATTTGAAAGTTTTTCATATTCAAAATAGAAATAATTTTCACTTTTCTTCTTCCTTCCTTCCTTCCTTCCTTCCTTCCTTCCTATGTGGGAGAAACCCAAATGGGCAGAACTTTCTATCCAGGCCCAGGGCTTTAGACTTAAGAAATCTGGCTTTGAAATCTGGTATTCAGCATTCAGAAATCTTGGTGCCAAACATTCAGATATCTTAGTGTCAAATTAACATTTTCTCCTCCCACTTCTTCTCATTCATATTCTTCTTTCTTCATCTTCATCTGTTTTCTTTCATCTTCATCTGTTTCCTCCTCCTCTTCCTCTTTGTTCATCTTGTCATCTTCTTTCTTCATCTTCATTTGTTTCCTCCTCTTCCACCAAGACCACCACCACCATTCCTCATCTGTAGATGTTCATTTGACATGTCAATATTTAAGGCATATGGCATGTTAAGATAACAGGCAGCATTTATTTTGCTAAGGAAAAATCAGGTAAGGCTTAATTTGAAGCACAGCTATTGCACTCCTGTTGCATGCCGATATTGCAAGGAAGGCTTAATGTGACTATTTCATTCATATTGCATGTTGACCGAGACTGAGAAAAACAGAAGGCTAGGGTTAACTTGAAACATGTCTATTGCACTCATATTTAAGCTAACGTAGCAGAGGAGGTTTAATTTGTCAAGTGACTATTGCGCTTATATCACAAGCTAATGTACCAAGGAAGGCTTAATCCACAAAATGACTATTGCACTCATATTGTACACTAATGTAGCAGGGAAGATTTAATGTGAAATGAGGCTATTCATTCATGCTGTAAGCTAATGTAGCAGAGAAGGCTTAATTTACAATGTAGCTATTACACCCATAACCTTTGCCAATGTAAAGAAATTGTCAAGGCTTAATTTGAAACAGCCAAGGCTTAACTTAGACTTGTTGAGTCCTAACTTTGAGACTTGTTTCCAATGCTAGAATTCAGCCTGAATGAAGATGACATGGACAGCATGTGTAGATAGCACATCATGAACATGGGCTGAATAACACATCTTTGGTTGCCCCACCCAGCACTTTGCAATTTTTTTTTTTTTTTAAGTAAAGGAAGACCCTCCAGGTCAAAGAGACTCACTTTCCCCATAGCATTAAACCCACTTTTCCTACACATTAAATGAGGAGCAGGAAAATAACCAGTGGAAGATGTTGTTGCTGGGTCTAAAAAAGGGCCAACTCAGTCTGACTTGGTTTTATGCCCATTGGAAGTGTAGGAAAATATCAAACACAGCCAGGTTAATGAGAGTGTCATTTCAGAGACCTTGACAAAGCAGGGTGTGGGGGGAGAGTAGCTAGAGCGGACAGGCCGTGGACTCCAGAACGACATTCTGTAATTAGCTGGCAAAATGGAAGATGATGTTTAGTGTAATTGCTTGGAATAATGTCTCGCAGCCTGGGTCCGTTTTGTGGCCGGCTGCGTACGCTCCCGGTTCCCTGGTCCCTCTGTCATTTCTCATCTCATTCTTCCCTAAATTTGATTGCCTCATCTTGGAGGCTATGGTTGCCAGGGCAACACCACAGAGCCATTATGTTTATGCAGCTGAAGTCTTGCCCCCCTCAAAGGACTGGCTATTTTGACTGGCCATCTTTCCCCGTGCTCTCCTTTCCACCTGCTGTTCATGCATTCTCTTTAAGCTTGTCCTTAGCAGTTGACAAGCTATGTTCTCTCTAAACGACATCCCCCACAATTCCATCCCTCTATTCTGTGGTGAAGGTATCTACCTGGGATCCTGGCAAAGTTCCTGGAACTTGGGGTGAGAATTTAATTTCACTTCACTTTTGGTAAGCGTTGCCTCAAAGGTTTGCATTTTCTACAGGTTCATGGCAGAAGGAGCTACTTAAAAAAAAACTAGTCCCAAACTGATAGATTTGTTTCTTCAGCTACATGCTTTCAGAACCCTAGAGGAGCTATATTGGGTCAGGCCAAAGGCCCATCTAGTCCAGTTGTTCTCTTCGTGCAATGAAGCATCAGTTGCCCATCAAAGGAGTTGTCATGTTCCTGTTCCAAATGGGACCCTTCCCCATAGCTACAACACAGAGACATGAGAGGGACAATACTTACAGTGGCCAGTGTAGGTGGAAAAGGGAGAGCCCAGGAGTCTTGGAGCGTTTATATAATAATGAGTCATTAATTAGGCCAACAGCTATGGAAGGCTCTGAGTCTATATAAACAGAGATCAGAATGGTAGGAAGCTGTTCCAGCCAACCATTCCTATCAGTGGAAACAGCCCAGCTTAAATTCAGAGTCCTTGCTTGTGCTCCTAGAATCCTTGACCTTCATCTCATCCACAGATTTTGCCATTGGACTGTCTCTCTGGATTTACTGGGAACTCAGATTGTGGAACTACAACTGGTAATTTGCTAGCAAGCTAAGGCAAACTTTGCTCTCAGTTACTGATAAGAGGCAAATTAGACAGCTGTCAGCTTTGGCTGGCTGCCAGCACAGGACACCACCTTTCTCCTGGGAAGTGACCTATATCATATCATATCATATCATATCATATCATATCATATCATATCATATCTGTTGCTATGTGCCATCAAGTCAATTCCAATTTATACATGCATCTTCTAGGGTTTTCCTGCCAAGATTTTCTTTCAGAGGAGGTTTTTCTTTGCCTTCTCTTTGGGCTGAGAATGTTGAGCATTGAGATCTTCTGGAGAGGCAATATGATGGGGGCAATATGATAGGGGAAGACACAGGGGAGAACCTTCTTGGCTGTGGCTCCGGACTTGTGGGATGCCTTTCTTTCGAAGGCCCAACTGGTGCCAACCTTGTTTTCCTTTTTCAGTGTCAGATCAAGACATGACTTTTTATTAAAGCCCTTGGAGCCTAATATACTTCTAAGCATGTAGAGGGTCTTAAAATTCCTTTAAAGATGTTTTAATTTTTTTAAAAAAAGTTGGTTAGTATGTTTTTCTCCTGTTTAAATCATTCATTGATTTTAATCTGCAATTGTTTAAATTGCTGACAGTGTCTCGTCTGTCTGTTGCCCTGAAATGTCAAAATAAAAGGGCAAGATGAAAATATTTTAATCAATAAATAGTGGAAACTCAGCAAGAGACCAGCAGATCACTAAACCCCCCGCCCCAATTTTGTTCTCTCCAATAGCCTATGTAGAGACACCCATTGCCTCTAATACTGGAGATGACACCAGTGTTGGCTGATAGCTTCCATGTCAGTGACAGCTCTGGGTTTAAGTCTGAACCTCCAGTGAGCTCTCCAAGGTACTGAATCCTAACATCATAAAGCTTAAATGGCTCATTGAAGGTTCAAATTAAGCTCTGGACCAGATCCACCAATGTGGGAGTTACCAAAACATCCATTTTTCATAAGTTTTTTTTCCTTAAATGAAAACTATGTTGGTTTATAGAGAAAAACAGGATTTGGATGTGAAAAAAGATCCCAGAAACATTCATTTTGGAGTGCAGATTTGAGGTGGCCATGATTATATGAAAGAATGTGTCTCTGGAAACTGGGTTTTGCACAAAATGTGTTTTTCACGCAAAAATACACAATTTTCTGTGAAAAAAGCCACCACCCTTTCCAGAAACACATGGGAGGGAAATGCAGAAATTAAGAGTGCTGTGTTGCACACAAAAATTGCAATTTTTGCATAATCCTCTGTGTGTTTCTGTGCAGAACAATGTCCCCAAACAATTTTGGATGTGTCAATGCTAGGTGAAAACTACTCAGCATTCTCACCTCTGTGTTATTCTTCCTAAGTGGTTTTCTTGGGCCAGGAAATGAATAACGGTGAGTGTTCTTTCCATCCTGAGCATGTAATGCTTGGGGGAAAAAAAAGACATCTTTGCAATTCATCCTTCTGAATTGCTTTCCATCCCGGGGCCATTCATAACCCTTGCTTCCCCGGGTCTCCCATGACGTCTGTTGTAGCAGGGGAAGCGAGGGTGTAGCTGTGATTGATCCCCCTCATAGCTCTCACTGCCCCATCTTCTCTCACCTGCATGTGTGAACCTCCCCACCCTCACAGAGCAATGAGTTCTTCGGGTCCTGTGAGGATGCAGTACTGGGAGAAAGCAGATGAAAGTCATTGCATTTCAGGGGGAATCGCTTCCAGAATGGTACATTTGCTTTCAAAGTGCTGTTTGGAATGCATATGAACCGCCGCCTGCAGCTATGTGAAACAAAGCCATTAAAGTTCAGATAGTGGTGGTTTGGGAGAGAGGGGGCTTTAAAAAAAAAGTATGTTAAAAAAAAAAAGCACCAAATGATTTGGTCTTTTCCTTCTAGCACTGAGCAAGAGAGGAGGGAAGCTTAGGCGTTGTAAGTTCAGAATGCTTCTCCCCCATTGGGATCCCTGCTGCAGGGTAAATTTGAACTTCCTGTTCCATTTAATTGTGCCCGGGAAGCTTATTCAAGCTCCAGAGATCTCAGGGGCTTTATCATCTCTCCCTCCCTCCTACCTTTTTCTCTCATTCTTCCAACACAAGCTATTAAACAGAACTGACTCCATTCAGTGTAGTGATGATGGAGGGTAATAGGTAGTGTTGGGCATGGTTGCTTTTCACAGGGTGTCAAGAGCAGAAAATGCAATCTGTATGTAAAGATGGATGGATCTCTCCCTCTCTTTTCTCCTCTGTCCATCTGTTGTAGTTTGCAAGTGAGGTTCTGTTTCTCAAATGGTGATTATTATGATCTCTCCATCCATAAGTTCATTCAATGGCATCTTATCCTTCAGAGAGATTTAGATAAGCCACCAGGGGCAATATGTGAGCGTCATGAGACATGTAACTACAGGAGGAGGGCAAAATGAGAGTGTTGGCCACCAATAAGAATTCTATCCCCTTACATGAAATTTTCCTTTCATCCTCAGATTTCCAACATGGCTGTAAGTTAACACTTCAGTTGATCTTTGAGAAATAGAGCTTAGGCAACCAAAGGGGAGGAACAGTCGAATGGAACAAGAGAATGAGAGCACAGCAAACAAAAGAGTTTGAAATGTAAATGATTTCGAGTGTCTCACTCTCTGAAGTGTGAGAAATTTAGGAGCTGAAGGATAATTTCACTGGGAGGACAGAATATTATTTGAAGGGAGCAATGTCTTCATTTTGCCCGCCTGTAACTATATTTCTGATCATTCATACTTATATAAAGGGTGCTAATATGAATCTCTGTCCCCTTTACCAATCTCTGTATTCTAGAGGTCCACACGCCACCATTTTGGGCTCCTGCAGAGCTCCAGGAGGGGGATAGCACCTCATCAAGGCTGCCATTTTGACAGACCGGAAGTGATATTTTCTTATATTCATCTACTCATTTAAGATAAATAAAACACTTGCTTCAATGGACATTTTTTTGGCAGAGTGGCTCAGATATTTTTTCAGGAGGTTGGTGGATGTGTTCTAAAGGCCACATGTGGCTTGTGGACCTCCTGAATCCCACTACTCCTCAGTGGTGGGTGGCGGCTCCCATGCCAGTAGGGTGATGAATCCATTTCAGTTTTTGAATATCTTTAAAGGAACTGTTCAAGGTCCTGAACCGATTTGAGAGGTAGGCTCAGCTCTTTCAGAAAGCTCCCTCAAATCCTAGGCTTAGCCTAGTGTAGTCATTCCCAAACTTTAGGTGTTTTGGACTTCAGCTCCCAGAATCCCTGACTGTTGGCCAAGCCAGCTAGGGCTTCTGGGAGCTGAAGTCCAAAATACCTGGAGGACCAAAGTTTGGGAACTGCTGGTCTAATGGTTAGGTCATAAATCAGCCCTTTTTAGATTAGAACTCTTACCCTGATAACCAAGCTTTAGAAGAAATATTTCAACATGTTGGAATGAGAGGGGAAAGTGGAACACAAAAGGTGGGAAGCCACCAGATGATGATATCTTGGGTAAGGGGGTGTTGTCCTATGGGGCAGACTGAGACTCCAAGATTTCCTGCCCATTTTACTACCTTCAGAGATGCTCCAACCTGTAGCCCTGGAAATTCCTTTCAGGATTATTCCTTTTGTGAGGAAGGGAATATTTAATATCCACACTGTTTCCAGAATTGGAGGAAATGGGGATGCCATGGTACAGTTCACACCCACCTAGTGGAGTCCCCATAAGACTCTCAAAACTGGCAAGTTGATACTGCAATCATTCATGTATTTCTCCCCTAGCCATCTGGAAATTCATACTTAGAATAACAGGTTTGTAGAAGAAAGGCTAGTCAAAGAAAACTAGTTCTTAGTGGAGGTTTCTAAACCACTTTTGCAAATTGGATCCAGAGGTGCTCACAGCTGGAGCAACCTTTTTGACGTTAATAATTTCCCCCAGCCAAAGCATTTCCCGCCATTTTCTTCCTTGTTATTCTGCCATACACATTGCTGCCTCAGCTTTGAACATGGGAAAGCTGTGTGGTTCTGCTAAGTGTTGTTATTACTACTACTGAAAGATTTATGCCCTGGCTGAATTGTAATTTGGGTAATTGCAGTCTGTCTGCCTTAAATTGGCCCTTGTGGGTGCAATTGTATACCACAACCTTCATGGAGAGTTTCAGAACTGTTGCTGAGGAGCTATGTAATTGGTGGTGGTTGTAAAGCTCCACCTGCTCTTGCCCTCAATGACAGCAATCCAGGATTGGGTTATAGGGCAATTCAAGGCCCAAGTGTAGCAAATGGGAAGAAGTATTCATCTACACATTGTTAGGATTGGAGAATCCAGCTCTACTCAGCACACAACCAGGGCTGCAAATCCATTGTGAATGAATGCGCCTCCAGGACGCCTGTTGATTTACGGTGACCCCATGAATTTCATAGGGTTTTCATAGACAAAGACAACTGGTTTTGCCAGTTCCTTCCATGACCATGAAAGAAACTACTGAAGCTAACATTTATTTCCATGTATGCTGATATTACCATGTCAAACATCTTGACCCTCCCCTCCTGGGTAGCTATATACCCTTGATGCACCAAATTAAGATGATTCAGGCATTCCTTTTCCCAGCACCAGAGAACAGGGCTGTCCCAAGACGTTTGGCTGCCTGAGGCAAAGAACAAAGTAACTCTAGCTTCCTTTCCATGCAGAAAAAACTGGCTGGACTGGGAGATGAATGCTTCTTCCAAAAAGTGATGCAGAATATCTCAAATCTCACAAGGTGGACCATTGCTGAATTAACTGGAAGGAAGGTAATGTTTAGCCAGTAATGAGACAAACAATAGAGCCACAGAAGAGATCTTCTCTGAAACTAACATGCTTAAAGCCGTGATTGTATAGAACACCTATTTGGAACTAAGTCCCACTGGCTTAAATCTGACCAAACATGCTGAGCTAAAAGCTTAATTTGCAGAAAGTATTCCTCTCCAACTGTTTCCAGCATTCATGCTGGTCTTTGGGCTTTGCAACGTTCTGGTCAGTTTCACCTTCATTTAATTTCTGGGAAACGAAAACAAAGAAGCCTTTGCAGGCAATTAAGGTAAGTTTTTGCAACAGCTGGGCTTGCATGCAGAAATCAAACGCAGCTCCACAGCAAGATAATTATGGTATGCAGTGCCTGAACTACTGTAATAACCCTGGCTCATTTGACATTAATTAAGAAACCCTTCGCCAAACCTGAGCTGCTGGCTAAGTCAGATCTATGGACCTTGCAAAACCTTAGCAGTGCATGATGGAACGTGGACAGATTTGGATTTATGAGCAGAAGAGAAATTGTCTGAAAGCATGAAAGTGTGACTCACTTTAATTTGGTTTTGGCTTTCCATGCAAATTTACAAATATGATTCTCTAATGAACACAGCTATAGAATATGTGTAGAATCATAAAATCATAGATCTGGAAGATACTCCAAGGCCCATCCATTTTCTGCGGAATATTCTATTGTCAAACTGCTCTTATTATCAGGAAGTTCTTCCTAATGTTTAGGTGAAATCTCTTTTCCTGTAGTTTGAAGCTATTGCTCCATATCCCAGTCTCTGAAAACAAGCTTGCTCCATCATCAACATGGTATCCCTTCATATATTTAAACATAGCTATCATGTCTCCTCTTAACCTTCTTTTCATCAGGCTAAACATACCTAGCTCCTTAAGCCGCTCCTCATAGGGCATGGTTTCCAGGCCTTTTGGCATTTTGATTGTCCTCCTCTAGACATGTTCCATCTTGTCCATACCTTTCCTGAACTGTGGTGCCCAGAACTGGACACAGTTTTCCAGGTGGAATCTAATGAAAGCAACCCAACCTCTGTTTAACTTCCAAAGAAGGAGATTCCACCACATCCTGAGGCAGCGTATTCTACCCTAGGCTGAATCTTCAGTTGATGCTTGAGGTGGGCTAAGTGTTAACCCTGCCCATGTCTTAACAATCCTGGAACAAGAACTTTACCTCTGTCCCACCATCTCCACAGAGTAAGGTAAAGATTTGAGATAGAGCCTTGTTGCTGACTGCTCTTAAGCTATAGAATTCTGTCCCATGGGAGGCTCAGAATGCACCCTTTTAGGATCTTGTTGTGTGCCTTCAATTTATGTCAACCCTAAGGTGAACCTTTCACAGGGTTTTCTGGGGCTGAGAGTGTGTGACATGCCCAAGGTCACCCAGTGGGTTTCCACAGCTGAGCAGGGAATCGAATCCTGGTCTTCAGGGTCACAGTCCAATGCTCCAACCATTTTGGCTCTTGCCTTTTGGGACAGTTTCTCCTGATCTTCAAATGAAACCTGTCTCCCTCCTGTAATTTGTGCCCATTTGATCTAGTTCTAAAGGGGTGTATGTATGGATGGATGACGATTTCAATCTGGTGTGTGTGTGTGCTTCTGTGTTCAAATGAGGACTTGAAGATCAAAACTGAGTTCTCTGTAATGAATAAACTTCACAGAGCCAAAAGACCTCCGTAGCGACAGGTGGCCTATAAATCTACTCTTGGTTTTATGGCTGTTCCTCTCCTGTTGAGAATAGGATCCTCCATTTGGACGGCTCCTGTATGACACAAAACGACTGTGGGAGGTGCAGCTGTATAACTGAGAGTGGATGCACCGTCCCTAGCAAACACAACGTAATAGAATTCTCTGGCACCATTTACTTTGGTTCAGGTGACCAAGTTGGAGAGTTTTGTTACTGGTGGGAATGAAAGACAGACTGATTCACTGAAATGAGGAGGAAGAAAAGTCCAGCAGTTAAAAACTTGAAGAGGTGGGAAAAGAAAATGTCTTGAAGGGGAGAACATAGAGAAAAACCATGTTCATTTCTTGAACTGCCTTTCTGTTCCCCTCCACATCCATGTTTAGCGTTCTGGACAAACCGCCCCCCCCAACCCTCTCGTAAAAGTCAATTCAGCATTTTCCAAGGAACGAAATGTGACCTCTTTAACTCCCAGGCGCTTGTTATTTCATACCTTCCTGCCAGGCTGGATTCTAATCAAGCAGAAAAACTCAAAATGACAAACAAACAGGAGACAGCTTTGCTATCCGAGGTTCATTAGCTCCTGGCGACCTTTTAAATCTCCGAGAAATGCACAAAAAAAAAAAAAAAGGGAAAAGAAAAAAAAGAAAGAAAAAAAAGGAGGGAGGGAGAGGAGAGCCAAGAATGAAATTGGAGGCCTTGTTGAGTCATTGTGCTGATATTATACCCTGCCTCTCCTCAAATCTTAACCCCGTTCTCTTATGTGCCTTGTAATGAGTCATATTTCTCCGCAGCATTCCCAGGGCCTGCATTTAGCCAAGCAAACACACAGAGGAGCTGTGGACCAGAGGCAGCTCGGGAAGGGATGACAGGCAATATGTTTGCAATCTCTCAAGGTCATCCATCTCCCAAGGTTATTGCCATTTCCCCCCCCACTCTTTTTTTGGTGGGACTAGAAAAATGAAGGCAGAGATTAAGAGGGAAGCTTGCACAAGGGCTGACAGTTGAAGAAATCTGAAGGGGCTTTGGGGGCGATGGGAGTGGCAGGATGCCCATGGCTTGATTCTCAAGGGAGGTGGCTGTGATGGACAGAAATATAGGTATGCAGTCAAGCTGCTCTTCTGCACATGCGGGATAGCTCTTTGGAAGCCTAGCTATGATGCAAAGACCCCAAGGTTTCCTGCCTTGTATTAATACAACTTAGAACTAACTCTAGAACTCCCTGAAACAATTCCATATTCTTCTGTCTGTTTACCTTACCTCAGAGCTTTGCAAAGCTAGTGTTTTGGGGGCACTGCAACTCCCATGCTGGCTGGGCAATTTTGGCAGTTGTGGTCTTGTTGTCATTATGCTTGTGTGCCTTCCAACTTATAGTGGCCCTAAGGCAAACCTATCACAGGGTTTTCTGGGGCTGAGAGTGTGTGATGGGCCAAAGGTCACCCAGTCACTATTAGTTGGAAATGACTTGAAAGCACAGAAGAACAACAACAGAGCCCGGTAACAGTTCTATATTGAAGGTTGCTGCTTAGCAAAGTATACTTAGTTAAATAAACTTACCTAATGAGCTGGTACATAATGCTAGTCTTACATCCTTTGTTGCTAAGACTGCTTGATTGAAGAAAGCAGCTTCTGTCTTCCATTTAAAAATAGTGTGTGCACGCTAGAAATTGATTTATGTGACACTCAAACGTGGACGTCCTGTTTTGTGACCTCAGCCAATCCAGCGCAATGGAATCTGTTCCAAAACCCATCTCAACTCCCTTCTCCATTGTAATTAGGATTGCATTACGCTGTGAACTACTCATTATGTTCTGTTTAGAGTCGTTCCATTATTGGCTGGAATGGCACTGAAATTGAATTGTGTTGCAGACAGTCCTGCTGTCACCATTTTTTTGTTGGTTTTCTTTAGCGGAGCTATGATTCCTCCACTATTCTCCCCCTCCCTTGCTGGTGACAGGAATTGGAGAGCAAAAGAGTCTGGGTGGAGGAGAGTGGGAAGGAGGAGACGCACAACTAAGAGGCAGAGCTCAAAAGAATGACATGGGCCACAGCTTAATGGCAGAACCCATACTTTGCATGCTAGATCCTCCAAGTTCATTCTCGAGGTAGGTATGGAGAAACTCCAGTCTGAAATCCCTGTCTGAGCTGCTGCCAGTGAAGCTTTTCAAACTCATTTCAGACAGATCTTCTCAACTGCTCCACCACATTTCTGTAGGCCACCCGAACAGAGTTCACCAAGCCCTTGTGGATCACGTACCCCAGTCTGAGAACTTCTGCTCTGCTCACACAGCTACAGCAGAGGCCCTATTCTGCAGAGTTCTGTGCAAATACTTCATCCCATCCCACCACTGCATTTGCCAAGTCATCTGGGCTCACTTAGCAAGATTTCACACATTTTGCTAAAAAAAGCATTTCTAAGCCTCTCTCCCGCTGTGGGTGTGAATGCACAAAATACAGGCATGCAATGTTAAACTTGCTTGCATCAAGCTTTTTGAAAGAATCTATTGACAGCCATGTAAGAAGAACTATTTACAATTTCATGTCTGAAAGGAATTTTTTAAGCTTTTGAGACTCTTGGCAATTCTTCCCTCACAGTTTTAACCCATCTATCTTCCTTACAGAGCCAGTGTGATATAGTGTTTTGAGCATTGAGAGAGGGCTCTGGAGGACCAGGGTTCGAATCTCTGCTCAGCATGGAAACCCACTGGGTGACCTTGGGCAATTCATACTCTCCCAGTATAAGAAGAAGGCATTGACAAACCTCCTCTGGACAAATCTTGCTAGAAAACCTAGGACTGAGTGTTGACAAGTCAGAGCTGAGGCACATAAAAACAACACTCTCCTGTATAGAATTGTTCCTTTGATCACTGTTTGCAAGCTGTGGGTCCTGTACTCTCTTCTTTCATGGTTCTGTTCACATAAGCTCTAGCAGTATCCTTCTAGTATGGCTCAGGATTGGGTATTCTCATAGACCAGTGGTTCTCAACCTGTGGGTCCCCAGATGTTTGTGGACTTCAGCTCCCAGAAGCCCCAGCCACTGTGGTCATTGTTCAGGGCTTCTGGGAGCTGAAGTCTAGAAACATCTGGGGACCCACAGGTTGAGAACCACTGTCATAGACCAAGACATCCATGACTCTTAACCTTCTTTTCTGCAGACTAAACATCACCAGCGCCCTAAGCTGCTCCTCATAGGGCTTCATGGCTTTCTCCTTTTGACTGCAAAGTTGAAAACTTCAGATGCTGGAAGGATGTAATCCAGGGCTTTCCAAATGGTGTGTCACTTGTACTGTGTTGGCTTGTAGCCTCCCCAGCCGAGAAAGACCCTGCTGAGCCGGGCCCACTGCCATCACTCTCACTGGGGCCTTTCCTGGTGAGGGCAATGGCAGCAGGCCAGGATTGGCGGGGGGCAGTCTTTCCCCACCCTAGATATACCTCTGGGTACCTCTGGTTTGCTAGTAAAGCTGAACTACTGTGTCGCAAAATGATACATGTTGAAAATAATGTGTCACCAACATGGAAAGTTTGGAAAGCTCTGATATAATCTGTTCACACCCAGTTCCTTCATGTTCTTACCTAATGCTTTGGAGCTCATCTCATTTCACCTCAGAGTACTTGAGAACGGTGAGGGAAAGGCATAGGGGAAAAAATCCCCCTCTCCTTTTCCCTTCTAAACCTCTCCTGGGCTGAATAAAGCAGAAAATTAGCCAGGGATTCTCCGGCAGCAGTTGAGGTGTAATTCATTCCTGCCGCTGTCCCTATGTCAGGTTTGATTTTAATTTCAGATAACGTCGCCACCCGATTAGAGGTCTGCCATCTGCAGAGAAAGCCATATCTTCTTCTCTGTTGCTACAGCTCGTGTCTTTTTCCCATCCGTGCGTAATTGGCTATTATACCTGGTAACGACCTGGCCACCCCACTGAAATCCCAATGAGCAGGAAAACCACCTTCTTTCCTTTCCCCTTGGCTCATCCAATGTTTATGTTTGAGATTTGTAAGATATATTTTTTAATGTTTGGAAATTTTATTAAAAACAATGATAAAAAATAGACTTTTTAAGGACTTGGTCCTGCATGGAAACTGCACCCCCTTAATACTCCCAATGACTAGAGATTATCTTATTTTATTTGCAATAAGGCTTAGGAGCCATAAAGTTCCATACAACTCAGGTCCAAATGACCTAGAAAAGAAAAAGACATAATTCAAAACTACACAATTTAGTAAGACTAAATTAAATCAGCTACGCTAAACCCTAAACAACTGAAACTACGCAGCACTACAGCAGTAAGGTTGGTTTGCCTTCCAACTTCTCAGTTGATGGTTTATAAGTTAAAATACTGATAAATTTCCTCTAAAGTTACTAACAAGTATAACAGTGTAATGATGTGGTAAGCAAAATGAGTGCAAACCTAATATAGTTAATTTTATATAACTAGTTTGTGTCAATAAAAATAAATATAAAAATACCTCTGTTAAAAATAATCACTATCTATAATCATACACAAAACCTTCCCCAATAATTAGTGAAAAATACCATGATTTTTGGGCAGAATTTCAAAGTGAGTAGTACAGTGGCAAGTTCTCTGGGGTTACCGGGCAGCATGGACTTAAAGGTTAATTTTCTCTTCCCACACCATTTTGGAACTCTATTGACATTTGTGTGTTCAGAAAATGAGGGAGAAGAAAAAAGGTCTAGATTTTCTTGCAAACCTTATAGCAACCTCTACTGTTTCTCCCAAACTTACCTAAGAGAATGAAGGCTGACACATCTTTGATTTATCCTGAAGATGCTTCACTGTCTCAGGTACCAAGATCCCAAGGAACTGTACTTATTCCATTGAGTCTGGAGGTACGCAGCAATGATTCAGGAAAGGCCTTTGGAAACCCAGTTTTCTCCCCTTTTGGCGTCTTCAGTGCTGATGTAGCATCTGCTGAAGGCTGGAGGAGTGTTTTATCGTATTTGTAAACTGCTTGATGTAATAAAACGTTGCAGTAGTTTACATTAAAGCACACCTATAATAGGGTATAAAAGCAGTATAAAATGGTTTTAAACCAATTTGAGGAGATGATAAACACTCAGAAAAAACTATTCCAGCAACAACATGGAAAAGAGCAGTTATCAACCTCCTAGCAAAGGTCCATGCAAACAGGTACATCTTCAGTAGGCCTTTATATCAGAATACAGTGTAAGCTTATCCATTGCTCCTACTAGGGCCATGATAATTTCAACAACGAAGGGACAGAGGCCTCTAGGTTAGCTTATGGGAGGTGCTTCTAGGAATAAGATGGAGGAATTTCCAACCTGGCTCTGTGAAAATCTTGCAATTGGCTTGCTAGCACAATCAAATTATCTGCAAACTTAGTAGGGATGTAGTCCTTCACTAATTTCATTCTTGAAGGAAACAGTGGATAATTGTAGCATTTTTTTTCCTTCTCTGTGAGTTCAGGACTTATTCTGTGCAAAATTTGCACCTGGTTGTTTTGCAACAAGATGTTCTATGCAGGAGACAGCATTTTCTGCAGAAAAAAATTATATGTCTGTACAGAAATGTACAGACATTGTTGGGTGGGGGCAGATAATTGTGTTTTCTTTGCAAAACACCCATATGAGAACTTTGTACATACTAAATCCCAAACTGCAAAGATGCTCATTAATCCAGGATTCTTCTCATTATGCTTTCCTGATGTCTGAGATGTTTAATATTTTCTAATATTCTTTCCATCCCTGCTTGTTAGCCCCTCAGATCTGAGCTAGGGAAATTTGTGCTTAAAAGTTTCTGATCCTATAACAACCTCTTTGTTCTCCATATCTGAAGACAGGAGGGGAGAAGGCTTGGGTAGGAATGTGGAAAACTTTGGGTCTCAGTTTCGTTGCTTTCCTCTAGATCCTACCTTCATTTCCATTCCATCCCTTGTTCACAAGAAGTTGTGAAGCTTCCTTTTTGTTTAAAACAAAATATTCCTGCACAGAAATTGGCATGCATTTGCTCTAATGTGCCCATTTATAGATACACTTTTGCTAACAGTAAGCATTTCTGAACTCATTTTCCCTGTTAACTGGAATGTATTTGTGTGCATCGTTTAGTTCTATATGTGTGTCATTCAGGCTTTAAAAGTGTCTCCATGATATTGCACATATTTTATTTCTCTGGAATGGAGACAAATCCAGCAGAAGCCAAGTCAGGGGGAAAAAACTTAAGCACAACTCAGTTCTCTTGGAATGAAGGATTCATGAAAACTTGTCAAAATATCCCCCACGTCCCAAAGAACTCTAGAACTCAGATGCTGTTGGGTGTCTCCAAATTGTTTCCAACTTATGGTGTCTTTGTGGTGAACCTGCCATGGGGTTTTCCTAATGATTTTTTTTCAGAAATGGCTGTCCATTGCCTTCCTCTGAGGCTGAGATAGTGTGACATGCCTGAAGTCATTCATTGGGTTTATGCGGCTGAACAGGGATTCGAGTCCTGGCTTCCCAATGTTTTTGTCCAGTACTCAAATCACCACGCAACATTGGCTTTCACTACCAAATATCTCCATCCCTCCAAATCCATCCATTCATGTTAGAAGTTCCATGGCTAATATATGCAATTACCAACAAACTTTAAAACTGATCTCGTTTCCAAAGAATTAGAAAAAAATAAAACAGAATTTGATCTAATTATAGTCTCAGGAGACAATCCTGTGATTACCAAGCTTCATAAATTTACATTAAAAATAGAAATGGAATCAGAAACTATAAAAAGCATGTGATTGGGCAGAAAACCTTGGACATACATTTCAGTTGGAACACTGGATCAAAACATGGAATACAAACATAAAATTTACCAGAAGTTCTGATCTAAAAGAGAATTACTACAAATGCCTCCATTTTTCTCCCACGTCCCTCTCAAAAAGATGAAAGGGTACGACAGGATGTTACTTCTTGCTGCCATATGGAGAAGGGACACAGAGGAAAATGGAGATATTTTTGGGCTAGCTCTGGGTGGGTGCATCCCACTGGAGGATGACTGGGGGAAATGGAGCCTTCTTCTCCCATGCAGTTGTTTACCAGTGATTTTTTTTAAAAAAATTAAGGATTCTCTGAAATGGCTTCTAACAACCATGGCAACAAAAACCTCAAGTGCTTTCTGAAGTGAGCCGGAGAAGTTTCCCTGTTGCTGTTTGTCATTGCTCTGATGAATGTGATGCAATGGTCTCATCTTGAGGTAATTTTTGTGAAAGCACTTGTTGTTCTATATTGCAATTATGACTAATTTTAGCTATTCCTGTTTTTCAAAACAAAGAAAAGGTAGGCTTTATTATGCGCGCATATTATTTCTCCACAATGTTCCACGCTCCTCACTGAGGTGCAGATTTCTGAGGAAAGTTGCATTTAGTCTCACAGTGAGCCTCGGGAAATGTGAAATTATCATTTGGGCGAGAATCTCAGCTCAGTCCAAATTCATTTCTATCCTTACTCTTGGGTGAAGGGGCATTACACCATTACATCCCCCAATGCATCTGGACACTTGCTAGGAAGTGGTTGAATACCATAGGAGTGTCCAATGTACATCAGAAGTGCCCAGTGCCCATCCAATGAATATCTGAAGTGCTCAACGTACATTGGAGCACTCTTGCAAGCATCCAGATGTGCATTTTTGCAATTCACTAGCAGGTTTTCATTGCAACATAGTTATGGATTCATAGACTGTGATGGAGCATCTCAGGCAGTTTCGGTCAACGAAATTTGCCAAATGAGCCTCCCCAAACTTTTGAGGCGCCTGCCTCTTTCCCTGTTGCTGACTTGCTCATTGCTTGATCTGCCCCACTTAGCTCTTTCTCGGTCCCTTAGTCTTGAGGATAAGACAAAAAAAGGGCCTATTGATCGGCATTCTATTCCTGGCTCTGCCAACAAAGCCAGACCAGCAGGTTGCCTGCAAGGTACGCTGCTAAAAATCCATATTTACACACCCAAATTAGAGTGACCTGGTTTCTGTCATGCAAGGTGGGTGCTGGATACCTTGGGGAATGAGATCAATTCTTTCCCCTCTGACTTCGTGATGTCAGATACAGTTTGAGGAAAGTGTCTGAAGCCACTGAAAGATTTAGTGCGTGCTAAGTACCAAAAATAAAAGAGTTCCAGCAACACTTAATCTTGGCTTCTGAATGTGTCACGGACTTGTCCAAAAGAGCTGGATGAAGACAGATTTGCACTGCTAAGCAACTGGAGAAAGGTCACATTGAAATCAGGTGCAGATTAAAAAGATGTGTGCCTTAAGTTTATTGTGTACCACACTTTCACTGGCAAGTGTATTAGTGGTGTGTTTACTTCACTGGAAAATTGGCCAACGGATTCGGCTGTTCCTCTATGCACCGCACTCTATCCCTTGGTGGTCAGAAATCAGAAGATGACCTGGTAAGACTACTATTATTACTCAATCCAGTGGCCAGCTCAGGTAAGGCTCATCCACACTATTCAATTATATCATTGTGATTCCACCTGAACAACTGTGGTTCCACCCCATGGAACCCTGGAATCTGCAGTCTAGGGAGAGGTGCTCAGAGATTTCAGCCACAGAGCTGTAATACCTCACCTAACTCCTGACTGCAGGACTCCATAGGATGCTGTCATGTCAGTTAAAGTGGAAATGATAGCTTTGGTTGCATGGTGTGAAAGAGCCCCAGTACTAACAAATGAGGAACACACACACAAACACACACTCTTTTAAAGGCAGTGCTCTCACTTTGAGGACCAGAGAAGAAGGTCTGTGCCTTGAGACCCGGGAACCTTAGTTTGCAAGGGCATCATAAGCAAGCCTTCAATAGCTTAATAGCAATCCTTTGGAAACAAGCTCTGCTTGGTTGGGTCTGCAATTTCTTCCTTGGTCTCCAGTTTCCTCTTGATTGGTATCCTTGAAGCACTGATGGAAGTGCCAGCCTGTGAAAGCCCATTGCAAGGCAAAGCTGTCCACGCATTTGCCTCCATCCTAACACCTGTTGAGAAGCGAGAGGCAAAACCATTCATAGACTCACCTCACCTCACCTTCTTCCATCCAAATACTAACCACGGATGACCATGCTTAGCTTCAAGATGAGAAAGGATCTGGTGCTTTTAGGGTATTCAGGATGCTGTGGCTGGCAAATCCTAGGTTTTTTAGAAGCGCAAAAATTTGGGGTGAGGGAGGAATCTAAGGAAGCCCTTAAAGACTTCTCTGAAATTAAATTTGGCTCTGAGCTTGAAGGAGGTAACCCACTACCAGTGTGGAGATACAACAAAATTGTTACCCACTGTTGGCACTTCTAAACAATGTTCACAGCTCTTCACAACAATGTCCCCAATTCCAACCAGGGGCTTCCCAATTCAGAGCCCAATCTCTTAGCCATAAGCAGTCTCCCCACTTATAGTCATTCAAATGTGTAATGACAGTCATTTCCCTTAAGAAGTCTTTCAAAATCCACTACGGAGGTTTGAAATCACATCCGTTTTACGTGATCACAGCTCATGCAGCGCTTCACCCAGAACGTTTCCAACAAACATGGCGGAATTTATGAAAACAAAGTCTCCCTTGATCTTTGATCCTGCGTGACAATTATTTGCTCTGTGCCTTGTTATGATGAAGTCGCAGTACGCTCTCCCCGTGGAAACCTGCCTCTATAGCGATTGTCCCCTCCTGTATCACGGCAGCTTTTCTCTCTGCCTGTTCAGCAGGAGCACATGCAAGCCCTGATGTTTATCATCCCTCCGAATTAATGTGCCACCGTGCTCTTTTTCATTAGAGTGACATTGTATCAAAGACGGAGTAAATCCATCCAACCAGCTGGGCAGCGATTAAACTTCAGGAAATTTGATTAAATGACATTTAAGGACAAGAAATGGCTCCACTGTTGTTGTTCTTGTTTTTTTTTGGGGGGGGGGGAATGTCTTTAAGCGATCTGTTTGGCACAGATAACCGGGCTTGTTGACTGAGTTTTTGGACTCCCTGGAAGCAGAGATGTTCAGCCTGCTAGTAGGGAATTCTCTTGCCAAAACTACAAATCCCAACATTCTATAGGAAGCCATTGTGACAGTCAGTGCTGGATCAAAATGCCACAATTGTTTCATTTGAAAGGGGCCTTAAGAGAGTCTCCTTTAAGAGTTGTACGGTACTCGTGGGAAACACAGCAGCAGAACTCCCTGGCAGGGAATTCCTTCCCAAAACTACAAATCCCAAGATGCTGTCGAAGGCAGTTGTAATAAGCAGTGGTTATCAAAATGCTACCATCGTTTCATCCGAAAATGCCCATGCTCTGCTAGGAGTTCTACTGTACTCTCCTGAAATGCAGTAGCACATCTCCTTAGCAGAGAGTTGTTTTGCCAAAAAGACAAGTCCCTGAATTCTGTAGGAGGCAGTCATGATTCTCAGTACTGTATCAAAATGCTACAGTTTTTTCCTCGGAAAGCTGCCTTGTCTGCTAAGAGTTCTACTGTTCTCCTCTAAAACTCAACAATAGAGATCCTTAGCAGGAATTTCTTCAGCAAAACTACAGATCCCAGCGTGTGTTTTTTTAGGATATAGCCCTGGCAGTTGAAGTGGCATCAGACAGCTCTAACTTTGTGGTGCAAATATTCTCCAAGACAGTTCTCAGCAGAGGGTGGACAATCCCAGACTACATTCTGTAAGTGAATTGGTGGCTTTTGTCTGTTCCCCTCATTGTGTCTCACCTCCAGTGAAGATAGTGCAAAAGCTTCCTTCTGAGATTATTCTTTTGGGGGCAATCTGGTTTCCTATGGTGCTGTCACAATCACTTTGGGGTCAGTATCCATCATCTAGGAGCTGGAAAAAGGGCGCTCCATGAGGTGTCTTCGTGGAAAGATGTCCCATTGAGCCAGAGTTCTTCGCCATCATTAACTCACATGGCGGTGATAATGGTGATACTCACAGGGCCATTTGGCAATGTTCCTATTGATTGGAAATGAATAATTACTCCCTTTCTCAGCCTCCAAGGCCATCTCGGTGAGCATAAGAGCATCAGCGCTAAGTGGGATTAATAACTACTTTTCATTACTTTTAATGCAAACTATTGATTTCAAAGTGTTGTAGGGGAATGACAGTTTATTGCAAAAAAAGACAATAAAACAGACTATATGAAATAATTGAGAGTAATCTCTCGCCTTTTCCTTTGCGACTTTGGGACATTATGTTCGGCACACCCGGAGACATTTATGGCAAAGTCTATCCAGACAATGGCAGCTTAAGCACTCTATAAAACAGCACTTTGGAGCTGAAGTGTTATAAATAATAGGCTATAAAAACTGGTAAATGGGGATTTAATTTGATTCCGGTCTGTCACGGAACGACAGAGGGGGGAAGGGGGCAGAAGGTGGGATGGGACGCCAGGCTCAGCTCTGAAACACGTTGCAACGATGAGGGTGTGGTGGTAGACGACACCCTAGCGAGATGGAGCAAGAAAGGGTTGCTAATTTTGGAGACTGATATATACTTGTACTTAATATAAAACTGCATATTAAAAGAAAAATAACGCAAGCAATACAATAACACAAAAGCAGAACTCACTAAACAAACTAAACTAATGTAATACACAAACAACTACCTAGCCTACTAAAGAGTTACAACGAATTTAAGAAAAAGATTATTGACTTCCTTCCCCCTAGAGAATGGATTATTACTTCTGTATTGTACTTTGCTGGAATTCATAACTCTAAACTTTAATGTGTTTATTATTGAAAGCAGTCTAAATATACATTACTATATAAGTATCATATCTTTATATATCTTAAAAATTGTTCTATGCAAATTACTCTGACCTTCCCTTTGGACTCAAATGCTTTTGTTGCTTGTCTACCCTTATAATCAAAGCAACCTTCTCTCATTTTGTTTTAAATTGTATAAGAGAATGCTTTCTTAACAGAGTTATCAGTTTATCCATCTTGCCCATGTCCAGAAGTTTCAACACTCAATCTTCTTCAGTTGGGATCGTGGGATTTTTCCACTTAGTAGAGTGCATGCTATAAACGCAAACATTTACAACTCCAGTTCTTGGTCTCTCTGGTTGAAAGGACCAGCAGTGACCAGAAGGACCCTGGAGAACATCTACTGATCAGATAAAGCAGTGACCGGAAGGACCCTGGAGAACATCTACTGATCAGATAAGGAGGCACAAAAGAGTCTTAATATTGCCTCTTCATTTCTGATTGCACCTTTCTTTTAGGACTGAAAGGAGGAAGGGAATGACTAAATTTTGTAACCTGTGAGATGGAAAAATGGATTTTGGTGACTCAGAATGCTCAGCTCCTTCACGAGGTGAGTGTTATGGCCCTGAAAGTTTCTCATAAAGACAGACGGAGCTCTTGGAACGCAGCCAGGGAGAAGTGAAGCAGGTGCAAATGGGAAGTGATTCCACTTCAGGAGTAATTACACGGATGAAGCAGAAGGAATATGGTTACCAGAGGAAAAATAAAGAGCTGAGACCCTCTAATCTAGAATTGTCCCTTTGTACGGTGAAGGGTTACCAAGGGGTCCACAAACCAGATGTTTCTCTTGGCCAATGCTAGCAATCATCTGGCCATCTAGAGCTGCTAGGGACTGAAGCATTATATCTATCTATTTATTTACAAGTTTTTAGCCCCAGTTTTCCACCCTCCCTTGCTTTGCAAGAAGTTTATAACAACCAGCGCTACCGCTGTTGGCTCAATGTCTGATTTCAACTCAGCCTTAAAGTCTAGGAGACACTACAGGAATGGAAGAGAAGACGGAATGAAACTGAATTCAGGCATGGATATTTTGTCGCAAAGTACAGCAGGTCACAGAGTTTTTTTTTAATTAATATGTGGCTCTCCAGATGTTACAATAAGCATAAGGTCACAGTGATGCCATGTGACTGGCCCTTGTGATATCACTGGATGACATGACAAGGGCAAACTCTTGGTAATATCATTAAACACCACATGTTAAGCACTAACCACAGCTGCACTGAGGTATTCCAACCCTGCTTTTGAACATGCTGGTTGTGATGGTAGAAAGCCAGTGTTACGTAGTGGTTTGAGCACTGAACCTTAGAGATGATGGTTTGTTTCCCTGCTCAGCCATGGAAACCCATTGGGTGACCTTGGGTGTGTCATACACTCTCAGCCTCAGAAAAACCCATGATAGGTTCACCTGGTGGTCACCATAAGTTGGAAATGACTTGAAGGCACACAACAACAACAACAAATTATGATGGTAGCTTATTACTCTTGGATGTCTTTGGAACTGTAACTAGTTACTTCTAAGAGGTACAACAGGAACTTTTACATATGGTGGATATAATGGTGAGAAACTACTCAGGGGAGGGACTTTAGAACTATAACTAATTCCTTTTTGAATGTAATTCTTCATATTTTGGTCTGAACAGATTACTTTAAAAAAATGATGTGGAACATGGGGCATCTTAAATAGTTAGATTAGGAAAAAGTCATCAAGAAAATTTATTACTTTACTCCTTGAGGTTAAAATCTTTAAAACATGTAGTGAAAAAAATTACCCCATAAACCTTTCTCTTTCTTTTCTTTTGAATTTGTGAAATCATGACAAAATTAACATTTTATACATCTTCCATGGAAAAACGGAAGCCTGAGAAACGTTTTATTGATAAATGGGTGTCATTTTGTTATATTCTGAAGTGACAAGTTTCAGGATATTATCCGTCCTTATTCTTTATTTTCACAAATGTGAAATGCATTATGACAAGTATTTAATAAGATCTAGTAGTATTTGGATTACTATCAAAGGTTCTGACATTTAATATACTGCTTAATACAGATGGATTGATCTATTTATTAGTATGGATTTGCATATTAGAAATGATTGAATGGGCTGTTATGAATGTATTTGTATATACGTAGAAAAGGCCATTTTTATGATTTTTATTAATCTTCCAGTTTTGTATGATTCATTGATTTTGAGGGGAGTCAACATGTAATGAAATGTTAAATTTGGCAGTAAGGAAACAAACACACAAACACCAAGAGGTTTGGACTAAATGTTCTGGAGAACAGAAGACGAATCATGGGCTGAGGTGTTTGATGAACACCAGCACCTGATGTTCAGTGGTCCCAAAGCCCATGAGTCCGATTGCACAATAGTCATTCTGCTACTAACACTTTGAAAACCCCTTGCAGAATATAGACAAGTAATAGTACCTCTCTATTCTTGAACTTTGGTTAGACGCCACCTGGAGTCCTGTGCCCAGTTCTGGGCACCACAATTCAAGAAGGATATTGACAAGCTGGAATGGGTTCAAAGAATGGCAACCGAAATGGCAAAAAGTCTGGAAACCATGCCCTATGAACAGCCACTTAGGGAGCTGGGTATGTTTAGCCTGAGGAAGAGAAAGTGACATGATAGCCATGTTCAATTATTTGAAGGAATGTCATATGGAGGACAGAGCCGGCTTGTTTTCTGCTGCTTCAGAGCCTGGGACATGGAGCAATGGCTTCAAATTTCAGGAAGAGAGAGTCCACCTAAACATTAGGAAGAACTTCCTGAGAGTAAGAGCAATTCAACAATGGAATACACTGCCCCAGAGTGTGTTTGGGTCTCCTTCCTTGGAGGTTTTTAAACAGAGACTGAATGAGCATCTATCAGGAGTGCTTTGATTGTCTATTCATGCATGGCAGGAGGTTGGGCTGGCTGGCCCTTGGGATCTCTTCCAACTTTGTGATTCTATGATTCTACAAAGCAAAACTGCTTCATTTTATTTCCCACAGATGTAAGTCCCATACTTAATTCCAGTCATCATTTGCAAGTGCTCCAGTCAGCAGCACCTTAGAAACCATTCAGATGAAGCATTGCCAGGCTGAAATGGTAGGCTGTTGGGGTTATTGTGCTGTTGTTAATTACTGTCAACATGAATCCCCAGCAGTTATGAGATCATTAAGTCCAGCTTACAATCTTGTATCTACGGAATGGGATGCCAGCCTACCATGGCAACTTGTTGCTTTTTAAAACTAATGTCCCAAGTTCTGAGCAAAGTGAAACACAAGGCATAGTTGTACATGATGCAATCACAACAGAGTCATTTTGATGACACAAAGAACACAGCATGGCTTCCAGTTCCACCCTGAAACTAATGATCTTCCTCTGCTGATGGAGTCATCAGACCGTAGCCGTTTTCCAAGGGCAGTTTTGAGAAAGTGATCATTCTCCGAGGGGGCAGAAGACTTGGTTTAATGGAGAGACCTTTTCTCTGACTCTGTGGATACAGAGGACTTCAGTGGCTTCCAACCAGAAGGGGGCATGCTAAGTGCAAAGAATATTTCCTGGACATGAAAGCCAACTGAGGAGGATGAGTCAGAGTAACCAACTTTATCTGGCAACTTTTCTGTGGACAGTAGCCTCAGGCAAGCTACAAGGTATACAAGAAGCTAAAATAATCCAGACTACAAATGAACCAGAGGAGAAACTAGAAATTGAGACCCAAGATTTGAATGACCAAGAACATGAGAACATATGGGTGGACTTTATGACTCTACTGGAAGAGAAAGTTCTGTTGATTCTCCTTCCTGTCCAGAAGGATCCAAAGGCCAGCCTAGGTGGGTGGAGTCATTCTAGGTCTGGAACCCACTAGATGACACTGGTCCTCAGGCCAATGTAGATAGGCCTTGCCTAGCGATGTTCCTTCAGAGGAAAGGTGAACATGGCCCAAGGAGGTGCCGGACTTAGCTCTGAAGGCTTTGCTGTTTGAAAAAAGCTAGCACCATTGCTATGGCAATATGACAAGCAAATAGAAACCTGGGGTCCACTGCTTGGTAAATCCCTAAAACATAAAGACAGGGGCATGCAAAATTCTTCTGAACCAGGTTGTAGATGGTTCCTCACCCCGAGGAATGAAAAGGACTCATGAAACCCATGCTGGAAAATCTCTTTGTCCAAGGAAGGGACTAGATTCAGTGGTGCCCTGTGGCCAGTGAAATGGAGACTGCTGAAAGAGCAAGTCTCCCCTTCCCTCTGCAGCCCTAAACCACTCCCCCAAATCAGTGCTGGGAGCTGGAGGTTCCTGGGCATCTCCCTTTTCATAACTGCAAGGGAAATCACCTTAATGGTGGAAGCGAAAGCCTGAATCCTATTTGTCAACCCAATAAGTGTAGACCCATTCAGACAATGGGATTTGCAAAAGTGTTGGCTCACTGTTCAACAGTTGATCAGTCTCCTCTAACTGGCACTTCCAATAGGCTTCAGCCCAAAGCTGGCCGTGGTGGATGAGGTTTTCCTTGTCAGTACTGTGATGAGTTGTTCCAGGCTGTAGTGTGAACTTTAATGAACTTATGCACTTAGTTGAGGAGGGCTTTCTGGGGGAGGAAGACTCTAGCACCTTTTAGTGGCTGCCAAGGAACTACACACTTCTCTATGTCTGATTTTCGGGTATTATGCATACAGCTCTGTTGCGCTCCAAAGAGCTTTCCCCATTTTTCTTGACTGCATAATTTTCATCCCTAAAGTGACTTGTCAGCAACTGTGGCAGCCTCTTCCCGTAACGATATCTCTGCAAGTCAAAACAAACTTACTCACTCTCCTTGCTTTTCACCACAGGGTCAAAGTAGCTCATCAGTTGGCATTGTGTTTTGTTCTGTATTTTTTCATTAGCATCTCCCCAAACCTATTATCCAGTCAGGAATCATTTAGCCAGCTGCCATGGCCTGCCTTACTGATCTTCTATAAAAAGTTTGCATTCTAAATAGCATACTTTTTAAAAAGAAAATAAAAATCAATACCAACACAATTAGTAGGATTTTACTTTAAGCCAAAAACGTGATACAGCTGCAAAGATGGCAAAGATGATGCTTAAATGTCTTCGGTGTAGCAAAGCCAGAAGGAATAGAAAGGATCTGCAATTTCCTCAATGTAGGTGATTCTTCTTTCTATCAGTACAGATTGCCCCTTTTACATTAGTATAGTAGAGGAGGGTATATGGCTGAGCCATGCAGTGTTTGCAGCCTTGAAGACACAAAGCAACAACAACAAAACAACAACAATAACAGCCTTTTCCCATGTCTGAAACACAAATCTTACCTGCTGTTATGATCACTGGTTCTTTCCTTCTTTCCACTCAGGAGAATATTATACTCTTGTTTTACAGAAATGGAATCTTGGATGATTTTTTCCCCTCTTCTCCAAGAACTGGGATATTAAAGTGCACTGTGCATAGTCTGGAAAATTGCCCTGTGTTCTGTGTGCTGCTTGGTCTATTTATTTGATTGAATATGTTTTTCCCCCTTGTAGCTGGGGCATTTCCCTTGGGAGAAGGTGACTGCATGTTTCATTTTTGACTAATAACCTAACGGTGCTGCAGTAACAGTAATATGCAAAAAAGCCAGTTCCTGGGCTCCATATTTTGGTCACACTCCGGTGTGGCCAACAAATGAAGTCCCAAGTTAGGCAACGCAAATGGAACGGAGGATATCTAAATATGAAAAGTAATATCTCTAATCTCCCTTATTCTCTAAATATTGGGCTCCATCTGGTTTGGTACTAGCATGACCAACAAATGGGTGTGTAGGTAGTAGAGCAGGATTAAGGGAATATTTAGAAGGCAACTCTCTAAATATTTAGATCTCCAGAACCACAGTGGATGGGACCAGAGGCCTATCTGATCTGCCATTTTGTTGGAGCAGTCCACCATTTTGGGGAATCTAATTGACAAGTGGCCAGTCAGATGTCTCAGAAAGTGAACACAGAGAGCATAAGTGAAATAGCACTCTCTTCTTCTCACATTCTCCAGCATTTGAAGGACCACAGAGAGTCAGCATGGTATTGAATTTAAGGGAAAAAATGACTTGGACCAGCCCTGCTTTCAACCATACCTGTTGACCAACTGGCTAACTCCTGCTTCTTGTTACTATTTGCAGGGGCTGATGGGAGGTTGGGAGCAAAAGTAATTCCAGATTTTTCTTCAGCTTACTGTATGAAGAGATGGGGGTGGGACCCTGCTTTTCTGGATTACAACACTAGAATCACACAGTCAAGATGGCTGGATATTCTGAGAGTTGTGGTCCAAAAAAGTAACTTTTCCAAGCTCTTCTAACACCAGATGAGACAATATGTATTTCTCATCCACCACTGCAAGCTCTTTCTCAGGAGAAGCAAGTATGGAAAAACCATTCCCATCACCTGATGTAGTACCTGGAGATCTTAGGAAGTGAATCTAAGACCTCTGTTTGCAACAACTGTCCATTGTTAGAGACCCAGCATGGAATATGTATTATGTATTATGTGATACACCCTATCACCCCCTGCTTCCTTTTCTTCTCAATGCATTGCAAACCTTTATGCTCAAACCTTCATATGGAATACTGGCTGGAGTGTTGGACTGGGACTTGGAAGAACTGGGTTCCATGGAGCCATAAAATTCACTGGATGACCTTGGACCAACCACTCTCTACCAACTTGATCTTTCTCAAAGGGCTGTTGTGAAAACAAGTGGGAAGGAAGAGAACCATATATGCCATTTTGGGCTGACTGAAGAAAATCCAGGTTACAAACCAGTGAATAAGCACTGCTCAAGGACTGACTCCCTGGTTTGTATAACTCAAAGAAATGCAAGACTGGAAAGAATAGGTATGAAGAATCTGTTTGTCCTCCCAAGATGCCCTGCTTTCCAACTGCTGGGTGATAATGAGCGAGCTGATGCAATTGTTCATGTTCTCTCTCAGCCAACAGGAGATGGGAGCGTGACTCAGCTATGAGCGTTATTGGATTATCTGCCTATTAGAGCTGTTAAGAAGACACTCCTGCATAATCAACATCATGTAGGGTCTTTTGGCTTCCATGCAACATTGATGATTAGGGTGGAGAAGATGCAAAGATGGCATGCTGTAGCAAAGATCTTGCTGGCTGATACGGAGCATGAAGATTTGCAATGCATTGAGAAGAAAAGGAAGCAGGGGGTGATAGGGTGGCAAGAATTAAAACTACCAGTAGCTCAGGGGTAAGACACTGTATGGGGACTGGCACCAATTTCTTGCCTGGTTCTGAACTTGCCTTGCTACTCAAGGACACAACAACATACCTTCTTTTCCCTCCAGATCCCAGCAAAAATAAGTGGCCATTTTGGCTGAGATACAGAAGAGTGTATTTTGACTCTCCTGAGTGGAAAATCTCATGTTTCCATAACTGGTTATAAGCACAAGCTGAACATGAGTCAGCAGTGTGATGTGGCAGCTAAAAAAGCCAATGGAATGCTGGCCTGCATTAATAGAGGTATGGTGTCGATATCAAGGGAAATAATAATACCACTCTATTCTGCTTTGGTTAGACCTCACCTGGAATACTGTGTCCAGTTCTGGGCATCTCATTTCAAGAAGTATATTGACAAGCTGAAATGTGTCTAGGGGAAGGTGAACAAAATGGTAGAAGACCTGGAAGCCATGCCCTATGAGGAGAGGCTTAGGTTGCTGGGGATCTTTAGCCTGGAGAAAAGGCAACATGACAACTATGTTTAAATATTTGAAAAGATGTCATATCGAGGATGGAGCAAGCCTGTTTTCTGCTGCTACAGAGACTAGGACATAGAGCAAAGGATTCAAACTACAGGAAAAGAGATTTCACCTAACATCAGGAAGAACTTCCTTATAGTAAGAGCCATTCAGCAGTGGAATATGCTGCCCCAATGTAGTGTGGTGGAGTCACCTTCTTGGGAGCTTTTTAAACAGATGGTCATCTGTTGGGAATGCTTTGATGGTGTATTCCTGCATGAGAGATGAGGGTTGGACTCAATGGCCCTTGTAGTCTCTTCCAACTCTATGATTCTATGATTCTAAGTGCTCATCTCAACACTGATGACTGAACTATCATTGAGAGATCACAAAGAGCTCAGCACAGTTGGATTAGCACACTGTAGTGATGAAAAGTCTTGGTTTATCCCAACTAGAGAGCTTAACCGCTTAACCAGTAGATATAAAATGAAGAAAAACTTGACTGGCAATGCAGACAAACCTGTACCGATCATCTGCTTAAAATAAGTCTAGAAATAAGAAAAAAGCCTTGAAGCTACTGAAGATAGAGTCAAAAGCTGTTTCCTTTTGGAATAAGATGGATTTTGCTTCTGCTACCCAGACACTAAACACATTTCCTTAGTAATAAGCACCATTCATCATACAGAAGTGGATAATATAGATTTGAAAGTAAAAATAATAAAATGAGCAGCCTAAATCTTATTGTTAGCTCTGCCTAGAGTAGAGCCACTGCGTCATTTGGGATTTCCTGACTTGTTGATTCCCCATTCAACAGTTGGTTCAACGGGTTGACTCTAGTTGGGACTAACCAATTTGATTACAAGACAATATGTAAGAGTGAGTGCCTAGGTATGGATGTCTGAGCATCTGTAACCACATACATTCCATATATGAATACATTCCATATACAGGAAGCTGCCACCTTTGGACATCCTGTCATCTGATGTCTCACTCTTTCAGTGACAACCAATCAAACCTCCAAGGTGGGGGCACTGCACAAGTGGGGTGCCACAGCACAAAAGATTCTCTCCCACCTCTTCCCACTGACTCATGGTATACACCTCAGGCAGGTATATATATAGTGAGGAGCTCCTATGAGTATTAAGATCCCACACCATTGGTGACTTTGAAAATCAATGTAAGTGCCTTCAATTCAGACTGGAAGTATATTTGCAGGTAATGGAACTGCTTTAGGAATAATAGACATTTCCACTGTGAAATTCCAACCGCTGCATTTTTGTGTTAGCTGTCTCTTCCAAGTTGTCTTCAAGGGCAGCCTCACATAGACCATGCTGCAATAGTTCCCTTGGGAAGCTACTAATGCATTTCTGTCTCTCCCTCTAATGGAATATTCTAAGACATTTGGCCACCTGGCAGATCAACAAGTAGCAGACTTGCCTGCCTAAAACAAGCCCAGCAGTATACAACCCAGCCACTGGCATCTAAGAGAAAATCCAGCAAGCACCTTCTCCTCTCCTTGGCAGTCAACAGAGATGCTGTTGCTCAGAGTGGTTTGAGTGTGTGTCCCTGCATGGCAGGGGGTTGGACTTGATGGCCATTGTGGTCTCTTCCAACTCTATGATTCCATGTAAAAATCACATAGTGAATTGATAACCATTTGCTGCTGTTTTATGATGCCCAATTATGCTGCTTGGGGCAGTCACCTCACTCTGCCTAATAACTGGGCTGTCCCTGTTTTACTCTATTTCCAAAGCAAAGTTCACTCTCCAAATATATCAGCTTCCTTCTGAGTGGTGGCCTTGATCCTGCCCCTTGATCACCAGGGTTACCTTTTCTCTGTAGCCTTTCCTGAAGCAATGCAATATCCCTCTGAAGGCTTCATTCATCAAAAGCTCATGAATAGACCATTGGCTATACTTGGGATGGTGGGGTCCATGGATTGGTGACATTTGGGGAGCTATAGCATCCATGCTCAGCTTGATAGCTCACCCTTGTTCCATGGTGGTCCTTTCAAAGTGACTCCTTGCTCTCTGGACATCACAGTCTTTCATTGTGGGCTTCTCCAACAAACTTACTTAGCCTGCTTGCTCTGATGACCTCCACGGTTGTTTCTTTCTAGTCATTATCAACCCTGGACAAGATTTTAATGAGGGCAGAGGTCCCTGGATGAAATAAGCGCGAGGTCCTGGAGCCGTCTAAATGAAAGCTAATGAAAAATATATGCTGTCTCTCCCATGTGCCATCTCATTTTCACATCTCACAAATTACCTCTGTTAATGCAAGCGGCACCCATACTCCTCCATGACTTCAGACGCTGAACTTTTGAGTCTTTGTCACTTCATCCGGCATCGAGTAATTCCATACCAGAAGTCTGACATTTCCATTTCAGGGGAGAAAAAAAAAGAAAGAAAGAAAGACAGAGAGAAAGAAAAAGAGAGAGATAAATTGATTAAAATTCAACAGGCACGGAGTGCTCAGCTTTTTAAAGGTCGGAGAATCCAGCAGATGATCAACTGTAAAATAATTCAACATTTAGAGAGGTGAGAGAGAAGAGGGAGAAAGCGTTCCACGCTTTTGGCTGGCTGGAGATTAACCAAAGAACCATAATTGCAGCCAATGCAATTATAATCTAACGAACAGATAAGCTGCTTCTCAACCTAGTTGGAGAGAGTCTGGAGTAACCTTTACTTCTCAGAAGGACATGATGGAAAGCTCTGATCATGCATGAGAAAGAAGACGCTCTTTAATGCTTTTTTCCCCCCTCATTATATTGCTTTTGATGTTAAGTTTTGGCCAGTTTTTAGCTCCAGAACTTCCTAAAGTAATGGGATTTTTTTGCCTCTGTCATGGCATGGTGGCATAGAAATCAGCTCCATTTATTTTTCTTTTTTTTGGCTGCTATAAGTTTGAAAGGTACTGTCAAGTGGTGGCTACTCTTTTACTCTCAAGAAAACACTCAGAGTTCATCAGAAATGAGGCATACAAGGCATAGCATTATAGGAGTTGCTAAAACTAACGGTCTACAGTATACACCTGGTTATATAACGATACACTTTAATGCGTGTACAATTTCTATTGGTAGATTCTCCTGTTGCAAAACCTGAAATTCCATAGGAAGTTGCCATGGCAGTTAAAAGTGGAATTGTAGTGTTATAACTGTTAGACAGTCCTGGGTCTAAGAAATGAGGGGGAAAAATAAATATACACCTTTTTGAAGGCAGTGCTCTCACCCTGAAATTCCTCCCCCTTGCCCTGAGGATCAGAGAAGAGGATCCATGTCCTGAGGCCAAGTAACCCTGGTCTGCCAGGGTATCACAAGCAACCTTTCAATAGCATAACAACAACCCTTTGAAAACAAACTCTGGCAAGGCTATAGTTTCCTTCCTCATTTCCAATTTCTGCTCTGCTGGGACCCTTGAAGTGCTGATGGAAGCGGACCTCTCCAGGTGGCTCCAAGTATGGATGCCAGCCTGTGAAAATTTGCTGCTGATTCCACAGCAAGGCAAAACCTTGCATGCATTTTGCCTCCTTCCTCCCACCAACCCTTGTGTGAGCTCTTTTTCGCCAACGGCAAGAACTCTGCCTTTCAATCAAGGAAGCTTGGAGCGACTGCTCCAGAGAGCCTCCCCAAAAGTGCTTGGTTTGAGAAGAAAGGGTGTGGGGGGGAAACAATCAACACAGACAGACTTCAAGGGGGAATGGAGTGCTCTGTGAGGGAATTTTCCTTCGTTGTGAGGCATTGGATGTCGCCTCTTCCAGTTGCCATGGTAGCAAAGCTAGAGGCCTTCAACTCAAGCCCAAGACTGCTGGTTGGGCCAGGGGTGACGCAAGAAAACGAGGAAGCAGCTTCATACCAGTTGACAAATAATTGTCCTTCTTCTCTTAGGGTTGTCTATTTTGTTGTTCTTGTTGTTGTGTGCCTCAGCAAGATTTATTCAGAGAAGGTTTGTCATGGTCTTCCTCTGAGGATGAGCAAGTGTGTTGTGCTCAAGGTCACCTGGTAGGTTCCGTGGAAGCCTGGTCTCCCAGAGTCCTAACTGAGCATCCCAGCTGCTTTGGCACATTGGATCTCAAGGTTTCTCACCTGTGCACAATATACATCTTGAGTTGTTATTTTGTTGCTGGTTATGGGCTTCAGTAGGGCCAGGGATAAGAAGAGTGTTGGCCTCTAGATGATGCTACCCATGCCATGGCCCATGATCCTGGTCATGGTAACTAGAATATGAATTAGTTTATCTTGTATTAAAATCTGTTGTTGTTAGATTCCTTCAACTCAGCTCAGATTAATGGTCACCCAATCCTACTGTGTTCTTGGCAAGATTCATTCAGAGGAGATCTGGTACTGCTTTTCTCTAAGGCTGAGAGAGACAACTAGCATGTTGTAGTGGTTTGAGCACTGAGTTAAGACTCTTGAGGAAAACAATCATGGGGTTTTCTTGGCCAGATTTGCCAGAGTTTTTTCTTTCTTTCAGAGGCTAAGAGAGTATAACTTGTCCAAGGCCACCCAGTATATTTCCATGCTGAGCAGGGATTCAGACCTTGATTTCTAGAGTCATCTAGACCTTGATCTCTAGAGTCCAACATTCACACTATTAGACCACACTGGCTCTCTAACTTTCTTTGGGCTACCTGTTTTTCTCTCTGCCGCAAGTCCTTCTGTGTTGTCTTGCGTGCCAGGCTGACATTTAAGGTGCAGAGCAGGGGCCAGAAATAATGGCTTTTTGCTGAACTCGTTACTAATTACGACTACTTTTGCATTTGAAAATGAGTTCTGCTCAGAACTATTGATTTTTTTATTATTATTATTTTGTTCCTTGCTGTTCTTTATTTCATTCTCTTGGCCAAGATGTTTAACCTTACCAGCTTGGGATACATCTCAGCCCAGCTGTCATGGCTTTTTATGGGTTTTTCTGCTCCTAAGCATGAGAATTAATGAGGAAACAAAACAGTAAGTTAGATGGCGGAGTGGGGTGGCGGAAAGGGAAAGTGCAATCTGAAAGTTGCTGAGGTGAGAAAAGGTCAGACTCATATCACAAGTTACCATCACAGAGTCCAAGTTAGTCTGGGACAGTGGTTTAAACTAAGCCAGGAAGATCTGGGTTTAAATGCTGGGCAGATGATGATGCATACATGTTGGGTTTTGCTGGAGCCACTACGGTTCTAAGGGAGCTATCCAACATCCTGAACCTGTTTTGACAAGAGGGTTTAATACTTTGGGAGGGCTCCCGAAACATCAAACTAGAATTCATAGTGGATCCACCGCTTTAGCTGTGTCATAATCGTCACCAGCTGCCCCGTCTACTCCTGAGGAAGCACCCCAGCAACTGTTACCTGTTAGCTCATGATGTCTATGCAACCTTGAATGCAGCAATATCACAGCTTCCCCACCCTTAGTAATTGCATGGTTACCTTGCATACAGCTCCCAGTCACTCCTGGGTCACGGCTATTACTCCAGTGTTGAACAGCAATAGAAGTACCTATTTTCTCTCTTCTTTGGCTGGCATTTGATGTGCAAGGATTACAAACAATTTTCAAATCAAACATGTGTTAAATGTCACCTTTTGGCTGTGTTCTCTTGATAAAAAGGAACCTGAAGATGTCAGTTTCATTCCTCCCCAGAGTTAAAATATTTTAAAAGAAGAAGAAGAAGAAGAAAAACAGCAAGGAAATTTGGAATGATACATGTTGCAGGGGAAATAGAAGCTCATCACAGGGATTATAGGGCCATTTCATTTCTTTCTTTTTTAAAAAGAAATTATCATTAATGAATCAAAAGCAGCTCCCACGCCTTTCACTGAGTGGGATTTGTCAGTCTCTCGTCATCCCCCAAATTGGAAAGAGGAATCAGTGCTCAACACCAATTTTATTTCTTTTCCAGGCCTTTCCGCACACACAGGTGCGAGACTATCTCCTACTGTTTGTACCCCCCTCTCCTTTTAAAAGGGCAGATGGGGTTCTGATATATCTTTTTGATCATCTTTTCAAATATTTGGCCAGCTAAAAAAAGCTTTACTGTGAAGACCTTTTAAACTGGGAGGCCACACTGTGAGAGAGGAAGCATAATTGGATCGGATAAAAGGAGTTACTTTGGGAAAGATAATGACCTATAAAAAAATAAAAAATAAAAATCAAACAACACAGTCAAGGACACTAAGGTAGGACAGTTGTCCTCCATCTTTCCAATGTGTGCCCACAGCTTCCATCTTCTCAAGCCCAGACATTTGCTTTGTGGGTCTTGCAAGACCATTTCCCTGGCTTCTTCCAGAGGGAGGAGAAGTCTTCAGAGCTGGACGGTGGGCTTCCATGTCAGTATGGTAGACAAATTTATTTATTGGCATTTATTTAAAGCATTTATACTGTGCCCTTTGACTGACCTTGGGAGCATCAAACACTCTGAGCCACAGAAAACCCCATGATAGGTTTATCTTAGGGTCACCCTAAGTTAGAAATGACTTGAAGGCACACAACAACAACAGCTTGAGTCCTAGGAAAAATGGTTTCAGAGTGGCAGCAACCCTGTGGAAAATCTAGGAAACTACTGAACAATAGTGACATGGAGATGGGATGTGGAACTATCTGGGGAAACTGAGGCAGGGCCTGACAGGCTCTCCAGGAGGGCCAGATCTCCTCCAAAGGCCTGAGGTTCCCAACCCCATGTGGCTGAGCCCAGGAAAGGAAGTTGGCATTGGGTGAGACTTTAAAAATCATCTAAACAACAGTTTTTTTCTGATGGCTGCTAAGTCTCCTTCCTCTTACATCTGAGAAACCTGAGCATCAGATCTATGGACTGGAACTTTTTGGTAAGAGGGGCTCACGTGGTTCACCTCGCCCCCTTTCTCCTTCTTTTTTCCTTGACTGCTCACCTCCGAATCGACGAGCGGCACTGGAGGTGTCATTATCCCTCAGCGCTAATGATAAAATAATGACTCACTGCCTCTTCCTTGCCACCCAGACTGCCTTTTGTACAGATGGCTCTCTTTTTATATCCAGGCAACTGAAGCTCCAGAGATTTCATCCCCCCAGATAAGAGAGTTTCGAAAAGGTTTCCTGGCCTTTTTGTCTTGTTCATTCCATGCTGCCATCAGAGGGAAAAAAGAAAGCAGTGTGGTACAATGAGAGCCAGTATGGAATAGTGGTTTGAGCACTGGAATACAACTCACGGTTACATCCCTGCTTCGGACGTGGAAACCCACTGGGTGGCCTTGGGAGTGTCGCACATTCTCAGCTCCAGAAAGTCCTGTGAGAGGTTCATGTCAGGGTTGCCATAAGTCAGAAATGACTGAAGACACACAACAACAGCAGCATAGTGGTTACAGTGCTGGACTGAGACTTGAAAGATCTGCATTCAAATCTCCCCGCTGAGCTCTGAATGTTATAGTGTGACCTTGATCCAGTTGTTCAGGCTAAGGCTGACTTACCTCCGAAAGTTGTTGTGATAATGAAGTGAGGATAACAGAAACTTTATATGCTATCTTGAGCTCACTGGAGGAAAAGCAGGATCTAAATACAGCTAACAAAGTACATGAAAACCATACAATAAAAACAGAAAGAAGGATGTTGTGTTTGCAGCTCTGGTTTTGATCCATAGCTTAGTGCTCTTCTTTTTGGGGTCTCCAAAGGAATGTCTGTTTTCACCATCTAGAAGAAAGAGCCACCCTCTTTTCTAAAGATGGAAAGAATATTCAAAACTATTTGGAAAATGGTTGAAAAACAGATATTATCTATTCAGAATATTCTACATATGATATATACAATAATCTATATATTGTGTTCTATTCAGAATGAACACCCTCCTTAAATACATAAACATTTTGTGCAGCTAAGAAAAGAAAGGAAAACAAAGAAGGTTAGATTTACAGTTGAGATTATTTAGACTATATGAAGGCTGGTTATAATGGAAAATTAATTGCAAGCACCTTGACTCAGTGACTATTATATTTTTATATATATACCTTTTTGTTTCAGAAGAACAAAGGATGTTAACAATGAAAAGTGAGCAAGGTTGAGACTAAAGCTCTGAATGAAATTGTTTGTTTTGTAATTTGGTAATGAAAAAAGAAAAGCTATTGCTTGTTTTTCCCAAATACTCCCTTTTAATGTTTTGTTATGCAACAATATTTATATTTTTGTAGAAAAAAAATGGAATATATTATGTTTCAGCTAAAGCTGAGCACTGTTAGACCTCAGTATTTTGAAGAAGAGTTATGTCCTTCTTTCAAAAGCATTTGTTTACCAAATTTCTGTTCTTTCAAACAGCAATTTCCCAAAGTGGCCATTGACAATCAGATTAATTTTGACATCTTCTTACCTGCTTTCTTACCATTTACTTTCCACCCACACACAAGATGGTGGTATTAGGAGGTTTTGGTATCACCCCAAGACTGAGGGGGGAAAGGCAAAGAATTTTTCAGGGAAAATGTAAAGGAGGAGAGAACCAGCAGGCAACCGAGTGAGGACTTAATAGTCCTTTCCAATTGTAATTGACTGTATCAAAAAATCCAAAAACTTCAGTTCATGTATTTGAGCTCTATGTATTGAAGTAAGACATGTATTGTAGAGAAGAAATGGTGAACACATTCCTAGGAAGCCATACAGGCCATCGTACTTTCCTATTCGTACGTTTGTTGTGAAAGCTGACCAGTGAAGAGGGCTGATAGGGAGAAAATCAACTCAACAGAAATGTGGTACTGGAGGAGATTTGAATGGATACCCTAAATTGCTAGAAGGACATGTGAATGGGTCCCAGAGCGAATCAAGCCTGAACTCTCTCTAGATGCTAAAAAGACTAAACTGAAGCTGTTGTACTTTGGCCATATTATGAGAACAAATGACTCACTCAGAAAGACAATATTGCTTGAGTAAGGTGGAAGGCAGAAGGAAAAGAGGAAGACTGCATTCCAGATAGGTGGACTCAATCAAGGAAGATACGGCCCTGAATCTGCAAGACCTGAGCAGGGCAGTTGAGTACAGGGTGACTTGAGGTTTTAACATCCATTGGGTCACAACCGATCAAGGTTGATTTGGCAGCAGTCAACAATAAATGAATACATGCATGATGGATTCAGTGTCATCCAGCAAGACCTGACCAGGGTGGTTAAAGATAAAGTGACTTAGAGGTCTCTGGTTTGTGAGGTCACCATAAGTTGAAGTTGACCTGATGGCAGCTCATCACCACCACCATCACTATCATCTGACCTCCATTTAAGATTGCTGCTGCTGTTACTCTTCTGACTATTCTTAATTTTTGTTCTAGGGACTTCATAAAGAACTTAAAACTGCACAAGCTTTGACTGCAGCCACACCATCTAATTTCCAAAATGCTAAAGGGGAGAGGGAGATGAGGAGCGGGGGGGGGGGGGTCAGGAAAGCAAACAGATCTAGGCACTAATTCTTCACAAGATGACATAAATGTTTAATGCCAGCTTGGAAGGACCACCAAGGGAAACAGCTTTCTTTCTCTCCTACCCACGCATCTTGTCCTGGTGGGTCTTTTTTCCTTTGCTTTTATACCATAGGTTCTTATTGAAGAAATTTCAATAAGACCACCACAGTGCAGCTTTTGAAATTAAGAACATAAGTGATCCACAGAAAGCAATAACATTTCTAATCGATATAAAGAGATACAAAAACAGTAAGATATAAGAGTAATAGAGCAAATTGGGGTGGGGAGAGAACTCAAAAAAGAAAGGATTATCTGGAATAATGAAAAAAAGAGAAGGAGAGTCGAACCACATCTGAGGAGAAAAGAAAATTGATAGCAAGATGCTGTTCTCCCATGTAAATCAGGATTTAATAACTGCATGCACTTTTTTAAAACGAGAGAGAGCAGAAATCAGATTATTTGGATAGGTGAGGGGAAGAAATCCAGCTGTTCAAAAAGGGTGGTGTTACAGATTTCTTTCTCAGCTAGTCCACAGTTCCTAATCTGGTGAACCCCCTTGCCCTCCAGCCTGCCTTGAAAATTCATCCTTGGATCTGGAGTCCTAGGCCTTCAGGTGCCCTCACTGCGGGCTATTGTGTGTATTAGCTTTTGTGTTCTTTTTCAGTAAGTGTGACCCACCCTTGGTTAAATGCTGTCCAGTGTCAGTTGTACAAAATAACAGATAGGTAAACTTTATTTAAGAATAACTTCTTCCTTAAGTTCCAATTCTTAGTTCCAAACCATTAACATGATTCCACTTAAACTATGTCAGACTAGTGCCTTAAATCACTCAGGCACCCAATACTTGGGCCATTTCCGCACTACACTTTTAAAGGGCTATCATTCCACTTTCAACATTCTATGGAATCCTGGGGTTTGTGGTTTAGGGAAGGGCCTTTAGAATTCTCAGCCAGAGAGCTCTTTGGCCTCAGGAAACTACGAACCCCAGAATTCCACAGGATGTTGAAAGTGGAATAGTAGCACTATAACAGTGTAGGGAGGAAATGTCTTTAGTAATGTCATGCCCCTGGCCCAGGACCTAGAGAGGACTCTTTCCAACAGCTACAACATGGAGACATGAGAGGGTGGAAAAGGGAGAGCCCAAAAGACTCACAGCATTTATATAATGAGGACTCGTCAATTAGGCAAACAGCTGGAAGAGGCTCTCAGTCTCTATAAAGAGGGGACAGAATAGGAGGGAGCTGTTGCAGACAAGCATTTTATTGGTGGTATCACCACAACTTGCATTTGGATTCCTTGCTTGTGCTATTAGAAACCTTGACCTTCCCCTCATGTACAGACTTTGCTACTGGACTGTCAGTCTGGATTTACTGAGGACTCAGACTGCAAAACCATGACCAGTAACTGCCTAACAAACTGTGATAAACTTTGTTCATGGCTGCTGATAACAGACCCTAATTAGGGAGCTATAAGCCTTGGTTAGCTGCTTGTAAAAGACAACTCAACTGACTCCTCCAGTAGTCTGTTTCCAACTCCTCCCGTCCAATGAACTCTCTTTCCTTTTTCTAAAATTCCTCCTGCCTCTCATTGGAGCTTCTTCCTTCCCTCACAGAGTTCTCTGGTCTGGGATTGGCTGCTCTTGATTAGTCACGCCACACCTTTGTATCCAGGTGTTCCTAATTCACATTTTATCAGGTGTTCTTCCTCTTCACTGAGTTATAGGATCACAGGTGGCTTTTCAGGTCCAAGGGCATATGTCGTGGGCCATTGGAATGCCTGGATTTGAAGGTGGATTGAGGGTGGAGGAGTACAAGGAATAATAATAAAACCTGGTAGACTGTGCTGATGATGCTAACTACAAGATGTCATTTTTGGAAATCCTTCAGAACTTCCTTCTAACTCCAAGCCTATCCTCACCCTTTGCTCCCCAACCTCACCTTGTTTGCGTGTTGTTTTAATCTTTCTGGCCTCATCTTCCAGAGCACAAAGAGAAAAAGGTCTGATTGACAGCTTAACTGTTTGGGATCAATAGAAGGAGCACTTGGAGATTGAAGCAATTTAAACAAGGTGTTTATGTGGTTTGGAGCTAAAACTACACTTGAAGAACAGGAGGCGAGACGATGAAGGAAGTGGGGCAGAAGCGGAGTGTGGGGTTGCTGGAGGAGCAATGAGAAAGAGAAAAGGTAGAAGGACAGGTTGTATAAAAGGAAGAGTGGGTTTATGACTCTTTCATCAAAGGCAGATTGCTTCTCACCACAGAGGAGACTCTACTCTTCAAATTGCTTTAGCTCAGGACTGATTGCTCTATCAACCTTAAGTACAACTCAATCCCTCCTTCTTCCTGCTATCTCCTGATCCCTGATGTGTCTCTAATTTCTGACCCATCTTTGTCTCACTCTTTCTCTGATCATCCGTGGATACTGTAAAATTGTTGCTAGCAACAGCCTTGCTCTCCTACCTTTTTTCCCTTTCCACCTTGCTTCTCCCTTCCTTTCAAAGTTAAGAGTTAAGCCACAGAGTTACCGAAGCACTGGAGATGCATCACATGTGGCCAAAAGATGGAACGGGAGAAGATTCCATCACAGGTGTAATTATGGGGAGAGCAAAGCAATGGGCATTATTTCTCCAATAAGAATTCTGCCTGCCAATGCAATGGTGCTTTGGAGGATAGGATTCTAGAATTTAAATTTCAGACTAGAACCCAGAACAGATGCATCACCTCACTGACAAGGAGAGCACCATTCGCCACTCCACCAATACCTTCCTGTTGGAGGCTTTCTAAAATCTCAGGCATGGGTCTGTTCCAGCCAGGGATGTAAGGTACCCCAGGGAGAGTGGAGAGAGGATCATTGCCCCCAAATAAGATTCTCCCTTCCCCAATGAAGTTTTCCTTCACTCCCCAAATTTCTAGCATTGCCATAATGCAAAATATCAATTGACTGTAAGAAGTAACAGTTCAGGGGTTCAAAGAAAAGACGCAGGGAAGGTGAATGAAGGAAATAGAAGAGGTCTAGGTATAAAGGGTTTTCAATGTCTCCCTCTCAGCAATGCTAAAATATTGGGAACTGAAGTAAAATTTCAATTCTTATTGGGAGGGGACACCCTGATTTTGCCTTATCACAGCTACCTCAGTTAAATATATTAAAATACATTGAAACTATGCCAACCTTTAAAGAAACCTGCAAAGCATCAAGAATGTCTTAGCTTATTGTCAGAAGGACAGCTAGGACAGGGCCATCTGGGCCTCACTAGGGAGGGATTTCCAAAGTCTGGGAGCAGCCACTGAGAAGACCTTCTTCTTTTCTCCCACCTGAGAAGGTGGTGGGACATAGGAAGGGGCCCCTCTGGAGGATCTTAAAGTTCTACTGGACTCATAAAGGGGGATCTGGTCCTTCAAATAACCTTTGGAGAAAGGTCCATTTCTGCCAAGGTCCTATCCAGAGCTCTGGAAACGACAAAAAACAATGCAACAGAAGATCTATTCCAAAAGCCATCCTAAGGATGCAAAAGTGTCTGGGGAATGCTGCTCATGACTGAGATGAAAAACTTTAAGGATTAAGAGTTTATAAGGTTGAAAAGGAGACAGAGCACAAAGACTCAGTGAAAAAGATGACATGATAGTAATGGACAAAATATGTTCCCCCTTCTTCAAAATAGCATCTTTGTAATGAAGAAATAGACTTTAAAAATCCATGGAAGACTTGAACTGTAATATTTGCATCTCATATCCCTGTGAAAAATGTTTCTGCTTAGAATACATTAAAACTTGGAAACTTTGATGAAATCTCTTTGGCAACCACTCCAGAAACTTTGGTTGATGTTGTTCGCAGTCTCTCTTGGTCTTCCCAAACTATCTGTCTCTTGATGCCAACTCTGCAGACTGTCCTTGACCGCATAACTGGATTTTTTTTTTAAGAAAAGCAACTGCAATGAAAGAAGCTCTGATAATTAAGTACCATCATACTCTTTATTTAGCAAGGCCGTTGCAGATGTTCAAGAAGAGCCATGGGTTTGTGTTTATGAGCAGCCAGATGTCCCCAAATTGTATGAGTCACATTCAAGGCTCAAAAGAATCCTTGGGAGCTTTCCATTAATGATCGCTAAGGACAGATGAAGTGATAAGAGTATTACATGCATTTTTGGAGAAAAGGGCCCTAGTTCACTTGAAATTGCTATTTGTTCATTCACTCATCCATCCCTTCATTTATATCCCATCTTTCTCCCAGACTGGGACTCAAGGAGTCTTACAAAAAGACAGAGAGTATATTAAATCCCCAAATTTCATAGGTTGGAACCATGGCAGGTAAACCAGTACCAGACTGCTATAAGTGTGTACTATAGATGTGTTTATGATTTTTCCTAAGATATGATGCCTCCATTGACTGATAATCATGGGGGACCTCAATATATTATGGTTATTGCTATTTTATTTTACCAATAGATTTACATCCTCCACTTTCAGTGTAACTGCTTGCATCCAGGGGGATAATAAATGGTTAAAAGTGGTACAATTTATCAATGAAGAATCGATAGAGTAACACAGCAGCAGCAGATAGAGCACGGTCAATCAATAACATAGCCAGATAAGGGTGAACTAAAAACTGACAGCAGCTCAAAGGCTCTAAAGATGTATCAAAAATGTTGGAGAACAAGAAGGCTGGAAAAGTAGCCATAGATACCTTCTGTTTTTCAAAAAAGATACCCTAAGCTGGTGTCAGAGTACCTATTTATTGATTGGCAAAAGAACGAAATTCATCACTAGATAAAATGAGGACAAAAGGACACAGATGTTCCCAAAATTTATGTATGTTAATTGATGTCATGGAATTGCAGAATCATAGAGTTGGAAAAGACACTTTACCAGGGTCATCTAGCCTTCTTGTGGCATGCCTACCAGTCATGTCCAACTCATGGTGACCCTAAGGAGAACCTACCATGGGGCTGAGAGTGTGTGACTTACCCAAGGTCACCCACTGGATTTCCATGGCTGAGCAGGGACTTGAATCCTGGTCTCCAGGGTCATAGCCCAATGCTCAAATCAATACTTCATGCTGGCTTTCTGCACTGGTCTAGTCTAGCTCTTGCCAATGAAGAAAATCTGCAATGAAAGATGGCCATCCAAACCCAATCTCTGCTTTAAAGCCCCTCAATCTTGTGTTATGGGTCATTCCGCTCTATAATTTGGGGTAGGCAAAGACCACCCCATGGGCCTCAGGTGGTCACTTCTGTGGTCCCCAAAACTCTCCAGGAGTCATAAAATGGTGGCAGAGAGTGATGCAACTTCATTCCCTAACACCATTTTGAGAGGGACAACAGAGAAAAAAGAGAGGTATTTGGGCTTCCTGCTTGTGTGTCTGTGTGTAGTCCTTGATGGGGGGGGCTGGAGGAGAATAATGCCCCCCTAACCTCCATGACATTACCCTTGTCCAAGATTCTAAGCTTTTTCTTTTCTTTTTTTTTTTTTTGCAGCACCAATCACAAAGGGCTACTGTGAGAGATGTTCTCTTTTTAGATTGGATTTTTTAAAAAGTATGCTTACAAAGAAAGGTGGCAACACAAAGGATGCGTTTCCAGTAACAAACCCACTTCTTTGCATAGAAAAAGAAATCCCACACATGTTCTTGTGCAGAATGATTTCCCAGTATGTTTTCGGATGTACAAATCCCAAGGGGAAACTACAGAAAAAAGTCTTAACTTTTCTTTCCCCCACCCCTTCGTTGTAATCGTAAGAGGTGCTTTAGGGATGCCAGCTTCGGTAGCTTGGCTGACTCAGGGAACTCCATCTTGAATCTGTTTCAAGGCCAGTGGGCATTGATTGCCAGTTCCTCCTCCTCCTCCTCCTTTATTAAGTGTGCACATTACAGATTCTGGGCTGACTGATTCTCCTTCCCTCCGGCTCTTGGATCCACGTTCAGTGCCAGTTGAGAGCTTTGGCAACCACGGATGAGAGAAGCCGAAGGAAGGCTTGTTTGGATGCCAAGGCACTGAAGCAGTTGACAGAAAGTGGCTCTCACCAGCCAGGATGCCGGGAGCAAAATCAAACAGCTTGGAGATGTGCTGTTCCCCTGGCCAGGTCGGTGAAGGACCAGAATAAACAAGAAGGCAGCTTGAAGAGGGGAAGAAGAGACCAAAGGAAAACAGTGAATTGGATTGAAATGGTGGCTCTGGGGGAGTCACCCTTGAAATATTGATGAGTGAGTTCACCTGTCACCTGCTGTTCTCGACATGCTGTGTTGTTTCCTTTTTCTGCTTAACTTTTCACCTCTTCTACCTGCAGGGCTTGGGTGACCCACCAACACTTCTGTCTCATCGTGTGAGATGTCAAGGTGTGCGAAAATATCACTTTCTGTACTGGGCCAGCTCTGATTTGCATCAGCTTTGGGCGATAGCTCCAGTTGTGTGTGAGCTCACCTGGGTGGGAAATGCTCAGATGCAGTTCACCCCTACTTTCAGTGGTCACAATGAGGGTGTGGCTTTTCCAAAGTACAGCAGGTCCAGAGTAGAGTTGCAGGCATACTGGGGAAGCTGGAGAAGTCAGATCAGGATGGTAGAATCTGACACGACTTCCACCCACCTGGCCTCCCACCTCCTTCATCCTCCAGAAGACGTAATGACATGACACATCTTTAATGTCTGAAAAATTATAGAGCACCTTTCTTACCCCCAGCTGGAGTCTATCATGCCGCCATCTCCTGCGGGAGTGAATTACACTGGCTGAGTTCATTGCTTTTAACCTGTCTTTGCTTTATCAAGCCATTAATCTCAGTGAAAAGGTTTGTGGTTCTGCTTTGTTTGGGGTATGGAAAGAGGGGTGTGTGTATGTGGGAGGGGGGTAGAGAATCACCTCTCACAAAAGCCCCAGAATTGATCCTGATCTCTCTTAACCCCATCCCTCTGAGAGATTATTGTCATGATTTTACTCTTATTCTCTGCTCTCTCTTTCCTTAGGCAGCTTGGCAAAGAGAGGATGCACAGATGGAGTTGAACCAAGCTGTAGAATTAGAGAGTTGCTGTGGTTGGTTTTTTAGGGAAGATCTTTCCTCCTTCTTCCCCTTTTTGCCCCCATCTTGGTATTTTTGTGATACAGAATCCTGATTATTTTGAGTCCTGGTGAATAAAAAAATCAAAATCTAGATCCAGTAGGGGTCCTGGGAGGCAAATATGTACTGAGAAGTAACAGAGTGCCCCTGAGCACATGCTTTGGCCTAGACTGGGAACAGAACCAAGCTTGCATGCCCTTCCACTCCTGGCTTTATCTGGATTAGGGTTTTTTTGTTCTTGCTGTTGGTTTTGTTAGACAAATGAGAATCAGAAAGTCTTGCCTTGTCGATCTGCAGATGACTCCAGAGATCTACTGTTAGATCCTGACCTCTCTTCTCCTCACCCCATTCTAGAGATTCTTTATCCTCCATCTGAGGTTAGAGCCAATCAGGATGGAAGCTGGTCATTGGCAACCGGTGGCTTCCCATGTCATTGGGGCAGTCACTCCATGCCAGACTTTAATTTGAACATTAAATGAGTTATTCATGATGTTTAACACTACTTCCCCCAACACTCAAATCGATTTAGAACCTTGGACATCTCATTTAACGTTCACACTAAAGCCCAGGGGATATTCACCACCTTCACGCATATAGAAGCCAGCAACCATGATTGAACTGGGTCAGCAAATAACCCATGGAGATCTAAACGTTACATTAGATTAGTCACCTCTTCTTATTTCTTCTCCAGTTCTGTTCTTCAAAAACTGAATCACTTGTGTGTTAATTGAGAAGGAAGAAGGTTAAGAGGGGGCATGATAGCCATGTTTATATATTGAATGGATGTCATGTTGAGGAGGGAGCAGGCTTGTTTTCTGCTGCTCCAGAGACTAGGACAAGGGGTGATGGATTCAAATGGCAGAAAAAGAGATTCCAGCTGAATCTCAGGAAGAACATCCTGATGGTCAGAGCTGTCTGGCAGTGGAATATGCTGCCTCAGTGGAGTATGGTGGAGTCTCCTTCTTTGGAGAGGCTGGATGGCCATCTGTCGGGAGTGCTTTGATGTGGGTTCCTGCATAGCTGGAGGTTGGGCTAGATGGCTCCTGTGGTCTCTTCCAACTCTATGATTCTATGAAAAAACTCAGAAATATCAGTTGCAATTCTACTTCATGTTCTCAGATTCAGCCAGTCAGCAAGGAGATGCATTCTTCCCCCAAAGAAACCAAAGATACAGATAAATTGGTTGCATGGAGGTGTGAGAGCCAGTTAATTCAGTATTGCCTCATCTGGCTTCATAGGTTCCACATTCTAGCCATGCATGCAAAGATGATCCAGACGATAAAGAGGAAACCATCCAACCTTCCTTCTGTGACCCCTAGATGGAGCTAGTGTGGCATCATAACTCGTCTTGTTTCTACCTGTGAGGCGAGATGGCGAAGGGAGGGGAGAGGAAGAGGAGGAATGGGTGGGTGGGAGTCCATGCCGAGCACTCGGCAATTTCTCTAATGGCTTTCTTCGGCTTGATAGATATTGAAGGAAGGAGCTTGTTGCTAGGGCAATTTCCATGGAGAGATAATAAGAGATCATTTTGAAGTGAGCGAAACTTTAATGGCACATTCTGGTAATGAGGGAGTGGAAAGAGTAATGACCAGAGACCTCGGAATGAGAACATATCATGAAGGAGAGAGAGGGAGAGAGAGATAGCTGGATGGGATTGCAGAAAAGTGTTCTACACATTCTGACTGATTAAGAGGGCTTGTTTTCCCCTAACCTGACCTTAATAAGAACCAGAGATCCCCATAGCTGAGCCATAGGAGGTTTTCCAGTGGTTAAGAACCATTCCTGGAACATCTGAGATGGCCAAGTCAAGGCTGGGTTATCAGCACTGCAGCTGGAGTCCCCATGCTGGTTTTGGTGCTCCCCCTCCCTGACACGCAAATGCTTGTTGTATTCCAGTTTTATCTGTAGCCAAATGGGCCTCTGCTGGTTTTGGTTTTGAGAATCCTTGTTAGCATGATAGCAAAACGTTAATAGCCGTCCACTATCTTGATTCATTTATGTTACTGACCTTGTTGGATCTTTTCTTGCATTTCCTTTGCAGTCAGAGACTGCAAGCTTCCAAGGGAGCGAATTTTCTTCTTTTGCTAACCCGCTTTTAAGATTCTCATAGCTGGTGTGTGTGTGTGTGTGTGTGTGTGTGTGTATGTGTGTAAGGGGGAGATGGGTCAGGCTTGTGCACTTTGGTTTTCTTTGGTTGCTTCTGCACTAGGAAAACTTTGGGAATCCACCTTCCATTTGCCTTGGCCTGGGAGGGAATGAACCTTGACCCAGGTGCCCTATATGCCCAGCAGTAGGGATTTGATTTGATTGCCAGTTGAAAGGATCAGTCTGGGTAGAATTTGTCTGGAGGCCCAATTCTTCCACTGGGTGTGAGGGTGCTGGACTTCATCGGAGAACAGGCTGGAATGCTTCTCTGCTGCGTACCACCTCCTGCATCCATGAAGCTTACGCCTTATCAGGAAGGTGTGTCAGTGTTTGGCACTGGAAGAACTCTAGGAAGACCTGGAATTACATCCAGTTCTGGATTAAGACACTCTAAAAGGACATGTTCTTAGGAAGAGGGAGGCTCTACTTCTCTTTCTCCAGCCCGCCCCACAATTTCTTAGCATTTACTCTGGCCCCAGCTTGCCAAATTGCTGACTTCTGTCTTTTGTACAGGTCCAGAACTATGGATGGATCCTTCAAAGTCCAGGTGGAAATATGAAGCAGCTTCTCCACTCCACTGCCATGGTAACTACCACCTGCCCCTTCTCCTGATACATGAGGGGAGAATCTGTTCAGCACACCGGGCCGTTCAGGTGAGAGATGCAGACGAGTGACGTGAAGGGCCCTGTGCTGAAATCAGCAGGGCCACTCTGTCATAAATGGTTCAGAATTGGTTGGCAGAGGGTGAGGGCGGCTTCCCTCCAGTCTGGCTGACAGCCATTTTAGCTAATCAAGCCACTCTCCTCAAAGCCAGAGACAATGTGTCCAATTAACATTAAGGGGCTCCTCAGGTGCGGGGAAGCTCCGCGAACAGCACTTTGACAACAGCTGCTAATAAGTCTTAACATTTCAAAAGCTCCTTGCAAAACAAAACGGGATGTTATGCCTCTCTTCATCAGGAGCCGAGTGCTCTGTGCTCCCCCCAAGTGACAGACTGTTGTTGCTACCCCCATCTCTCCTTTCCGGCTCTCAGTCTTGTGTGTGTTGTGAATTTTCTTCCTTGCCCTCTACAGGAGAGAGGAGATGCCTTGAATTTGTTTAGCAGAGACCTGGGTGGTTCTCTCTTAGTCTCCTTCCATATGTCCCAGAGGTATATCTGGAGGACACATCAAAGAGGGCTTTTGTGGTGTGCCTACCTATACAACTCTGTTCTTCCTCCTCTTTTTTCTCTGATGTGGTGTGTCCGTATTCAGTCCAAGGTTATGGAAGTGGACTTGCCCATACTGTGCTGTTGTGCATTCATTTATGCATTCAGTTGTACATTTGGTTGCATGGCTTTGTCATGCAAAACAAGAGTGGTGTAGCACAATGAATATGCAACTCTGCATATGGAGATATATGCTATGCAACCTCAGTGTAGGATCTTGGCCTATGTATCCCTTTAATATTGGTACAAAATGGGTAGTTGGCTCTCCCACCAGCTTTGTTTTAATAACAACCCTGGGGAAGAAATTTCAATGGGGAGATTGTGGCTGTCCTTCTCTTAGTGATGTACATAGGTGTAACTCTCATCATACAGCATGAATTATTTGCTGTAGCACAACAGATAGGTTCTGCTAAGAATGGCAGAGCTGCACATACAGCAACTTTGTACATTGCAGTTGCACATTCTGCATTGTGGTTGTACATTGCCCAACAGCACCTGGTCATTGAAATGTGCTGCACAAGATTGCTATTCTCCGTGGGGGTTGTGCGGGGCTGGCACAGCGTACCTCTGCAGGTGGATATTTACATGGCACCAAGACAATGTTGGAATGCAGCCAGGGGTTGGTTCAAAGTCACCCAGTGAGTCTCATAGCAGGGTGTGGATTTAAAACTGGGCCTGGTTAGGCTCAAACTATTAGCGTCTAGCCAGTATAGTGAGATTCTTGGTTTTTGAGAAGGAAGCTGAGGAGGTTGTGATCTTTGGTACTCTGCTCCAAAATCATATTCCTTGGCAATCACATTGAGTTAACTGAAGTCATGAGGCAAGTGATCTTCTGAGATGGAGGTTTCCAAAGCAACCTCTTACTCCCAAGTCTGGGCATGGACTGGCACATTGTTGCTGAGAATGTTCTAAATGAGGAGGAAACCTGTGGGTCCCCAGATGTTTTTGGACTTCAGCTCCCAGAAGCCCTGAGCATTGACCGTAGTGGCTGGGGCTTCTGGGAGCTGAAGTTCACAAACATCTGGGGAGGCACAGGTTGAGAACCACTGGGTTAGAGGGAGTGGTTGCAAAATGCCGAAGCTCTGCATTAGCTGTAAATCACTATTACCTCTTTTCCTCCCCTTCTTTCTTTGGCGTTCCTTTCATGTTGAGTCACCGGCTTAGAATGAGCAAGGGGCTGGGTAGCAGTGTCTGCCTCTGGTGCGGATTCTGTAAGGTGCAACAGCATCAAGTTTATCAGGAGTCGTGACATCTGTAGGCAGACTCAGAAACACTCCAGTAGCTCAGATAGCTGTGCGGCTCAGGGACAACTTAGCTGGAGGAGATGAGATAAGCACTCCTAGGCGCTGTGAACATCGGAAACTGCCTTACCCTGTCAGACGACTGGACCATCTAGCTTGAGATTATCTTTTCCGACTGGCAAATGTTGTAGGTGGCCATGGAAATCCTGTTAGGAAGAAAATGAATGAAACCCTGAAGAGAGGAGTCACAGCTTTACGAAGATCGAGTTAAACACTCACAAAGAAGCAACTGATGTTGTGAGTACAGCACAACGTCCCAGGTTGGATCACAGGAAGCTCCTGTGTACAGCCTGGCCAATGGTCCATCTAGATCAGTGTAGGAAAGTGTGGTTCATGTGGCCCTAACCCCCTTTTTCTTTCTTTTAAATCATAATTTTTATTTAGACTACAAAGAAAAAAACACAAATCATATAAAATAAAACAATATAGAAAGAGAAAGAAAAAAAGAAACAAAAGGATACATTACTACACATTCAAGCATTAACAAAGCACAAACATAAGGGGAAAAAGTCCTACAATATCTGTCAAATGAAAAACAAATACCTAAACGTCAAACATTCTGTTATGAATGTCCCACTCTCCAGATCTGGTTGATGCTAAATTCTGACGGTTTTAGTGCCTAACACACTTTTTCATAGTATATCATAGTTCAGGGACAGGCAAAGTTTATGTATACCTTGGGACCCAAAAAGACCCCCTAAAGCCCCCAGATTTATTTTTTTTTGATGGATTGATTTCTGGGTGATTTTTGTGCCCCTAAACTGGCCCAAATGTTCCCAAGCTTCTTGATCTGGAGGAAGAAGGGGTACAAGCAAAAACAAGAATGCCAGTCCTGGTGTGGCACCAGCTGGTCCAGTGGGCAGAAAATTGTTGTACAGGAGTTCACTGACTCGTGATTTATATCCCATTGAGTCCTTCACTATAGCCGTTCTGAAAGCTAGGCCACAGTGCGACAGGATGTTTGATGGCAGCAAGAGAGTCATTTCTTGCTATTTGTTCTCTCCATAATCCCTTCTCTCTGAATTTGTTGGTCTTCTAGTAGGGCAGGGAGGCTGGAGAATGTACTTTATGAGGCGATTAATAAGTGTAATAAATAAATAAAATTTATGTAGACTATGCAGACTCTAAAGGAACCAGTTGCAAACACAGATGCAGAGTGGCACTCCGGAAGCCGGGAACTGACGGATCGCCTGGGAACTTTGGGATGTCAAAACTTAATCCCTGAAGAAAAGGTCAGTGCCTTACGTGACTGGTCTTTGACACCCTGACCTTTGCGAAGGCTGGGCAGATGGAAATGGCGCTGTTGAGAAAGGGCAGCTGGTCAAGAGGGCAACAGATTACTTTGCCGTGACATTTGACAAAAAAATCACAGCAGTCCTAGGTTAGTGATAAAGCTCCATGCTATGGTTTAAGGGTTCCCAATGAACTCTCTTTCTGACTTACTGGACAACTGCACTCATCCACTGAGAAATGGCAGATCTGGGCCTAAGGGACACCAAGGATGAACCCCCGAAACAAACATCTGAGGACACCTGACCTCATACTCTCTTTCCTGGAGTTGACCAAACCCTTGTCCATCCCAGCTACACTAGACTTCTGGAATCAATGAGATTTACTTACAGGTTGGAAACCCTCCAACCTTTCACAGATGAAAACTGGGGCATATTTGGCCAAGCAACATCAGGTGTCCACTAAGGGGAGTTAGGATAGTTGTGATATATTTGGGACAATTGTGATATATAACAGGTAGCAATGACTTTGAAGAGGGGCGATGGGCAACAGGACCAAAGTGAATTGGGACCGATGAGTTATAGTCCCCAAGGCACATTGGGCCCAGAATGTAGTTGGACACACTTGATGCACATTGGACATGGTGGTGACCCATTACACATCTTTGCAATTCCAGATTTCCAGTAACCAGGTTTCTTAGGGCTTCTGCTATTTAGTTAGGTGCTTGCAAATCTACATCAGGTGAAAGATCATACAGGCTTCCAGGCCATGGTTTTTTTTTTCAATATTTTTAAAATCTTTTCCATATTGTCATTCCTAATATTGAATCACCTTTTAGTAAGTGATTCAATAAGTCTACTATAGAAGGAATTAACTAATAGGATGTAGGCTGTGGCATTTGCTGGTCAGGCTCAGAAAAGGATTGACTGAAGATGGAGCTTGGTATAAAGCATTGTTGGGTGACCACTGCCCGCAAGCCTTCATGGATATTTCCCTACTTTGTCCCTTCATTGGGATCTATAACACAGACATTCCCAAACAGAAAATCAGACCAGCCTTTTCCCAGCCTTCCTCAGCATCAGATATCTAAACGGCTGCATAGATTGGAGGAGAGACTTCTAAATGCAAAGTCAAAGCTTGAAATACCAAACCTCTTTCTGCCTTGTATGTTGTAGACAGGGAGGGTTGTAAACACAAGGAAACAATAATAACAAGAAAAGAAAGCACCTGGAAAAAGATCTCCTGCCCCTGCCGTGAGCTTATTTTGGCAAAACTGGCTGGCTGGCCACAAAAGATTAAATGCCAACTTGGCTTAATTTGTGTGCCACATTCTTGTTAATAACAATATCTAATTAAGGCATCTGGTGACAACTCCATGTGGAGAAAAAGATCAAGAGGGCTTTATTGGATTTTTCAATAGACTCTGGCACTGTGGGTTTGAATGAATCTATCGTGGGGGTTGGCCTTTGTTTGTTAAAATCTGTTTCCCACTCTCTCCCTCTGCCTCTCTTTCCCCCCAGGAGTTTAATGTTCTTCCTGCCTCCTGCTACTCTTTCTTGACTGGGATCCAGGGCCTTAAAATTAAACTCATCCTTCTTACAACAAAGATCCAATGGAAATTTCTGCCTTTCATTTTGACAGTGCCAACTGCTGGCTCCCTTGTCAGTGGGGCACTGAATCCATGCCAGTTTTTGGCTTTAGAGGACCTATCCAAGGTGCTGAACTGATTTTGAGGCTATGCTTCAGCATTCTTGGATAGTTCTTTTAAACTAAAACCTGGAGAAGATTTCCTGCCTCACTGACATGGAAGCTGTCAAAAAACATTCCATAAAGTCTATGGAATACAATGAACAGGAGTGAGATATGGCTGTAATGATGTCTTCCTCTCAAATCTGAGCAGCTAGTGGCCAAAAGAGCTGATAAGGAGCTTTCATCAGAGGGGCCTCACCTCAGCTGGAGTGAGGGACACTGAGGAGACCCTCTAATAATTTCTAAAACATATTCGAGACAACAAACAGCAGTGATGGAGTCAATGCCTCTTCAGTATAAGAAACAACAAGCAATCAAAAACCTAGTGTCTCGTGCTCAGGGGGCTAGAAATCCCACAGCATCTTCTGGGAGTTTTGCTGTTTCTGGGAGTTTTGCTGTTCACAGTTGTTCATTCTCTCTGGCTTTTGTGCACTCCCTGTCTCCAAGGGAGAGGTGAGACAGGGAGGAGTCTTTTCTTGGCTTAGCCGAGACCAACATGCATTTAGCTCCCTCACCCCCTCATATCCCTGCCTAGTTTCCTTGCATGGCCATTCCACCTGGCCAGTGATGCCTGATGGCTCATTCAGCACCTTGGAAAACTCCTTTAAATTAAGTCATCTATGGTGGATTCACCATCTTAAGAACTTCAGAGCAAGGAGCTCTCGCTTCACCTAGTTACAGTAGCGAGAGCGGAAGGACCATGGGTGGGACCGGCTGTGTCTTTACCATTGGATGTTTCTCCCACCTGCATCTGAAGCCAAACCCTCTGCAATCAGTTCTGGTGGGATTGGTCTTCTCCCAGCCCAGCATTCTCTCTTTCAATGGCCATCCCCGCTGAGTACATCTCAGAGGGAGCTGAGGCCAGGAGGTCCTCTCCAGCACCTTAGCTGAAATCAGTTTCTGTTTTGCTCCTTTCACCTGGCTGTGAGACGGTGATATCTCTTTCATTGCCGGGGTAAGTAAATATAATGATTAATTAGTGCAAGGACTTTACTGTTTTGGGTTGCATTTTATTTGCTTCCTGACAGATATTCTTACTTTATAGTGTGTACTGAAAAGCAGTCTGTACCCCTTCTGTCCATACACACAGCAAAGGGGTTCTCTAAAATTTTCTACCATGTATTTCCATTGCTGGAGAGGCAAGCTGCCCACTGGTGAAAAGTAGACTGCCTTTTCAGCAAGAACACATGGAGGAATTTTGGGGCAATCTCTGTACCAACAAGCAATTCTTCCCCAAGCAGTTCCATCTGTTTGGAGCTTTCTTGAATATGACACAACATTATTCCTGAATATGAGATGTGTTTGTGTACAGATTGTTTTTCCGTGTGTCTATAATTGCTCCTGCCCTGTAGGTGTTGAACTGAGAAATCATAATTACCTGAGTGCAAAATATAGATGAGGATTTAATGATCAACTCTTACTTTGCTGCCTCAAGTTAGATGATTTCTTTCTGTGAGTGGAGAAGGTGTTTAAAAACAATGACACACACATAACAGGTGAACTAATTCTGAATTTTATAAAACAGAAATTTGATTTTAAATTACACTGAATGGAGAACAAGGGCAATGTCGTGACTCTTAAGGGCAATGTTGAACTTCTTTCAGTTCTGTGTCTGCACATATGAATTTTTGGAAAGTGTGGAAGAAATGAGCAAAGAGGCAATTTTAATTTTAAGTGGCATTCTCCCAAGGATATGTATTAGGACTGGTGCTCCCTCTCAACTTGGTAATAAATGATCTGGGTTTGGATCCTATTGGTTAGCCTCAACTAGAGTAGTCCTGTTGAATCATTCCTTGAGTGATGAATCATCATGTATGAAATTTGGATTGTGTCAATGAGTCCACTACAGGTTGTTATTGTTGTTTGAAGGGATGTCATATGGAGGTTGGAGCAAGTCTGTTTTCTGCTGCTCCAGAGACTAGGACATGGAGCAATGACTTCAAACATCAGGAAAGGAGATTCCATCTAAACATTAGGAAGAACTTCCTGATGGTAAGAGCAGTTCAACAGTGGAATACACAGCCTGGGAGTATGGCAGAGTCTCCTACTTTGGAGGTTTTTAAACAAATGCTGAATGGCCATCTGTCAAAGGGAATGCTTTGATGTTGTGTCTTCCTGCATAGCAGAATGGAGTTTGACTGGATGGCCCCAACTCTACAATTATAAGATTTTAATAGTATTTTTTCTAAATACAACTAGTTATCATCTGTGCTGAATGAGAAAAGGGCTGGAACAAGCTTTGTCCTCATCCAAAGGGAAGGCAACAATTTCCATTCAATTTCTTCTCTGTTGCATGTCCTTTGTGCTTTTTACATGGCAGAATGTTTGAACTGGGGGAAAAAAAACTGTAGTTGCAAACTTCCTTCTGTCTTCTGAGGCCTCTAAACTTAGAAACTGGACTACTGCAGATATGGGAGGCCATCTAATTTGGATGTTGGCTTGTAAACCTTAGCAACCTCAAGCCATGGTTTGACGTGATGTCTTGACTAAGTTCCTGGTCTAATTCTAACTGCTACTCATTGAATCAATGGGATTTTCATGATGTTGAACAATTGTTTTCTGCAATTGTTTCAATGAGTACAATCTAGTTGGAAGTAGCATTTGGATTTCACCCTCCATCTCTGTCTGCCTCTTTCATTCAAATACGGCATGGTTCTTGCATGGCTAAGCAGGACAGATTTGAGAAATGCTCTGCTGCCCACAGTGCCAGTGTAACATCTCCATGGAACATTGATCTCTCGCCAGAGAATGTTTAAATTCATTCAAAGAAAAGAAAGGCAAAGACAACGTGCATTATTCTCCCCTTCAGCGGTTCCATCTTCTCCTTTCTGCAGGATGGTAAAAAACAAATGTACAATCCTTCTTGAAAATCATATCAAATATTTATCAGCGTAGTTCTCCAGTTACAACCACCAATTGAAGAGACATCATCGTGTAGTAAATCTTGTCATGCTTGCGTGTTTGGGAACGCAAGATGGGCTTCTTGGAGGTCTGTGAAAATCCAATCTTCTCTCCTAGATGGTGAGAAGAGAGGGACTGTCTACCATGGGGGTGGTTTAGGGTGGAGTGTGAAGCTATATCTGCCAAATTACAGTTTTCCATCTTTCTGTCTTCCTGAATCTCGAGAACCTAGATCACAAGAAGTTACCCTTCCTGCAGTTAATTTATAATGGATGAGGAGAGATCCCAGCATGGCTGCCACAGCCTTGAAGCTGGAATTCTTCCCTAGTTGCAGAGCTGGGAAACTTAGTGACTTTTTGAAGTACAAATCCCAGAATGCCCCAGTCAGAATGGTTTCCCAAGATCTTCCTAAGAGTCAGGGTGGAGTGAAGCATGCATACCTTGACTTTTTGTCAGTGATGTGTTTAAGTCTTTCACTCAGATTCTCAAGTCAGGTCTCAACTCTTTACTTTCAAGTCCCAAATCGAGTCTCAAGTCCTTGCAAGAGACTTTCAACTCAAGTCTCAAGTCTGGTAGCCAACCTAGATTCTGGAATTTCTGGACAGAGTCTAATAAAGTCAGTTTTCACAATTTAAACAGAGTTGGCCCTCCACATTTGTGATTTTGCCAGCTGCAGCTTTGGAAGTGGGGGATAGGATCCTTCTCATTTCCCCTTTCTGAAGCTGGAGGCTTTTTCATGAGTGGGGAATAGAATCCTTCTTACTCTCCATCTCTGAAGCTTCAAAAGCTTTAGAAGGAAGGATCCTTCCTGCTCAAGCCCGTTGACTAACACATTTGCTGTTCCCCTCTGAGAAATGTGCCCTATATTATGGGAGTGAGTCTTGCCTTCTGTTTTTAGGAAAAGCTTTAGGAGGCTCCTCTGATATGCAGCAGTCTGCCAAGTAGACCTCAAGCCCCTTGCCTAATGGGTTTGCTGTTCCCCTCCAAGAAATGCCCCCATACTTTGGCTTTGAGACAGATTGTCCTATGACCAGTAGGCAAAAAGAGGTGGAAGTGTTGCTCAAAGTCGTGGGTTTCTGGATGAATGTGTTATGTTAACTGAACGAAGGGCAGCAAGTCAGTCACTAAAAATATACAAGTCACAAGTTGAGTTGAGTCAGTGCATCATTTATTGCCAAGTCAAGTCCAAGTTGAGTCACTGATGTGCCATTATGAAGGAATGAGGTTGGACCCAATGGCCTTTGAGGTCTCTTATAGCTTTATGATTCTATGCAGTGCTAGGAACTTGAGGACTGAAGGAAAATTTTATTAGAAGGAGAAGTCTTACTTGGGGGACCAAATGGCCTCATTTTGCCATTCCATGGTAGTTATGCCCCTGTTAATACACTCGGTTCTCTTCCTTCCTGATCTATCCCAGCCTGAGACCCACAAGTTTTCTGTTTCCAGAAGGGCAGAGGAAGAGACCGGAATTGACTCAGGGATTCTGGCATGGGGGCATGCAACAGACTGCTCATGTCTATGCCCCCCTCCCTTTATTTTCTTGTTGTCTCCCCCCCCTCTGGACAGGCTGCCAATTCATCATCAGGGAATTAAATATTTGAGAACAGGCCTTGAGGCTGATGACAGACTCCAGACTGATCTGCCCTGGCAGTGACGGATCCTCCTTTATCCCCCCGCCCCGTCTTTCCGAAGGAGCTGTGCCTTAAAAACGTTGGCTGGGAGACAGGAGGGTGGCTGACAACTCCAAGCTGTCTGTGGTTTAAGTCTGTGAAGGCTCTTGAAACCAAATAAAAATAAAATAAAATAAAAGGAGGAAAACAGAACAAAACAGAAAACAATGCAATCTGGAGAGAGGTTTCAATGCCAAAAAGAGAGAACGAAATGGACCTCTTCATAGCAAAAGCTGGAAGTAGTACCTTTCCCCCCGGACTACAACTCCCAGAAACCACAAGCTACCCTGGCTGAGGGATTCTGGGAGTTGTAGTCAGAAAAGAAGAACCTTTTCTGAGCCCTGCTATATACTTTTGCGTAACAGGGATCAGTTTGTTTACCCAGCCTCAGGCTGTACTCTGCTGTACAACCTCCTTTGGTAGGACTTATATCTGATATATTTTGATATGTATTCTTAAGACATGCATGATTGGAGTGTGAGTCCCTTGGAGATGAGTGTGTTGTTTTGTTCCATTCCTGTGTGATCTTGGTGTGTGTCACACACTCTCAGCCCCAGAAAACGCCATAACAGGTTCTCCTGTTTCTGTAAGTTGGAAATAACTTGAAGGCTCATAAGAACAATGAGCACATGGAAAATAATAAATACGACCAATCATGTGTCAATGAAGGAGACCGTCTGAAAGGATTTAAAAAATGGAACACTGGGTAGTTGGGAAGAAAATATGTTCAGGACTGAGGAAACCGACAACAAACCGGCAACAACTGGGGAACCTTAGTGAGCCGAGAGAGAGTAAGCCCAAGAGGAGAGAGAAAATTCAAATACTTCTTCCTAATTTAGCTCCAATTCAAGATGATTGCCTTCCTTCCGGTGTGTTTCTGAAAGAAGAGTGATTCTGCCTTCTTGGCAGGCGTCCCCTCGTCCCTCTCTCCCACATAAAAACCCATTGCCCCATAAGCGTACGGCTGTAATCAGCATTTCTCCTTAATGAGTGATCGGGTTGTATTGTTAACGGGTTCTTTTTCATCCCCTACTGCCTGAAACTGCGGTTTTATTTTTCCAAACACATTGAGACGTCTCACCCCAAGGGATCTGGCAATGTCCACATCAATGAATCTGCTCCGGGTTTGAATCTGAACTTTAAATGGAACATCCAAGTGCTCAATCTTATTGCCAAAATGGCCACTTGGGTGATTTATAGAAGCTCATGGTCCATGCTTAGGCATTTGAGGTGAGATTTATCCAGTCATCATTTAGACAGCTAGTTTCCAGGGTTGTGGGGAAGGGGAGAAAATTATGTAGGGACCAGTTCCCCCCACCAGATCCCTCTACAGCTGTATCCTTCTAACAGTGCTGTCAAGTACTTTTATCCTCATCTGGGTTCTTCTCAAAATGGTGGCCGGAAATGATGTTGAGTCACTTCGTGTTGTCATTTTGAGAAGGACTCAAAAGCATTTGTGGGCTCAGTGAGGACTTTCTAGGGATGGGGGTTTTCTTTGCATCCCTTTGGGGGTTCTCCGTGCTGTTTCCAGACAAAATAAATGTCCAGAAGTCATGCTAAAAGGGGGGGGGAGTTGGAGAACTTGGAGAGGTCATAAATGTGGTTTCCAGGGCCACTTTGCCCATTCCTGTTCTAGGTGAACAAGTGGCATTTTAAAGAATGGCAAGCCTCAGAGCTTAGCAGTAAAAAATAAATGAAATCTAGATATAACAGAGGACCAAACTGACTCCATTTGGAGGGCGACTGACTTTGTCTCACATTCATGGAGTGACCTGTTTTCATTTCATTTCTTTTATTATTTTTTGCTAGTGTTTTTAAGTGTTCACCAGAGTATATCTGTCTCCTTCCTCATCCCATCTGAAACAGCTTTTCCAGATGGCAAATGCAGCTTAATGCCCTTGAAATGTAGGTATTTGTTATTAAGCACAACCAGAGCTTTTTTTCAAGTAAACATAAATGGTAACTTGAAAAGCAAAGCAAAACAGGAACACCTTAAACGGCCATAGGGCTAAAAAGAGAAGAGAGAGAGAGAGAGAGAATGAATAAAGACCTAAAGGAGAAGAAACCCTAAAAAGCAGTGGATTTTTGAGATATGAGGCTCAGATCTTATATCTGATATATATGTCTCCAGGGCTGTCCCAAGACATGGCTGAACATGGCTGCTGTGATGCACCCAAGTCCTGATTTTTCTTTTCTGGCTAAAATTACACAAGAGTGTGGCCAAGTTTGTAACTGTCCCGCAATCCCCTTTGTCTTTCCATCTCCTCTATCCCTGTTCTCTGAAGAATGGAGAATTTTTTCCTGCCTGTAGTTCATACTTTTACCACATAGGGGCAATACAGGGCTATTTAAAAAAAGCCTAATCTGCTTGCCTTTGGCTCTCCCATGAAGATGCAAAATGAAACCAAATTAGTTTCCCCACTCTTTTGGTGTATCTATATCTGTAGCTATATCTATATTATAATATCTATGGCTGTGTTAGTCTAAGGTGGATGCAAAGCTGTGTGAGTAACACAGAACTCTTCATCCGTTCCTTTTGGTGTTTTACAGGTTTGAAACTAGACTACCCAAGTTTAAAGAAAATAGCCAGGCATTCTACATCTGAAAATTGCATTTCATTGATGAACCCGTATCTCATTGCGCGGGAGAAGGATTTCTGACAGAGGCAGCCCTTCTTATTATCCTTGCTGTTTTATCTTCCGGGGGCAACATTTGAAATGGTTTTATTTCCACCCCCAGCATTTAATGGACGGCTGTTTTCTTCTTATTGCTGCCACTATATCTTTTTTAAAATGGGTTTTAAAGTTTTGATTGATTCTTCTCTTTTTAAAAAAGGTGGTTCTATTTGGCTTTTGAGAGCTAGTTCAGCTGCAGAAGAGTGGACTGTACACTTCAGATAAATTAGACTTGTGAGACTTCAAGTTGCGGGAAAAGGGTAGTCCATGAGCCACATATATGTCCCTTAGGTTTCATTCTTGCTGTGGCCAAAGTCCCCTGCCACTCCTCAATTTCCCCAAATTTTAAGTCTTTTTGGCACAAAATATCCATGCAATCATGCCCCAACCCTCTACCAATTAGCTCAAGTGTGCAAATAAAAAAAAAAAGCCTTCTCCGCAATTCCCAGAATCCTTTCCCCTTATATACCAACTTTCCCTTCCCAAATGGCAACAGGAAGTGATATGACATCACAGAGAGCCATAATATCTTGGCTCTCTGTGCCAAAGTTGGCTCTCCAACTGTCCCAAATTGCCATGGACGGTCCAGATTCATCCTCTGTCATCCTTCTATCTCAGCTGCTTTTAAAATATTGATGTTCTTCTCTCTTCCTCCTGCTTTCCTCTGTGTCCTTTACCAGAAGCTGACATAGATCTTGCACAAGAGAAGACCTTTGGATTGCTTTGTTTTCAATTTCACTTCCCTCCCCTGCTGTGCATTGCTTTCCATCTGCCCTCTTACCAGGTCTTACATGACAAAGCAACAATTTTTCTGCTGGATTTTTTCCTCTCTGTTTCAAATTTCCTAGCTTCTTTCTTCTGTGGTTCTGTGCTTCCTTCAGTTGCAGCAAACTGAGTTCAAAAGGCAAAAGTCATTTGGGCTCCGTTAACCTTTGGGTGAGGACAGGAGGAGGCAGAATCTTGTCCATCCCAGTAGGCTCAGGCAAAAACAAACTATTGCAGCCTTTCCTAGTTTGGGTGCTCTTCCTTGTTAACAATTTTCCCATCTTGACCTCAGTCTGATGTCACTTGTCCACACGTGTTCACTTTCTCATCCATGCAATGTTGGAGAGTAGAAACGCCTGAAATTATTTTGGTGGCTTCTCATCTCCTTGACGTCTTTCCTCTTCCCCCATCACCATCTCTTTTTGGCAAGCCTGCTTGTTTTCCACTGTGCCTGATTGATTCCCCTCCCCGTTTTCTGCATGCATCTGGGTTCGTGCACACACATCTCCTGTTGTAATTTAAGCAAATTTAAAACTTAGCGAGCATATCAAGTTCTCCACCACTCCTGTCTCACTCCAGCTGAGGGTGGCAATTGTCATGGGTTTAATTTGTTTCTAGCTGGTCCCACGGTGTCAGCATTGCAGAACTGGTATTTTAAAAAAGAAGTTGGGTTTTGTTTGCTCTTGGATGTGTGGGGCGTGCATGTTTTCTCTTCCTCTCTCAGTGTCTCTGAGTCAAAGAAGAGGCAAACAGAAGAAGGAGTCAAAAACAGAAAAGAGGGCATTTGAGGGCAAGATGACATCAGGTGGCTTCAAAGAAATCTGGGACGTGTTTGGTGGAGGAAAACCAAAATGAACATGGAAAGGAACACTTACAGTTACTGACTTTGTCATCTTGCCCCTTTTGTGTGCCTTGATGGCCACCCTGAGAGCCAGACAAAGTTCACTTGGGGGGATTACAGTGTTCAGAGTTCCCCAACCAGCAAGTGTGTGTCTGTGTGTATGTGCCTTCAAGTTGCCTTCTCAACTTATAGCAAACCCAGGAATATAATAGGGCTTCCTTAAGCAAGGAATCCTCAGGGCGTTTTGACAGTTCCATCTTCTGAAATATAGCCTACAACACCTGGTATTCATTACTGGTCTTCCTTCCAAATATTAACTAGAGCTAACTCTGCTTAGCTTCCAAAATCAGACAGGATCTTAGAATCATAGAGTTGGAGGAGACCACAAGGGCCATCCAATCCAACCCTCTTCTACTATGCAGGAATACCCCATCAAGGCATTCCCGACAGATGGCCATCCAACCTCTGTTTAAAAACCTCCAAAGAAGGAGACCCCACCACCCTCCCAAGCAGCAGCATATATGGGGCATTAATAGGATTTGGGGCATTAATAATATACCCATAGATAGTTTATAGTGTTGTTGTTTTTCAAATGAAACCTTTGGTAAAAGGTGTTGCCCATTTTTAGCCCAGACAAAGGTAGTTACCAAAGATGGAGTAGGACTTCAGGACCAATGAGGGTGGATTCTGAACATGCCTGACAACAATTGTTTTCTTAAGCATTTTTTCCTCTTTCCTTTTATAAAAATATCTAGAAATTGGCTGTCATACAGTTTACATTTCCTGCTGTGGAGACAAATACTTTAATTATATTTTTGTTAAAGGCAGGGAGAGAGGGAGGCTGAATGTTCCCCATCATGCAAAGAGAGGGGGACTTAACACAAAAGAAGTTTCCCTTGTTAAAAACAAGACTGGTTCCCAGAATGAAGGGAGGGATGAAAGAGAGAAAGGAAAAGAGGGAGGGAGAGAGGCTGTGTGTGTGTCTGTGTAGGGAAGGGGGAGAGAACTGGGTGCTAGAGCCGAATTTTCTAAATTGTTTCCCAGCTTAATTTTTAAAAGGAAGAAATAAAATGCAAGGTGGCCACATGCTTAATGGACACATTATCTGTAGTATAAGGAATCCCCAAACTAGAACAATATACTGTGATTGATTATACATATAAAACATATCTCTCAGTTCCACCAGTGGCATGTATGTGACCGAGGTTGAGCCTCCCAGATGCAACATGCAATGGCTGGAATTCTGTTGTTGATACAGTGGTTCAAGAACCTTCCTAGAGCCAAGAGGTGAGCTTTGGGTTAGCAGAGATGCTCATTAAGGATGCCAAGTCTTCCATTGTTGGCAGAGATTTCTAGGTCTCTCTGAAAGCTCGTGGCAACCTCTGTCAGATGACTCTGCTTCTCCCCACTGAGCTTGATAGAAGCCTCTCTCTTTCTCTCTCCAGGTATAATTAGATGATCACCTTTGGATGGGTTAGATGAGATCCTCCTTTCCAAACTAGAGAGAGGAGGATTGTCCTAATGTTTCCCAGCCTTGCTGGCTTGAGTCTCACCAATGTCCCCATACAATTAAGGCTGTCAGTCAAGGGCCGGCTACCTAAACACCATATACTTTGCAGCTCACTGGGATGGCTCAAAGAGCTTCATTGCACTGTGTAGACAGATGTCATGTATTCTTTCTGCCATTGTTTTCTCTCCTGTTCAGATCTTTGGGGAACTAGCTGGCTTATTCAAGCAAAGCAAGAAAGAGGAGGAAAGGAAAGGAAAGGAAAGGAAAGGAAAGGAAAGGAAAGGAAAGGAAAGGAAAGGAAAGGAAAGGAAAGGAAAGGAAAGGAAAGGAAAGGAAAGGAAAGGAAGTTACTGGTGACAATTTATTGGGGACATGTATACCCTCCAATGGTCCCAATTTCTCAGGAGTGGTTCTGATTAAACCTCCATAGTCCCATTGTTTCAATTTTTAAGAAATGTCCCAGTTTCTCTCTCCTCCTCTCACTTTCCTCCTTCACCCTCAACTTGCTTCCATTACTGCAAACTGAGTTCAAAATGCAAGAGTCATTTGCATTTAATTAACTCAGCAAGAGAGGAAGAAGAATGGAGGGGGCAGAATCCTTCCCTTCCAAGTGGGTTCAGGCAAAAGTGAACTCTATTCTTCCTTATCAGTAACTTTTGCCATCTTGTCCACACTCTGAAGCTGCTTGGCCATATGGATCCTGGTATTCAGCCATGAAATCATGGAGGAAATAGGTCAAGTTACAGCCCAAGCCGTGGTAGACTCCATGCCAGTGGGGTAGCGAATCCAGTCTGGGTTTTAATTTGACCTTAAAAGGAGTTTCCAGACCTATGAACCAATTTTGGTTCTGGGTTTTAGTTTAAAGGAGATATTCAGATTGTGGAACTGATCTGGGAAACAACTAGGGTAGCTTGTTCTAGGACCTTGGGTAGCTTCTTTAGTCAGCACCTCAGGCAGTTTTCTTTAAAGTTCAGGCTAAAACCAGGAGCAGATTCACCAGCTACGGATGTGGAAACCACCCGGTACCTGACTGTGAAGCACATTCGGTGTATATATCCTTCTCTGCTTATTAAAAATTTGAAATTCTCACTTCTTCTAGGACTTGCACTCCGTATCCTGTGTTCTGATTCATGAATGCTAGATCTGTGTCTTCTTCTTTCCAGTAGCAGAATAGAAGCTCATTCCATCTTCTACATTTAAACCTTGCAGATAGATAGGTAGGTAGGTAGGTAGGTAGACCTTGTTGTGTGTGTTTACAAAAAGAGATCTCAAAGTGCCATTTATTTGGCATAGCCTCCCATCTTGCAGACAGCTCTAGCATCCTTGGAGTGTCAGCTGTCAGGAGGACCAGCCAGGTTTACAAGTCAAGACAATGCTACTTCTAGTTGGCCACCAGAGGGCTCCCATAATCTGGATCAAAACTCTTCCATCCTGCTTCTTGTAACAGATTAAGGAACCGTCGGGGTTAGCAACAGTGGGTTTCTCTGAACAAACAGACACATCTGTGTCATTCTGGGTGTTTGCAGAAAATTTAACTCTGTGTAATTTGCTTAGTTCCCTATAATAATAATAATAAAAAAAACATTCTCCAGAAATGAAGCTTGAATGAGGCCAAATGGACTCTGCAATTTCATCCCTAGTTTACAATTTATAGTTTAATTCCACAGGGGCGACCAGATTCATCTGTTGCCGTAAAAATTCAATGATGATGATGATGACGGTGACAAACTATCAGAGATGTTGTGATGGCCTCTTGCAAGACAAGAGCTCATTGAATCAAATGCACAAAATGGAATCCTGAGTTGGACACACATATGGGTATGTGTTGACCTAAAGCATAATCCCAAGTTTCATCCTATTCATTTAGGACATAGTCAAGGTCAGGGGTTTATCTAAAAATCTTCTTGATGTTATTGCTGCTGTGTGACTTCAAGTCATTTCCAACTTATGGAGACCTTAAGGCAAACCTATCATGGGTTTTTCTTGAGAAGATTTTTCAGAGGGGGTTTGCCTTTGCCTTCCTCTGAGGCTGAGAGAGAGTGACTTGTCTGAGATGACCCAGCGTGTTTCCATGGCCAAGTGGGGATTCGAACTCTGGTCTCCAGAGTCCTAGTCCTTATCCAACCTGCTGACAGTAACAATTGTTTGACACTGGAATGCACTACCTGGGAGTGTGGTGGAGTCCTCTTCTTTGGAGGCTTTAGAACAGAGGCCAGATGGCCATCTCTCAGGAATACTTTGACTGTGTCCTCCTGCATGGCAGAATGGGGTTGGACTGGACAGACCTTGTGGTCTCCTCCAGCTCTGTAATTCTATGACATCGGATAGAGATAGAACAACACGGGGTGTGGCTTTTCTCAAGTGGAGATATTGCTTGATGTAGAAAAGGAGAAGTTTGCTAGATGTCTTGCATGGGCCAGAAAGCAAACAAATTGCTTTTCACAAAGGCCCACATGTGGAAGACAGATGGCCTTTTCTCTGATAGTCACCCATCTATTCTTGCACTATGTGCGTCAAGTCACTACACCCAATTGCAGACTGGGTGCGGTTAGTTCCTGATCTCTTGCAGAGATCTTTCTGCACCGATTGAGGAGACATCTTGCCTAGAATGGAAAGAGCAGTTGCGTGCAAAGAAAAAAAAACTCTGTGGTTTCCTTTGTACAGTGACCAAGAATGACACAGCATTTTTGAGATGTTTCAAAGACATATAGGATGAGGGAGTGGACCAGGGAAGGATTTTCCAAAAAGGCAAAAACCTTGTGAGAAATGGACTAGAAAAACAGATCTCCGACTGACATTAGAACCTTTTGCACTGAGCTAAAAGGATGGCATATATTTTCTCTGAATCTGGTGCTTATCAAGGAGGACTTTTCAAATAGGACCTCTCATCATCTTCACTCAGTGTATGGCAGGCTCAAGAATGATAGGAGCTGTAGTCTAAAACAGATAGAAGGTGGAGGCTTCCAGCTGGGAAAGGGGTGGACCTTGAATAATACCAGCAGCGCTAGGAAGGTTAGTGAGGCAACCCCCAAAAGGTCAAAAGATAAGGTCAGAGGAAGGCCAGGCCTACCAAGGTCACAAAACTGGGACTTTCCTTGTCAATTATGGAACAGTGGAAACATGTGATTTTATTGCATCTGCTGGAAGTAGGTTCTAGTCTATGAAAATGAGTGCCACATAAGGCTGGTCAGCTATGAATACATGATGACACCAGAGCCTGGGAAATTACTTTTAAAAAGAACCTGGTTCTACCTACTCTCTGACAAGTGATTTGGTTGGCCCACTCCCTCCTCTCTTTTTGCTGACAGGTTAAGATCTTTTTTATTTAGGGAGACATTTGGCTTTTAATATCTTGTGTCAGATGGAGATTTTCGTATGTGTGTGTTCTTTTTCCATTTTATTACGTTCATAATGTGTTTTTTGGAATTGCTTTTAGGTTCTATTTTTAGATTTTTTTAAAAAACAGAAATTGGGTTTAACCGTGTTGTAACATTGGTGTTCATAGGGTTTTGTTTTGTTTTTTTAAATTGCACTGCAATTTTAAGTGGCTTATAAATTGTCTTTCCTAGCGTGATGTAGTGGTTTGAACGTTGGACTACAACCTTGGAGAGCGATGCCCAACTTGGCCATGGAAATCACTGGGTGACCTTGGGCAAGTCACACTCTCTCGACCCCAGAAAATCCTGTGATAGGTTTGCCTTAGGGTTGCCGTCAGTCAGAAACAACTGAAGACACACAACAGCAAGAACAATAGCCTTGAATCCCCTGCTACCTTCAAAGCCAAACCAAAAAAACTTCCAAGGTACTGGAGACTGGAGCACCCGGAAGTGGTCTCCCAATTTGTGGAGCACCCTGGGGCAGGTAGCTGTGGTAGGATCTCAAAGGCAACTCCAGTTATCTGTTCTCAAGGCAGCCCAGAATCAGGAGAGTGATATAAATATCATTTCCTGGTGCCCCCATCTTCAGCATCTGAAAAAATGGTTCAGTTGGGGTGCTACCAGTTTGTGAAGGTAGGTGCCATCATCAGAGATAATTACAGTGATGGATGACACAGGATCTTGGCTGATGGGTTTTTCTCTGGAAAAAACAACAACAACTCTTCCACAACATTTCAGAATGTTCAACTAAACTATAGGGAGAAAAAAAAAATCACAAATTTCTCACTGGTCTATTATTCTTCCTAACAGTGTTTCCCATTTTTCCAGATTCCCATTGCTTGTTTGTTTATTTGCCCTGGAAAGGAATCATTCTAAATACTCTTTCCATCCATACACCAGGGTTGTGTAGCAAAAATCTTTGCGTGTGAAACTCATGTGAAATGTGTGGGAAGCAGAGGTGTAGAACCTGCAGTCTGTATCCTTCCCTAGATAGGCAAGGCTGCCGAGACTTGAAGTTCAACAACTTCCCTATCCCTTTGCAGAAGTTCTGTTTAGCACAGAGTGGTTCTTTTAATAATCAAAGAGGATGTTGCAGCTATTTCAAAGATATCATTAGTCACTCCATGTTCAGCCTTGAAATAAATGCACAAAAAAACAAACAAACAAAAAAACAAATATTGAAAGCATTTAGAGCTCTTTTAGCTCAACTGTCCCCTCAAGAACACTGGTTAGTAGGTTATTATTATTCCCAAAGGCCAGCTAAACATACTTTCTTCTGTGGTTCATCTTCCCCAGGAGGCTATGAAACGAGCCCTTATTAATCCCAGATAATGGATCAGGGCGGTCGTAAAGAGGCTGAGGCCAGCTGCCCTTTGTTGTGGGCAACCAGATCTCCAAAACATGCCACCCACAAGCTGGCCCAACAGCAGAGGATCTTGTGGGAAAAAACAGACTATAGTTCCCTTTGGGGAAGGATCTTACGTGTGTGTAGATGTATGAGTCAAACTGCCACTAATGTCCCAGGGAAATTGGGATGTGGTGAACGAGGTGCATGAAAACTTGAGCTGGGTTTTGTCCGTATTTGTCAAATTTCATGGAAATATTTGGGATCGGCAGAGCCATCAAGTTACTTGGTGGAGACTTCCTCCTTTCCTGACCTCTGGGTCTGTTCTGTGAAACTCTTCAGCAGTGGTGCTGTTTTATGACCAAAATATGGCTGTTGGGGAAGGAGGTATTTAAACCTCCTCTGCACAGTTTTCACTTTAGTTTTACAATTCTGTTGTTTATGTATATTGTTTTTCCTTTTCTTTTTTCTTTCTTTCTGTACGTTGGCTATCCTGTTGTGAATCTGTGTTACAATTAATAAAATATGAATGAAAAAAAAAAAAAAAATGCTTCCTCTGAGTCTCCTCCTGAGATTCAGAAGCCAAATAAAAATCTGAACGGTGGTACCCCAGGAAGTTGTGGCGACCCTGCCAGCTTCTTGCAAGGTCTCTCCAGGGCGACAGGTCTGAAACATGGCCATTCAAGCATGTACAAGAAGAGCCTTTCGGGGATGGGAAGCGGGGGTGACAATTTTGACAAAGTGGCGCAAAGTTGCTACAGTCTGCTTTGTAAGTGCAAAGTGTCTGCCAATGCTCTGGAGAGTTGCTGTGAGCATCTCCGGTAGCTGATTGTCTGCATTTGTTTTGGCCGGGTCTCTTCCTTTTAATGGAAACTCTGCTTGCTCGTTGACGGGAAACATCCGCATGGCTTTTTAAATGGACTCTTGGTGTTCTTGAGGCTTTAAAAAGGAGGTGAGGTGTTTCTCAAGGCAATTGGGTATACTGGAAAGAAAGAAAGAAAGAAAGAAAGAAAGAAAGAAAGAAAGGAAAGAAAGAAAGAAAGAAAGATTCAATCACAGAATTCTATATAATGTATGGTTTTAAGTCACAGTCTGACCCAAAAGAGGAAATCAGACAGCAAGCAGAACTTCCTCTTGCCCTGTTGTCAACCACAACATATGTCTCTCCACTGTCCTTTACCAGAAAGTGACATAGATCTTGCACAAGAGAAGACCTTTGGGTTGCTTTGTTTTCAATTTCACTTCCTTCCCTTGCTGCGTGTCGCTTTCCCCCTTACCAGACCTTACATGACAAAACAGCAGTCTTTCTGCTGGATTTTTCTCTCTCTATTTCAAACTTCTCAGCTTCTTTCTTCCTCGTGGCAAGAGCCTGAAGATGCCCAGGAGTGGTGTATTCTGCCCACCGATGTTTGTCCCATTCTCTTTGGCAGTGCTGTTCTGGTCCCAGTGGAGAATCAAGTGCCTCATCCCCTGTTTGGAGGTAGGTCAATGAGAAGTTATCGTTGCTTCCCCCTCCTCTCTGGACACTCTTCTTGTTTCCTTCTGATCGCCTTGTCCTTTGAAATGAATCTGGCAGCTGGTGGGCTTCCTCATCCCTTTTTAGAGCTGAAGATTAAGAAAATATAAATGATCACCACAAATAGTTAACACAACTTGAAACTGCGTGATGAAGACAAAGAGTCTGTACACCTTGGCTCAGTCATTAGTCTCAACTGAGAGAGTAGCCGAAAAAAAAAAAAATCAGAAAATGACTGTGGCTTCAAAAGGCAGCTATGAATAAACTAGATGGTTTCTTCAACTGAAAAGATATCTCATGCAGTACTAAGAACATAGTAATTTTAGCAATTTTCATCTCATTGTGAGAAAATTTTTGAAAGCTGTGTAGTTTTTGTAGGTTATTTGCCGTTCGGTGCGAAATTTGCACCTTGTGTTTTTGTGCAGAAAACAGCATTCTCTGCCTTGTGAACAGTCCTGGATTGTTATATAATATAATATAATATAATATAATATAATATAATATAATATAATATAATATGTGGAAAATTAGGATTTATTCTATGCAAAATTCACATTTTTTTGTGTGGAAAAAAATCTGCACATTTTCAGTGCCGAAGATACTACTGGAACAATTCTCTTCAATCCAGGACTATCTTCATAAAGATTTTCTGACACTTTGACCATTTCTCAAATATTTTCAAATATTGAGTCATTTCCTAGTGTTGACCAAAACACTGAGGCCTGCTGGTCTATTCTGTATTAACTGCCACTGCAGATCACAAAGGGATCTGCTTAATAAAACTGAACCTTTAAATCTCTGGATAGCACTTGATAAGTCTATTTTTTGGATCTGCAGAATATAAGCAATGGTTACCTGGTGGCACTCCAGGGCCTGAATCCTGTTGGTTAGTCTTAACTAAAGTTGATCCGTTGAATCAATGAATAAATAGTGGATCAGTGTAAACAAATTGTAGCTAATTCCTTCTAATTCCATGGGTTTACCAATGGGATTCAGGTCCATTGTTGCTTTATCCATGTTATCTATTTGTGGTACCCTTTACTCAAACAGGCTTCCAGAACAGTTTACAAATAGGTAGCTTGACAAAGAGAATCAGCATGGTGCATAACTTATTTATTTTGGGAGAAATTCGATTTTGTGATGTAGACTCGAGTCAACTGACTCAGACTCAAGTTGGACTTAAGTCGTTTCACTGACTCGATTCAACAATAAATGATGCACTGACTCACCTCGACTCGAGTCTTGTGTATTTTTAGTGACTGACTTGCTTCCCCTGGTTCAGTAACATAACATGTTCATCCAGAAACCTTAAAGACTTTGAACATTGCTTCGATCTCTTTTTGCCTACTGGTCACATGACAATCTGTCTGAAGCCCAAAGTGTGGGCATATTTCTTAGAAGGGAACAGCAAATGGGTCGGGCAATGGGCCTGAGGCAGGCTTGAGCTCTGCTCAGCAGCCTGTCCCTGCTGCCTATAGGAAGAGCCTTCTAAAACTTTTCCTAAGAGCAGAAGGCAAGGCTCGCCCCCAGAGCACACGGTGCATTTCTCAGAGGGGAACAGCAAATCTGTTACGCAATGGGTTTGAAGCTTTTGAAGTTTCAGTAATGGGGAGCAAGAAGGATCCTATTCCCCACCTCTGAAATAGCCTCCAGCTTCCAAAATGGGAAGTAAGAAGAATCCTATTCCCCATGTCATCATCATCATCATCATTGTTTATTGATTAGTCAACTGACCGTATCAACAATAAAAATATAATACATAATACAAAAATACAGATATAAAAATTACATACAAATGGACTCAGCTCATATAAAATTAACTAAAATAATTAAAATATATAAACTTAAACTTAATAAATAGTGAGTTTGATATAAGAAGTAAAATACATGGTAAACAAGAAAGATAAAATAACAAGTATAAAAATTCAGTCCTAACATTTAAATAAGCTCATCGCCATGACAGGGGACCCTATTTTGTGTGATAAAAAGATCTCTCAGGTAGGCAGCTTTTATAATAAATTTTGCCATCCTGTGGACTGAGTGTGAATTCTCTCCGGAAAGAAAATAGGTCAATTTAACAGTTGGATCCCAATTGGTCGTTCTAACCAGAAGTGGTTGTAAGTATTGGGATCTCACCTTGGTATATATACAGCAATCAAACAGTATATGCACAATATCCTCTACGGCTGATGCACCACAGATGCATGTTCTTTCATGGTATGGAATTTTTCGAAACCGTCCTATTCTTACCATAGAATTAAGTTGTTCTATTCCCCATGTCTGATGCTACAAATGGCAAAATCACCAATGTGGAGGGCTGACTCTGCTTAACTTGTTCAAACTGACTTTATTCAACTCTGTCCAAAAAAACTGGAATAGAGGTTGAGGTATAAAGTTGGCTCCCAGACTTGAGACTTGACTTAAAAATGTCTTCAAGGACTTGAGACTTGACTTGAGACTTGGAGTAAAAGACTTAAATACATCACTGATTAGATTCAGTCCCTTGGAGAGATCCTTGATTGACTGATTGATTGATTGATTGATTGATTGATTGATTGATTGGACTATAACCTGGAGAGGATTCACAACCCCACTGACATGGAAGCACCCACTGGCTGGCAGTGAAGGGAAGAAGAGAAGATATTTTTTTTCTCAGCACTACTTGCTTTTACTCCAAGCTGGACTTTCTTTCAGGCCCAGGACATTGGATTACAACACCACTTGCTAGGTTCCAACAAGATGCGAGACTGCAACTCCCATCATCACTCACCATTGGCAAGGCTGGACAGGGCTGATGAGATTTGCAGTCCAGGAGCATCTGGACATCCATGAGATGCCTTCTCCCTTGTATAGAAATTGCACCAAGAAGATGCCTTGTTCTCATTCCAGGTGAGCCCAGGTACCATTTACAAATGCATGGAGCTAAACCTCAGTGGAATCCCACCAGACATTCCCAACAGCACAGAAAGCCTAGATCTAAGCTTCAACCCACTGAAGATTTTGACTTCAAATTATTTCTCAGTGGTCCCTGCACTGAGAATTCTGGATCTCACTAGGTAAGTTGGCATGGGATTTCATTTCTGATCGTACCAGCCAGCCAAAGTGAAAATGTCCCTGGTCTTTGTGGGGCATCCTGGAGGAAAATGGATATCTACTGCTTGCAAATGGCTTTGTACAAAAAAGAGTATAGTTTCTAATGTCTTTCCTCTTGTCTGTAAGAGATCAGGGTTTGTTAAAAATCTATCTAGGTCCCATTTAAGATGGTTCAGCCACTCAGGACTCTCACCAGGCAGAAAGACAGAGAGAGAGAGAGAGAGATTGTATTTATACTCTGCTCTACATCTGGAAAATCTGTTGGAGTGCCTTGCATATAAATAAAACAAAGATAAGGCAATCTCTGCCTTTGGTTTTACAATCTAAGAAAATGCAGCACCAAAGGAAAAGGAAATGGGGAGGGCAAAGGAAAGCAAGCAAAATTCAGGCACAGTTCCCCCCCCCCGTACTATTAGGTTACTCAGTCTGGTGGAATGGCCGCTGGATAATAGGTAGGCAGAGGCAAAAGCCCTACATACCTGGCTTCTCAGGAGGGCTGATAGTGACCCTTCTTTCCTTTGCACCCTCTTTCAGTCTTGATATGGAATCAGCTAACAGTAACACTAATCCATAGCTGAATTTCAGAGCCATCAGAGTTGATTTGAATTTTGAGCCATTTCTCTATGATGTAAGGATCTTGGAAGCTAAGTAGGGTCAGTCCTTGATACTACTTGGAGGGGAGACCACCAATGAATGCCAGGTGTTGTGGGCTATATTTCAGAGGAAGGAGCTGACCAAACTACCTCTGTATATTCCTTGCCTAAGAAAATACTATGAAATTTGTGGGGTCACCATAAATTGACAGCCAACTTAGAGGCCCATAAACACAAAGACTCCCTCTGTCACTTTATGAGACCCATACTCTTCTTTCAGATCTTTTTCTCCTCTTGTTCACTAGATGCCATATCTGGAAAATCGAAGACAATGCTTTTATGGGCCTCTGCAACCTTTCTGTCTTGATCCTGACTGCCAACCCTCTCCAGTTCTTGGGTCCAAGAGCATTTCATCATCTGCCTTCCTTGAAAAAACTGATAGTTGTAGAAACTGACATATCTTGCCTGGACAGCCTGCCCATTGGACACTTGGCTAAACTCCAAGAGCTAAATCTGAGCAACAACCGCATCCATACCTTGAGACTCCCAGAGTATTTCTCCCATCTAACAGTTCTAGAGTTTTTGAGTTTCCAATCCAACAAGATCTCCTCCATTTCTGTAGGCGACTTTGATGCCTTGTCCAGCCGGAACCTTACTCTAGTGCTTTCTAAGAATGATATTAAATATATAGAACAAAACAGTTTTTCAGGGGTTTACCTTCGAGAACTATCCCTAAGGAACTGTTTTGAGAACAGTGTCCTTATGCAGGCCAGCCTCCACAACCTGTCTGGATTACATGTTGACCGGCTAGTGTTGGGGGAATATAGGAACGTGTGGAGACTGAAGGACTTCAACAAAACTCTTCTGGATGGACTCTGTCACATTTGCTTGCAAGAGATAACTCTCATCGAAATGTCTGCCCTTGAGACGACTGACAGCCTCTCAGATTGCTTGAGCAATATCCCCTCAGTGAGACTGGTGAACACCTACATCGACCACATGTCACGGTTCCCAAAGAACTCCAGCATCCGCCGTCTTGAATTCAAGAGATGCAAATTGAAAGAAGTACCTGTGGAGAGCCTGTCATCCTTAAAGGAGCTACGAGAACTCCACATCACCAAGAGCTCCAGATATCTTGCTAAATTGCCAGAGGATTTCAAGGGCCTACAAAACCTCGAGACCCTGGATCTCAGTGAGAATAGCCTCGTGGGCTCCCTTTGCTGGTTGTGCCTCATGGAAGGGGCACCAAATTTGAGGCATTTGAACCTTAGTTTCAACTCTAAAATCACATTACGTGCAGAATGCTCTGGGGTCTTCAAACTCGAATATTTGGATTTGCAAAAAACAAATCTTTATAATACAGGAGCTCTGCCCTCTTTCTTATGCCTTGGCAATCTCATCTACCTTGATATTTCTCGTACTGGTGTTCACATTACAACAGAGTGCGCATTTTGTGGCTTGGACAACCTGAGAGTTCTGCACATGTCTGGCAGCTCTTTTGAAGGCAATGAATTGGCAGGCAACTTCAAGAACCTCACCAAGCTACAGACCCTGGACCTTTCCCGTTGCCAATTGATGCATATCACACCCATTGCCTTAGCTCACCTCCATGATCTCCGCAAACTCAATCTCAGCCATAATAAATTACTGGCCCTTGATCCTGAACTCTATGTGCACCTTCATGCCCTCACCACACTGGATCTCCACAGCAACCAGCTGGCTACTTTGACAAAGCAGGGTCTTGAGAACTTACCCCCTAGCCTGAAGTATCTAGACCTGTCTTTGAATCTGTTTGATTGTTCCTGTGATTATTTGGTTTTCTTGAACTGGACAAAGAAGCATGAGGATCTCCTTCAGCATGCTGATAGCATGGTTTGCCATAGCCCTCAGGCCCTAAAAGATTCCCACCTGATGAGTTTTGATCTATCCTCTTGTCAAATCAGTAAAACTACAGTAGCTGTTTCAGTTACCATGCTCTTGGTTCTGGTTCTATTTGCAGTCCTGGTTTATAAGTACTATTTCCACCTGTACTATATGGCGGTGTTGCTCAGTAGAGACCGCCTTTCAACTGAGAAAGAAAACATTTATGACGCTTTTGTCATCTACTCCAGTGAGGACCAGGAATGGGTGACGCGACAGCTGGAGGAGACACTAGAAGTTGGAGTGCCTCGCTTCCGCCTTTGTCTCTACTACCGTGACTTTCTTCCTGGAGTCTCCATCATCACCAATATTATCAAGGAAGGTTTCCAGAACAGCCGCAAAGTCATTGCAGTGATCTCTCCTCACTTCCTTGAGAGTCGCTGGTGTAACTTTGAGCTTGAGGTGGCCCAGTCTTGGCAGCTCCTGGACAGCAAGGCCAGCTTGGTCTTGATTGTTTTAGAAGGAGTGGACAAGGCAGCTGTGCGGCGAAAGCTTGGGCTATTCCGCTACTTGCGGAGGAACACCTATTTGGTGTGGCGAGACCGGGAACTGAATCGACATGTGTTCCTCAGGCAGCTGAAATCAGCCTTGCTTGATGGCAAAACGTGGACTGAAGAAGAGCTGAAGCTAATGCTAACCAATTAGGATTCTACACCTTGGATCTGAACTAGAGGAATTCTATTGAACAAGGGGGATTTACATAAGTGTTGACTCATCAAAATGACTCAATGGGTCTACTCTAGATGGAACCACTAATAGGATTTAAGCCTATGTCTCTTTTTCCCTGCCATGTTGTCAAGTGAAAAGAGGCATTCTCCAGGTGCTGTTGTCTTTGAGTTTGGAAGGATTTCTGTTTATATTCTGACCCAACCTTCTTTGAGAGGCCATGGGCCTTTCCACACTACTCTGTTATGGTGCTATTATTCCACTTTCAACCTCCTACAGAATCCTGGGATTTGCAGTTTAGAGAAGGGTCTTTAGAATTCCCAGCCAGAGAGCTCTTTGGCCTCAGTAAACTACAAACCCCAGAATTCCACAGGAAATTGAAAGTGGAATAAGAGCACTGCAACAGTGTGATGCGGAAAGGTGCCATATTTCATGAACCCTGTCTTCTGCATCTGTATCTGTTTTTGACTTTTGTGGACACCCATCCTTCATGTTGATGTTACATTGCTTTTGCTCCATGATTCAGCCCTGCTTCTAGGACAGGGGACAGGCATCAGGTATCCCACCCAATGTTGTTGTTCTACAACTCCCAGTCTTCCTCACCATTGTCTATGCTGCTCAGGACAGTTGGGATGTAGAATCCAATGAGAATGGAAGGGGTCACAGGATTATTACCTCCGCTGTGGTACAACGTTAGGGAACCTCTTTCAACGTGGGGGCCAAATGCAATTTCAGATAAGATCCTGGGGCCCACATCCAAGTGGTGGCCAGGGTCAACAGCAAAAGGGAGAGTTGAAAAAAGAAATACCAGCACATGCTAACTCAAAGCTCTTACTGCTAGTAACCAGGACCCCCAAGATCCACAGTCATCAACAGCTGAGCTCAGGTCCTGCATACTCAAGACTGTGGCTTCCTTGGTTGACTTAATCCACTTGTAGTGCAGGCCACTTTATTCCTTCCACTTTACTGAGCATTATCCTCTTTCCTAATGAGTTGTGTTGTCTCATGATAAATCCAAAGCACAACAGCCTCAGTTTCATCACTTCCTCTTCTAATGAAAGTAGAGAAATAGAGTTGGTCATTTTTTGGCCCTTGTGAATAATTATAAATTTAAAAAAAAAAAATTGTGAAAGGAACACATGATTAATCAACAAGCAATACAACACATTTTATTTTTCCTTGGAAAAAAAAAAGAATACCACCAACATATTAAATATACATTTAATGTTAATACTCAGGATGAAGCGAGGAAGATACGCAAGGCAATCAAGTAGATAAGTGAATAAGGAAATAATTTCATTTAATTATCTTGTCCTTTAGTGGGAAAAGTTCTCTGTATCCCTAAAACCCAGCAAAGAGATTTGTCTGCTCTTTACTGCAAAAATGTGAACTGAGATATGCTTAAAACACTAATGGAAATAAACAAGGAGGAACCACAATGAGGGTTTATTCAAGGTCCTGCTTTGTCCAAACCTTGAAAAAGTCTGAGAGCCAGCTTCAGAAAGGTCCATCTCCTGATATGATCCCTGGAACCCACCTTAAAATCCATGCCTCTGGTCCAAGAGATGAAGTTCTCTGGCACTGAAAGATGCTAATGCTGAAGGATTATGCATCTAGACCTTTTCCACCAGTAAGCCACAATGTGACAAGCAGTAACAAGGAGCAACTCCTCATCATATCACTGCTTGCTGGTGGAAAGAGGCTGAGCACATCACCCTTCAGTGCCCTGCATACTGGCACTGTGAGAACTCTGTCCCTTGGTATGACCATCTAGATTTTAAGGTGGGTTTCAGGGATATTTAAGATCATGGTAATGGTTCCATGATCATAAATATAAATGCAAAATAGTTATGAGGTCGTAAGCCTAGCTGAAGGCATCATAACTGCTTCACATGATGCAAAGTTGTATTCTTAATCCATGTCAATATTAGTCTGGATTTTGAAAGAGAATAGAAGCAAGGAAGGTAGAAGAAGAGAAGAGATAAAGTGCAATGCAAGAATTTGGGTGCCTGGGTATGACAGGGACACCCTCTGTTGTCCCTTTACTTCTTGCATCATCTCTCTCTCTTTGTCTGTCTTTGACAAACAATTCTCAATATAAATATATTTCTGCCTCAAATCACATGCCCCCAGATCCTTTTTTGTTGTGGTTTTGTTTTTTAAATATATTATTATAGTAATGGGTTTCTGAAAGCTTGTGAGCAGCTGGTGGAATGATAATCAGAGTTTACGACAGGCTGGACGTGTTGTTTATAGGGTGAATGTTGGCTGAATACAGAACCGAGCTGTGGCGAATCACTTGGGATCAGATCAGGTAACAGAATATACAATGAAGGGTTGATTTACACGCAGAGAGGAAGTCTCACTGCGGAGGTTTCTTGGCCCGGCTCCATATCACAAGGTGGGAAGGAGGAATAGTGTGGGAACCCGATATCTTGCAATAAGCTAACAAGCAGGGGAGGTTTTTTTTCCTTGCATCTTTATTGTCTTTTAAAAATATATTGTTTACTGATTTTTCTACCACTATGGTTCTGATAGCATTTCTCCTCCTCCTCCATCATCATCATCATCATCATCATCATCATCATCATCATCATCATCATCCAGTTTATAGACCTACCTTGATCTGGAAAGCAAGCTCTGTGAGGAACAGTGGAGGTATCTAGGCATGTTCAACCTGAAGAAAAGAAGATTTCAAGGTGATACAATGGCTTCTTTAAAATATCTGAAAGCCTATCAAGAAGAAAAGGGGTGGGCAAAGTGTGACTCATCAGTTTCCTTCCTGATACTTGCCTCATTGTTTCTGGACTGGGGTGAGCAAAGTAGATTCTGGGTTAGCAGCTCATTCCAGATACCAGAAGCAGTATCAGTATCAGTAAGGCAGCAAACCCAATTGTGTCTGAACTTTGAAGAAGCTGTCTATGGTACTCAACCTATTTTGGAGATAGGCTTCAATATCTTGGATGGTTCTTCAAAGTTCAGATTAAAATCCAAAGTGGATTCACTGTCCCACTGATATGGAAGCCACCACCTACTAGAGTTGGTGGAGACCTCATTCAGTGCCAATAAAGTTTTTGCAATCTTGTCTTTTGGCACTTCTCTTCCTTACAACTGAAAACAGGTATTCAAAAACACACCTTCATGCTCATTTCTTGTCCTGTTGCTGTCAAGTGTGTGAAAACAAACACCAGCTCTTCCAAGATGTCCCATGCTCTTCTTAGCTCTCTTCCATATTAACAGACTGTCTTTGGAGGACTGCAGCATTTGGACTGACTAATAAATATGAGAAACATTTCCCGCTGCTGTATAAGGACATAAGCAAATAAGAAAGAGTCACATGGCAGCTTTCAGGATAGCAGATTTATCATAGATGAGACTTTTTTGAAGTATAGCTCATGTTATAATAAATTTGCTTGTCTTGAAAGGGTACATGACTCTTTGTTTTAGCTTCAACAATCCAATACAGCTAGTGATGCATGAATCAAACATAATCTACCCTCTATATTAAGAGTCAGGATGGTGTAGTAGGTAGGGTGAATGTTTTCCATGTGTTCTCATGCACTCCATTGTTCATGGAGTGTCTTTTGGGACTTTATTTGCTTACTCACTGATTTGGGGTGAAAAATAATATACCTTATATATGGTTTTAAGTTACAGGTAGATTTCGATTGAACAATAGAAGGAACAACAGTAAAAGCAACTCAGCAATAGAACCAGTTGTCTAGAGAGGTGGTAGGGTCTCCTTCTCTGAACATCTTCAAGAAGAGGCTGAAGAGCTAACTGCTGCATATGTTGTGGCTGGAATTCCTGTGTGGAATGGGGATTTGGACTTTATGGCCTATGGGCCCCCTTTCAGCTCTATGATTCTACGATAAGGCCATGAGTGAAAAGGTAACACCAAAGTCCTAGCTTTTTTGTCCTAATTTGACGCCTTGTTGTGTGCCTTCAAGTGGTTTCCAAGTTACGGTAACTCTAAGGAGAGCCTATCACAAGGTTTTCTGGGGCTGAGAGTATGTGATGTGCCCAAGGTCACCCAGTGGATTTCCATGGCTGAGTCAGGAATTGAACCCTGGTCTCTAGGGCATTAGTCCAACATTCAAACCATATACCATGCTGGCTCTTTTGTGCTAATTTAGCATCTCCCAATTTTGTCTAACTTTAGAATGGTGGAAACGTACCCAACAACATCTGTGATATCTAGCTACACCAGTTCTTGGGATGTTGCTGAAGTCCACCTTTTAAAGCAAAATGGTATGAAATTTGATACTTGAAGATTCTTCTCTTTCCCTCTCCCCTTTATATTCCTTCCCCCTTTGTATCATGTCCCTATGACTGCAAGCAACAATTAGAAATTTGTACAACTGCCTTGAGTTATTTGGCAGCAAGGTGCAATATATAAGTGATTTAACCAGTTCATTTGCTAAATTGGCAGTTCATCTTTCTGGCTCCTTGCTCGCTGCCCACAACTGGCATCCAAAATCCTGATGCCTTGTCCTCTTGGCTCTCCGCTTGGTGCCAAATCAGATGGCTTGATGTCATCACTGATGAATGAACTAGTCACCATTATTTTTCCTCTATCCTGTGTTTTCATGACCACAGTTCTACTGGGCTGTTAGGCAGTAACAAGGCCCAAAAGAAAGGAAAGAGATTTAGATAGGTTAACAATTGGAAGTCTCTGATTTCCCCTATGGAATTCTATGCTTGTGCCATTACTATCTCATGAAGGTCTGTGTGTCATCACTTAACCATCCCATGAGAAGCTGTGCCTTTGTCATCATTCACCATCCCTGTAATTTCACATCCTATCAAGGTCTATGTCTGGGTGAACACTCACCATCTCAAACAAGTGAAAAAAACCCCTACACTATGTTCAAAGTACATGAAATTTTGATTAGCTTCCGTAGCCTTTGATTTGTAAGGAAACATCTGATTGTAACACAGATAATATTCTGTGTTTGGAGATAAGCCGTGAACAGCAACGGTTTTTTCCCTCCATAACACGTTCCGCGAAGCTTGAAATATCAGGTATATTTGTCTATCTATGATAATAACAAGAGAGGGGTACACCGTAAATAGAAGATTTTAATTGAAATTTACATTCCCTCTGTGGGTAACACATTGCCTCAATCCAAACCTGAAATCTTCAGCTTTATCTCTTGTTGCTGTGTTGTTTATTTATTTGTTGTAGTACGAATGCTGTCTTACAGGGAAGGGCCTTCAAAATGCTTTTATTCGGATTTCATTTCATGTAGTTGGGATATTGGTATCCAATTTCTCTCCAAAAGAGCTCAAGGTACAGATTCTCCCCACTTTAGCCTTGAAGAACGTTGGATGTAATGCAAGATATAAACATCATGCTCATCCTCATCATCCTCACGACAACCTGCAGGGGAAAATCAGCTGTCTTGTTTAAAGCTAGTGAACACCCAGGTGAGCACACCCATAATCCATAAGAATTGGCAGGGATGTGTGGCCCTGGTAGTTTGAGATCCAAAGGGAGAAAGCAATCCCGAGAAGAGTCCAAAGTGAAGAGAGGGGTTGCCAGAAAGATTAGTCCAAAAGCACGTGCCAAAGGGCGGAGAGTCCAGAAGCTAAAGATGTCAGACAGGGTTGCACAGAGGTTTAACATCTCTTCTGCAGCAATGTAATGCTCTGGGCAGGGCTAGTTTATAGCCTGGAGTTAATTAGCCAAGGAGCCTTCATTAGCTCAGTGTCCTGTATTTAAAGGGGAGCCAGGCACAGCCTGACCTTTTTGCTCCCAGAGCTTTAATTTACCTCACTTTGCTGGGTGAAGTGCCTTTACCTCCTCCTCCTTATCTGCAGTAGGGATGGAATGAATATTGGAAAATATTGAAAGAAATGGTATCTGTCTGTCTGTCTGTCTGTCTGTCTGTCTGTCTGTCTGTCTGTCTGTCTGTCTGTCTGTCTGTCTGTCTGTCTATTTTAGTGTTGAGAAACCCATATGAGAAGAATGCTGGAATGGTCAAGAATCTACCCAGTTTGGGATTCATTCTGTGCAAAAGTTGCTTGTGGTTGCTTTGCACAGAGAACAGCATTTTCTGTACAGAAAATAATATTTCTATGCAAAAATGTTACATCCTGCTCAGAAACTGCTGTTTCAGGCACAGAAAATGCTGGAACAGGGGATTTATTCTGTGCAAAAATTCACACATGGTCAATTTGCAATAGAAAATAGCATTTTGTGCACAGAAGAAGATGACTCTTCTCTGTTCAAAACAACCCCTTATGAATGAGGGGCAGAAGAAGTGAATTTCAAATAGTCTTGTTTTTCTAAGATCTTCCTGTCTTGGGAAGAAAATGTCTAAAATTACTTTCTGCTTCCTTCACAGAGAAACTTAATGAAGAAATGCATTCCTGATCTGCAGCTGCTGTTTCGGATGGCTCAAGCTCTACTTCTGTCATACATATGTATATGTGTTTGTGTACATATACACACAGGTATGATATAAGATCCTTGGAAATGTCATGTTCAACAAGGGAGAATATAAAGACCCCAACTGTATACGTAATAAAAAAGTGAATCCGAATCCTCTTGGTTAGCCCTACCTAGAGTAGACCCACTGAACCAATTATTGACTGATCGGTTAACATATAGGTAAATCCCACTGATTCAATCGGTCTACTTTAATTAGGTGTAACAATAGGACTTGTGCCATCTGCTAGGATGCATTAGGCCAGAGAAGGGTGGACAAGAAGAGGTCATAGCTCTCCAAACCAAGTTTTGGAGCTTACTTAATAAGAGGGGGTGAACATTTTTCAGCCACTGAGGAGGAAACAAATACTCTTTCTCTCTTTCTCTTTCCTCCTGTCTCCAGCATTTATGAAGCAAGCAAGTCCTCCTTTATTTCAAACATTCTTTAAGTCCTTTGGAATGATCAGCCCCGAATGTAGGAGATTAAACATAATTCCCCTGTCAATGCTTCCTTCCAATGAGCTGACAACTTCTGCCTTCAGAGATCCTCTAAACTCACTGCTGAATACATTAGCCAAAGGACAAGGGACAGGTACCAATTAGGATGGGAGGGATGCAGGTGGATTTTTGAGTAGTTGGATAATCTCACCGAGCTATGGCAGGTGGATTTCTCCTTTCCTGTCAACCTCAGATGGAGATGACCAAGGACAGTCCTGTGTTTTAATTCCGGAACCCAACGGGGAGAAATGTTATGAGGACGGCCCTCAGTCAATGTCCCCTCCAGCATGACCGGACTGTCCTCTGATGTGCCAATCTTCAAAAATCTTTGCTGAGCTCAATTTTGTCTTGATAAACTGTGGGGCTAAAAGGGCTGCCTCTTATAGCTCAGGGATCGAGAGCATGCTACGGATGAACAGAGTCATCTTTGCTTTGTGTGGAACCTGGCTACTTGGAACCAGTATCAAAGACTCATTGAAGGGAAGAGAAAAGATGAGTTAGGAAATTACATCCCTGAGAGGTAGATATGGCCTGCCTGGCAGCCTGTGTCTTCCCATAGGAGCTTGCCCAGGCCTTGAAATCTTTAGGAGAGTTCCATCTCTCACCCAGACCACTGTCACCAGGATGTTAGGTGGAAAGTAAGGTCATTTCTGCCCTTCACTGTTATAGTGCTATTATTCCACTTTCAACATCCTGTAGAATTCTGGAATTTGTCGTTTACTTGGGCCAGAAAACTGTCTGGCTAAGAATTCTCAATGCCCCTCCCTAAACTGCGAACCCCAGGATTCCATAGGATTTTGAAAGTGGAGTAATAGCACTATAACTATAATATCAGAAATGGCCCTTGGTCGCAGTAAGTCAACTCATGAATCAGCAGCTTGTTTGGGTGCTGTTGTAGCTCAAACAAATTATCTGGATAATCTACTGACACGTTGTTGTTATTATTATTATTATTATTATTATTATTATTATTATTATTATTATTATTATTATTATTATTTCCCACCTGCACTTTACATATGCATTTGATCACAGGATGACAACAATAACCAAAAACTCTCCGTATAGGTGAACCCCAAGTATGATGTTATAATTGCTCGCCAGGCCCACCAGAAGACGTCATCTCAGGAGCCAACAAACAACATGGACCAGGCAAAAGGAAAGGTGCCGTCTGCCTCTTCTTCTCAAAGTTTAATTTTTAAAATTGCCTGACAGGCATCTATGGAGGTTTTTGTTGAAGCCAGATTTTTGGATAAAAAAAAAAAACACTCCCCATATCTAGAGAGTTTCCCTTGCTGACCTAGTTTCAGTAAATGCATACACACAGACACAGACACACACACACACTGCAATCCCCAATTTTAATAAGTCTGTGGCACTGAAAGCAGATTTTGATGTAAAGTAGAGCTGGCAGGGGAGTGAAGCAACGGAGCGGCGGCATCTCGAGCTCTGCCAAGTTTGTACTCAAGGTGGCTTCAACCTTCAGCTTGAGTTGTCATTATTTTTATCCTTGTGTTTGCGCGTGTGTGTGTGTGTCTATCCACTGCCTCTCTTTAGTGGCTGTTAAACACTTGCTACCTGCTTCTTAATAGTCAGCTCCTAACGTTGAATGACATTCACGAAAGCCTGAAATGGAATTATTTCCCAAGTAGTAGCTGCTAATCGTTTCTCAAATCACTCTCAAGTTCAGTGATTTGGGAAGCAAGGTGATCAACAGCAGTCTTTTAAAAATAGATAGGTAGATAGGTAGATAGGTAGATAGCTAGATAGGTGGATGATGGATGGATGGATGGATGGATGGATGGATGGATGGATGGATAGACAGATAGATAGTTACAAAGGACACACACACACACACACACATACACACACACACTTCAAGGTTGTTATAATTGCAAGAGAGATTTTATTTTGTTCCATTTCCTTGATTGTCATGTCCTGGATAAGCATTTATCTGGAGCAAACAAGCAACCCAGCAACTTTCCCAAAAGTTGCTGAGACTATCATATCTTGGATGGTTGCAAGTTCTATACCTTTTCATACCAGTTTAGGCGCACATTGCAATGACTGGTGAAACTCATAAATGTCAAAGGCCGGAATAAAACATTGGAGGTGGTGCTGGGAATTGCCAGAAATTTGTCTTAAAAAACACAGTTTTTTTCTTAATGGTAAGCTGAGAAGTACAGCAACAAATAAGACAAATACCAGTAAAATCCCAACACAATTATCCCACCTGGAGAAATGAGGTTAAAGGAACAAAAGATTAGTTTATTGGATGTCTTCTTTGCAATGTATGGTGACAGGAATGGAACGAATATTAGAAAATATTCAAAAAAAGTATTTTTTTTCCTGAGTATCAAGGAACCCTGATAAGAACCATGGACTGATGATAAACTTCACAGTTTAGGCTTCTAAAGAAAATGATATGAAGAAGAATGTAAATATAGCAAACAGAAGAGGTCTAGGTATAAATGTCAGTCTCCCCCCCCCCTCTCTGCAATGATAGAAATTTGGGAACCAAAGAAAAAGTTAATAAGGGCATTGTGGGGACTAATGTCCTCATTTGGCCTCTCATCAATAGCTAGATACCTGAATCCACCCAGATTTCAAATAAGGTAGGTTGGAATTGCATGTCAGTTTCCCCCTGGTGACTTCTACAACCAACCAACATCTGGTTTCATGGAAGCTGGATGATCTAGGTGAGCAACCAGTTATCTGGCCCCTGTTTTAATCCTGCACCCTAAACAGCTTCACCCTTTACATGGATTTGAGGGGTATTTCTTTCTTTTCCTACCCATTCATCTTCTTCTTCTGCCAGGTCGGCACCAGGGAGGGAGACCTCCAAGAGTTAACAAGAGAATCCATCTCTCAAAATTGAGAGATTTGGAGAGCTTGCTCCTCTCCTCCTTCTGCTCTTAGAAGAGACTAAACTGTAAGATTTTGCAACTTAATGGAAGTTGTCTCCGGAAGATTTGCCCCGCAGGATGCTCCGGGGGAAATCAAATGCCTGTCCCAAGCCTTCCATGTTGCTTTCTCCTCCTGCGTCTCCACTGCCGTCATTCCCTCAGCCGCCTTTCTAATATGGTATTGGAACTGACAGCCACCTGGGCCGGTAACTATGGTAATAAAATACTCAAGTAACAGGTAATATTCTTGGGTTGCAATATTTGCTTTCCATAAAAGGGGAGCTTGCTTTCTCCGCAATTTGTTCTGCATTAGCAGTGCCGTGACAAAAAACATTGTTCCACTTCCCTTTCTTTTCCTCTGAATACTTCAGGTGCCCTAAAAGTATTTTTTACCTAATTTAAGGGAGTGGGTAAAATGTGAATGAATTAGCTGGATAAGAGTGTGGTTTTTTCCCCTGTGTGAGTTACTGCCCCATCAAGGAGAGAGAAAGAGAATGAGAAAAAGCTGAAAAATAATGTTAAGGACTACAAATCCCATAAACCCCCAGCCAGAGGGACCTTTCTGAATTCTGGAAGAAAATTATCTCCAGTGTTGACATCAGGGTGATTCTTTTTTTTCTTTCCAGCTTTAATATACCAAGACATTTTCCATCCATCCATCTATCCATCCAACTGTTCCTTCTTCCATCCCTTTACTTATCCCTAAAGAAAATTACAATTAAATTTACACTGTTAAAAACATACAAAATCAAGATTAAAGTAGTATTAAACAATCTCAGCATTAAAACCAATAAAAATTACTTTAAATTAAAAGGTTAGAAAGAGTTGTGGTGTTTTCTGCCTTCAAGTCAATTCTGACTTACGGCAACCCTAAGGTGACCCTATTGCAAGGTTTTCTGGGGCTGAGAGTATGTGACATGCCCAAGGTTACCCATTAGGTTTCTGTGGCTGAAAATTTGTTAAAAACAGTGTCCCAGGAAGAAAAGGTTGTAACATGTGACTGAAAGAAAAACAAAGAAGGCGCCACCTTAGCTTCTCTAGGGAAGACGTTCCAAAGCATGGGAACAGTTGTCAATGTCAGGCGGCAGCTAAGCAGACACAGAGGCAGGAGCTGGGTTTATGGCTTTAGTAATAAATAAAGCAAGAGGTTACGTCACCGAAACAAACATTCAAGTCCCGGGGGCAGCAAACTCAGACAGCGAGGTTTAGCCTGGAATGGAAAGCCCATGACGCACGACGCGAATTCCCAGTTGGTAGACAGTTGTTGCCCCGTGCCCAACTCCAACAGCATCTGTCTTAAATACACAGTCTTTAGCCTAGCTGGGGCTGATCAAATGTCCGTTGGCCCAGCTCACAGCTGGAGCCCTTCAAGACTTCAGGGCTGATTCATCAGACGCTTCTCCCGCAGCCGCTGAGACCTCCAAACCGCCCCTTCTCCAGCCACCTCTGGAGGAACGTGGGAGGAGGGTCTGCTGCAAACTCCGGGCTGGAGTCACAAACACCAGCCTCTGTCGGGTCAGAAGCACTAGCCTCTGCCTCTGGAGCACAAACATCTGCTGCAGGTACTGGCTCGGGATCCGTGCCCAGGCAGCTGTGGGGTCGCTGGCAGACTCCTCCCTAGCCTCTGAAGGAGCCCCCTCTCCCGAAGGCCCCTCCAAGGGATCCTCCCCTGGCTGGGAGTCTAAGTCTAAATCGGAGTCCAAGTCTGAATCGGCAGCACGCTCAGCCTGGCTCATGACGTCAGTCATGGAGAAGGCCTTCTCCCATGTTTCCCACCAAGGGCCTTTCCACACTACACTGTTCTAGTGCTATTATTCCACTTTCAACCTCCTATGGAATCCTGGGGTTTGCAATTTAGGGAGGAGCCTTTTGAATCCTCAGCCAGAGAGCTCTTTGGCCTCAGTAGACTAGAAACCCCAGAATCCCACAGGATGCTGGAAGTGGAATAATAGCACTAGGACAATGTAGTGCAGAAAGGTACCAACTGGGGCTGTGAATGCAGTGGGACAGAGGGGAGTGCTGCCTCTTCAAGCTTGGGCAGGCTCCTACGGGAAGATATAGCCCCTCAAATGCCCAGGTCTGAGCCATAGGGCTTCATAGTTCATAACCAGCAATTTGAGTTCTGACTGGAAACAGACCAGAAGCCAGCAGAGTTATTGCAACAAGGGAATTGTGTGCTATCCACAATCTGGCTGCAGTTCTTTGCAACAATTTTTTCTTCAGTGTCCTGAATGTGTTCCCCACTTTTTCCATCTGAATCCATGGTGCTGTAACTTTCTACTTTGCAGATCTTGCTCCTAGGTTCTTTTTTGCAGGAGTGGCAGTGGTAGTGGCAATGGGCAGAAGAGCAGAGAGAGAGGGGAGAGGAAAGAAATCAGCTTGTTGGAATGGATCCAGGAATGAAAGATAGGGATGATTAAGGGTTTAGAGAAGGATTGACCTATGAGGAAGGATTAAAGGAACTAATTATGTACAGCTCAGATAACGAAGGACTAAAGAGGTGATTTAATAACGGCCTGTAAATACTTGGAGGGTGCCAGCGTGAAAGAAGGTAGCAGGAATTTTTTTTTTTTTAAAAAAAGGCATAGTTCACTGAACAGCAATGGGAGGAAACAGAGCAAAAAGTACTAAAGAAGCAAGAAGTATTTACCCAAGTCATTGGGACAATTGGGTTGATGATAAACAGAGGTGACGGAGGGGGTCAGAAGACTGAATGATGAGGAAGGACTTGAACTCGGGCACAAGGGACAGCAGGCACTGAGTGGATTTGGGTGGTTGATAATTTTGGTTTCTGGGTTCTACACTTTTTCCACCTTTGTGCTGTTCTTTCTGACGCGTGCTTTGCGGACAAACTTCAACGTGTCCCCATGCCAGGGTGGGGCTGTAGTGTGGAAATGGCTAAAGGGTTGAAATGGGACACAGGAGATTCCACCTGGTGTGAAACTCATTGGGTAACCTTTCACCCATCACTCTCTCTCAACCTTGCCTACCCCTCAGGGTTGCGAAGTGGATGACCGTGGGCAGGAGGAGAGCCACGTGCCTTGTCTGGATTCCAGTGCAGGAGAGGTGGAATCGAAATGTAACCAATGAATAAAATATAATAAAGAACCCCTTGTTCACTTTTACTGCAGTTCTGAATCAGGAACAGTTAGAAGTAATTGAACTGGGAGAAGTCTGGTTCCCTGCAAAACAATTTGTGGCTTTTAGAATATTTTTCTCCACTAAATGGGTCTCAGTTCTCTTGCAGGCTCATGAAAAGAAGGAAGGAGGGAAGGAAGGAAGGAAGGAAGGAAGGAAGGAAGGAAGGAAGGAAGGAAGGAAGGGGGGGAGGAAGGAAGGAAGGAAGGAAGGAAGGAAGGAAGGAAGGAAGGAAGGAAGAAGTTTGTGATTAAATTCCAGGACTTTATGAAGGGCAAATCTGCAAACATGTCATAAGTCATTCCTCAGCGAGTCATCTACAAAACTGTTCACCTCCATTCACAATTATCCGGCGAATCAGTATTGTAAATTGCTGTGGGATTCACTCTAATCTTCCCCAGCAAAATTCAATAAAAATAATAACCATGATAACAGTAGGTTTCACAGGCAGGGGCAGGTGTGGGACACAGAAAAGAAAAGAAATGGGAAGCCAAAAGAGGAAAGGGTGGTGGTGGGGAATAGTTTCAAAGATCTGATACAAATTTGTCTTACTTTCTCCCTTTCTAGCGCTGATGTGGAAATGACACCTGGGACTTGGAGAGTACGCTTCACATCGTGCCAGTTCCCCCCCCCCAAAAAAATCACATCACCATAAGGAAGCTCTGGAGGGAGCCTTGCATTTACACACCTCATTGTGTAACCACCCCGTAGTAGCAAATTACGTTCGTGATGGGCTTTCAACTCACCAGACCCTTTCAAAAGAGGACTTTGAAAACCTAGATTCCCCTGGCTCTCTAGTGCCTTTGAGAGAAGGCGTTATAAAAATATATTTCTTGCTGGCTTTAAAAAGAAATAAGGAAGAAAAAGAGAGAAAACAGAGGAAAAGGGTTTTTAAAGAAATTCCTAAAAGCATAAAGGCTATTTTATCATCTGTTCTCCCCCAACACAACCACACACACACACTTCTTTATTTTCTGAAAGAACCTCCAGGCTAATGTCAGTCCCTTTGGCCACAGAGCAATGCAGGAAGATTGAAGGCTGATGCTTGAAAGGCGGTTGTCTCCGCTGGTTTTGTGCGGTGTGACGCTTAAAGAAGATGAAGGGGACGGAGAAGACACTTTGGATCACTCTAGTTTAAGCCTCCGCAGGGGCTCAGAGAAGATAAGAAGCCAAAGTCAGAGTTAGCTCTTCGAAAAAAACAAGACGGAGAATGGAGTATCCATGGTGGAGAAGCCAAGATGGAAGTTTGGCGGCTGGTCATGATCGCTGTTGATGTCTTTATGATCAGAGGCAAGATGCCACCAAAGGGACCATGTGGACGTTACTGGGAGTGGTGAATTTGCTCTTGGTTTTACAGCCGTGCCAAGTCGTACGGCAGCTGTAGAGGTGCTGGGCCTATTCCTAATGGAGATTCAGAACTAGGAATGCTGCTGTAGAACCTGAAGTGGGAGAAACAGCCTTAAAACCAACAGTAGATCCACCATTCCTGCAGCAGTACATGCGTCAGCCACTTTGAAGTTTGGGTGGATGGGAAATAGTGGGTGAGGGGCTATTGTCTTCATGACCTCTTCATGGGCTATCAATTAGTCCATCTGGTTGGCCACTGTGGGAACAGGAAGCAGAACTAGATAGGTAACTTTCTGATTTTGTATCGTCACTCTTATCTCTTATCTTTGTTAGAAAACAGAGGGAGAGAGAAGCCCTGAATGCTTTCACGTGCCCATGTAAGGAAAATGTCCGCTGAATATATGATTATTTTGGCTGTGCTTTTCTATGTCACTTATCAGGACTTTGCCAGGACCCAGAAGTGTTCTTCCATGTCCCCTTGTTTTTTCTTGTCAAAAAAATAGAAGTATAATAGTAGCTCCTTGGAGTGACAGCTGATAGTTCATTGGAGAAGTGGATCCTCTCTGGGTTTTAGTCTGAACTTTACAGGAGCAGGGCAAGGGGCTGAATGAGATGCTTCCCTCTGGGACAGCAGCAGCAGTACACGAGTGTTTGGGGAGCATTTGGCACATCTGCAGATCAATGGTTGCTATGCCAGCCCTCTCGCTGACCAATCAACCTCCTTACCTGGCAGACCCTGGCCACTTTTTTGTATGCCTTTCTTCACATCTCTGGACCTTTCCACACTACATTCTATAATTCCACTTTAACTACTATGGCTGCCACCTATGGAATCCTGGGGTTTGTAGTCTTGGGAGGTACTGGAGCTCTCTGGCTGAGAATGCTGAATATCCCTCCCTAACTCCATGCTTCCATAGAACAGAATGGTGGTAATTAAAGTGGAATCAAAGTGCAATAGTTGTATAGTGCAGAAAGGCCCTCAGTTTCTCAGGCTACTATCTGATCTTTCAGATTGTTGGCCTCTGGACTGCTAACTACCCATGTGGCTTCTCTCCTCTTCTGATGAATTACCCATTTGGAGATGAGATTTGGGGCACTCCTTTTGACTAAAGAGCAGCATGGATTCTCTGTGCCACTGAGATGAGGCTGACCATTGTTCACTGGTTCCGTCCTTTTTCTAGCGTCTTGAGCTAAATTTTTCTACCAATGCATCACCATTACCCTTCCCTTCTCCTTCCCTTCCTTTCCCCTCCTTATCTGGATTTTCCAGGTGGTTCCTGGCACTGTGCCACGTGCAGAGGAAAGCAATTTCTATTCTTTCCTACTTGTTAAACCGAGGCAACATTTTGAAGCCTTGCCCTATTATTCTCGTTAATGGGAAGGCAATATTAACGAGAGGGGGGAAACACATGCGCTAACCTTTCCGATTGGAACGGCGGCATTGATTCCCTGCTTTTGACCCAGCATGGTTTGGTAGGGCCTCAAGCAGTTTTTAAAAAGCTGAAAGGGACAGAGCCCTTAATTGAAGCATTTGCAGGAGAAAAAAAAAGAAATCACGCTCATTCAATCTTGCCAAGAGCCATGCTTCTCTTATTACCTGTGTCCTGTTTGGGACCCCGTGATTTGCGAGGGAAATAGGGCCTCTTCAGGCAAACAGTTGCAAGCCCTTCCCTCCCCCCTCTGCTTCCATTTTCATCTCTTTTATATGTGCTTAAACATTTTTAACCCTTAAGAAGAGGGTATACTTGTCACTGCTGTTATTGCTCTAGGTGATGACTAACCTCACTGAAGTATGAAGCTGCCTTTCTCTTTTGTGAGTGCCTTTAGCTTGGCTGAGCACTGCCATCTTTTCCAGAGAGTCACATCATCTCATGATATCTTCAAGGTGCAGTAGTCTCTGCTTAATCATCTTGGCTGGAGGTGGTGATAAAAATCTTGGGTCCTTTCTGCACCTTATCTGCATCCCGTGATGTCCCAACGTCATCCCTGGTGGCGCAGTGGTTAAATGCCGGTACCGCAGCCACAAGGCTGTGAGTTCGATCCTGCCGGGCTCCAGGTTGACACAGCCTTCCATCCTTCCACAGGTCAGTAAAATTAGTACCCATCTTGCTGCGGCAATTGGCTAACACATTGTAAACCACTTAGAGAGCACTTAGCTGATAAGTGGTATTGCTATCCCAGCTATCCCAGCAGTGCTATCCCAGCAGTGCCTTTGCCAGGATGGGAGCAGGACCTGAATGCACCCCTCTGCACCTGGCTGGCTGCTGGTGGATGGGATGTATTTGGGACACACTCCTTCTTTCCTTCCATAGTACAGCTGGCCTCTTCCTGTGCTACACTGAAGAAGCAAGCATTTGATCATGTTCCTGCACAGCCGCCGATGATGCGATCATTGTGTGACAGGAGACCATTACTGGATTTTTTACCAGTAGTGTTAAACTGTGTGATCGCAATGGCTAAAGATGCAAAAGCAGCGGGATTGCAATGATGCTGTGTGATGGCACATGTCATGGACCAGCAGCAACATATCCCCATGGCACCATCATGCAGAAAGGGTCTTGGACTATTTAATCCTTGCATGCAAGGACAACTAATTATGGTGGCTTTCTCTCCAGTGTAGGAGATAATATCAGTTATCTCCCACACTGGAGAGAAAGCTACCTATGCAGTATTCTCCAGGTATCTCAATGTCCCAAAGAGTTGTAGAGGAACTATTCCATAGAGAAAAATTTATAGGGTTTTTTGGGGGTGGGGTTAAAAAGGGTGAGGAAAACATGGTGGTGTTTTTTGGACCCCACCCGCATGGTTCTTCTGCTCCACAGAATAATTCTTCCACAATGGTATGGGATGTTTGAATACTGAAGAGTTAACATGGTGACCAGGGGATGGAAACCTTGCTTAAACATGTAAACCCACTGGGTGAGCTTGGGCATGTCACACCGTCTCAGCTTCAGAGGAAAGCAGTGGCAAACCCCGCTCTGGACAAATGTTTGCCAAAAAAAAAAAAAGAGCCAGGGATAGATTTTGCCTTAAGGTTTCAAAAAGTCAGAAATAATTTGAAGGCACACAACTACAGCTACAACAGCCTCAGCTGCTGGAACGTTCCTCACACCTGTGTAACTCTCCTTCTTCTATCTTCTGCCTGTCCTTCTTTCCCTCTCTGAGATGTTGCCCTCCATGGACAGTGACCCTAAACACAGCACAGTTTGAGTGTTGGACTAGGGTCATTTCCGTTCTACACTGTTGTAGTGCTGTTATTCCACTTCCAACCTCTTGTGGAATTCTGGGCTTTGAAGTTTCCTGAAGCCAAAGAGCTCTTTGGCTGAGAATCCTAAATACCGCTCCCTGAACTCCAAACCTCAGGATTCCATAGGAGGTTGAAAGTGGAATGATGATGTGGAAATGGCCTAGGAATCTCTACTGCCTACAGAACGTTCTACACAGAGAGACCCAATTCTTGGGTCATTTCAATCAGCTTTGGGTTGCAGGAGTGGAAACTCACAGAGTGGAAGAGGTGATCAAGTTACATGGCAGCACACCCATTCCCATTTTAATTCCCCCATTAATTTCATTACTTTTATCCTCCCAGCCTCCGGCATTTGCCCCCCCCTTTTTGGTGGCCTTGGAGCTCCAGCTGCGATTAATTGGGAGATCCCCCACTGATTCCTGATGAGCTGCGTTTGATTAGGGTTTAATGACTTCACTCAGTCCCCCAATTCACTGGGATGAGCTGGGGAAGAAAAGGGAGGGCGAGGAGGGAAAGGAAGTCTACAAAATGGCTCAAACACAATTACTTTTCCTTTCAGCCCTGCAGCTATCAGTTAAAAGCTCTGCGTAGACAAAGCTGCGACACTCTTAGCCCCAGATCACACACATGCACACCCCTTCTCCAACCTTCTAATCACATTTTTAGATTGCAGACCATAAACCATCACTCTTCTGATTGCCATGGGAGCCAGAGCAGACAGCAAATGAGAGGTTTGGATGACTCTTATAAAGAGAATTGGTATGACAGACCCTTGGGCATGTGAGAGAATGAGAACCTATTGACCAGTTGGATCTTGATCATCTTATGGGTTTGGACTGGATGGCCTTGGACCGGATGGCCCTCTTCCAGCTCTATGATTTTATGATTCTGTGCCAGCTGTCCTCTGACCCACTTGGCCATTGCTGGAATCATAGAGTTGGAAGAGACCACAATGAGCATGGAGTCCAACCCCATTCTGTCATGCAGGAACACACACTTAAAGCACCCCTGCAAATGACCATCCAGCCTCTCCTTAAAAACCTCCAAAGAAGGAGACTCCACCACACTCTGAGGCAGCAGATTCCACAGCCGGACAGCTCCTACAACTAGGAAGTGCTTCCTAATATTGAGGTGAAATCTATTTTCCTGTAGTTTGAACCCATTGCTCTGTGTTCTAGTGTTTGGAACAGCAGGAAACAAGCTTGTTTCATCTTCAACATGACACTTTTTTGGACTTGTCCATATCCATCTTGAATTGTGGTGTCCAGAACTGGGCACAGCATTCCAGGTGTCATGTGCCTTCAAGTTGTTTCCAACTCATGGTGACCCTAAGGTAAACTTTTCATGGTTTTTTTTGTGGGATTAGAATCACAGAGTCACAGAATCATAGAGTTGGAAGAGACCCCAGGGGCCAACCAGTCCAACCCCCTCCTATGCAGGAACACACATCAAAGGATTCCTGACAGATGGCCATCCAGACTCTGCTTAAAAACCTCCAAAGAAGGAGGAGACTCCACCACACTCCACTGAGGCAGCATATTCCACTGCCGGACATCTCTGACCTTCAGGAAGTTCTTCCTGAGGTTCAGGTGGAATCTTCCTTCCTACAGCTTGAATCTATTGCTCCTTGTCCTAGTCTCTGAAGCAGGGAAAACAAACCTGCTCCCTCCTCAACATGATATCCCTTCATGTTGAGAGTCTGTGATGTGCCCAAGGTCACCCAATGGGTTTCCATGGGTGAGCAGGGAATTGAACTCTCCTTTCCAGAGCCATAATCCAGTGCTCAAACTACTACACCACTCTGCCATAAGGGATATTTATTGTACATAGAAGCACCTATAGCACCTCCAAGAGTCATCTGTTGCATTGATGCCACAAAATGTGGCATTGTGCTCACAGAACCAATGCAATGCCACCTTGCTACTGGATGGCAATGCTAAATGGACATGTGCTCTTACAAGCCCAGTGTGCATCAGGTCATAACACACAACACACTTCCCTGTGCAGTGCTCACCCACGCAGAATGGCACTGCATGTGCAACTCTTCTCTTGCAGTCTCAAACAGAATACAGGCATTCTCCTCTAGACAAAAACACGAGCAGGGTGCTAATTCTTTCAGTTTGACTACCTTCATAGGTATGCTTGGTGGTTATAGAAAAGGCTTTTAATAGCCTGCTGTATAGCTTTTTTTAAGAGTCTAATTTTTATTTTAACAGGGTTTGAATTTTTTCATGTTATTGGTAGCTTAATTATATTTTAATGATGATATTCTAAGTGTTCTTTTAATCTATATCATATCTGCATCAGTTTCTATAACCTTGTCAGGCTAAAGAGCCCTTGTATCTTGGACTGAAGTTATGGATTCATAACCTAGAGTTCCAGATCTGTAACTGCTCTGTATTCAGTAATGCTATGCAGGCATGGGCCATTTCCACACTAAACTGTTATAGTGCTATTATTCCACTTTCAATATCCTATGGAATCTTGGGGTTTGCAGTTTAGGGAGGGGCCTTTGGGCCTAAACTGGAAACCCCAGGATTCCATAGGATGTTGAAAGTGGAATAATAGTACTATAACAGTCTAGTGCAGAAATGGCCATGGTTATGTCACTACTCCCACAATTATAAATGCCCCCCTCAGTCCGCTTTAATGGCCAGCGGATGCATCAAGCGAAAGAGGTCTGTTCAGCTGCTGATCAGAGTGCAAGGAAGAAGATGTTTCCAGCCCAGTGAGTCAGGCTGTGATGAGGAATTGTGACAGAGGATCTGTTTGTATTGCCGCAGCCTTGCTGGAACTGGGATGGAGCTGGAAACCTCATCCTCGTGGCAACTGAGCTGCCAGTGCAACAGATCTCCTTTGCTTGATGCAGCTGCCGGCTGTTAAGGTGGGCTTGCAAGGAAAGATTGACCCCACCAGGGGAGCTGGCCAATGGAGACTTTCCCATGGACTTCCTTAAAATGAAAGCCAGCCTTCGCTTCCCCAATAACTCTGCCTTTCAGGGCATGGTGAGTTCCCTCCCTTGCCTGCACTATGACTTTGAAGACTGAGTACAAAATCACCTCAACACCCCGTCTTGGGGATCACGAGAGATCTTGCAAGCAAGTCTTTGGAAGGCTCATGCCACTCTCTGAACATCTGAGGATGTATTTATCTTCCTCAAGACACGTGCTAATCTGTCGGCTACAGGTGAAGATAAGTGAGGAAGAAAGAGTGTCTGGAAAGGGGAAAAGGAGACACTTTCATTGACATGAAGCAGTCAGCCTTCCTGCTGTATTTCCATTACCTCTTTATGTGCCAGGCATAGGGTCTTGCTGCCACTATAGTTAGTGATACTGTGAAATGATCTCCCTTATCGCCATCCTTTGATCCAAGGAGAAAAATGTATTTGCTTGTACTGCAAAGGGGTCTCCATGCCATGGCATGACCTTCTGATTTGAGTTGTCACCCCTAGAGCAAAGAAGTATGGACAATTAAACTCCAGAAGAAGAAAATAAACTCATGGAGAGGAAATAAGAGTGACTGGGGTGTAACAGGAGTGGATTTTTTTTCTGCAGAAGGACTGTGGACTCTCTTCAGTTTTGCTGCTAGTTTGGAACACACTAGGATTAAAAGGCAGATTGAAAAGACATTTCTATGCTCATTTTTTTTTAATTTGCAGAATTATTTTTTAAAGCCTGAATCGTGATTCATGCTGAATCATGTTTTTGCTGAACATGAGTCAGCAGTGTGATACGGCAGCCAAGAAAGCCAATGCAATTCTTGGTTGCATCAATAGGAGTATGGTGTCTAGATCGAGGGAGGTAATGGTATCACTCTATTCTTCATTGGTTAGGCCTCATTTGGAATACTGTGTCCAGTTCTGGGCACCTCAATTCAAGAAGGATATTGACAAGCTGGACCACGTCCAGAGGAGAGCGACCAAAATGGTGAAGGGTCTGGAAGCCATGAAGCCCTCTGAGGAGCAGCTTAGGCAGCTGGGGATGTTCAGCCTGCAGAAGAAAAGGTTATAAGGGGACATGATAGCCATGTTTAAATACTTGAAGGGATGCCATGTAGAAGAGGGAGTGGGCTTGTTTTCTACTCCTCCAGAGACTAGGACAAGGAACGATGGATTCAAGCTGCAGGAAAGGAGATTCCTCCTGAACCTCAGGAAGAACTTCCTGATGGTCAGAAGTGTCCGGCAGTGGGAGATGCTGCCCCGGAGTGTGGTGGAGTCTCCTTCTTTGGAGGTTTTTAATCAGAAGCTGGATGGCCATCTATTGGGAATGCTTTGATGTGGGTTCCTGCATAGCAGGTGGTTGGACTGGATGGCCCCTGGGGTCTCTTCCAACTCTATGATTCTATCATATACCAGAGTCTGGTGAGTTGACTTGAAAGCTCTAGTGGAAAATGAGCAAACATTAGATCTTGTGAACCTAAAACCTGGCTATCCTGAGCTAGAAAATGTAAACTGATGCTGGGTTAAGCTGTTTGCTCATGTTCTTCATCCTCTCCTTCAGAATCCCAGGATGTCTGGCTGATATTGAAAACGGTGCTTCGCTTACTCCAATTCAATTGGAGGGCCGTGTTTTTCCATCAGCAGAGATGTTCCTTCTCATCTGTATGGAAAAGAGGAGTAGTTTTCCGTGCTTGAGTACCTGGTGCATTACTGTGAACAGTTGATTGGGCCGTTCAAAGTTTAATGGGATTCATGTAGCTAAATGGCCTCACAATATATTGGAAATGGAGGCACTAAAGACTTAATTATATTTATCTCTATATCCTGAGACTTCCAGAGGGCAAGGGAAATCTGCTTTCCCCAGCTTAGAAATTGGGTGGTTTGTTTTGCCACATGTGACTATCTTTGTTAAGAATGCAGAAAGGAATCCGTCTCTCCTAAGATTCGTTCTTTGCAATTCCTTTGGCAACTTCCTTTCTGCATCCTAGCTAGGGAAGGCAGTGAAATGTGTTTAGTTGTGCATTTCACTACTGTCACAATTCTGAAGGAATAAAGCAACTACAACTCAACCCTCTTTCAAAAAAAAGTGTGCACCTCTGAATTTTTAAAGTCCCCCAATTTTTAAAAAAGTGTTTCAAGATACATGTACCAGAGAAGCACTCATGCAATCGTTCATATATAAGTGAAAATAGCATTATATTAGGAAAACTGCTTGCTTATATGGGTACAAAAGGCAAAGCCTTTTTTTTTCAAACTACACACACTAGAAGAAAAACATGCTGCGACATATAAGAACATTCACTTAGCTGTTAAAAAAAACAAGAGTTCCAAGTTCTAGGATAAATTGAACTTAATACTGGAAAACTCATCCTTTCGATGAACTCAATGTAATAGTGGGGGGAAATGTCAAAACCAGAGATCCTGAAAGATTCACGTATTGTTTGTTTCCCAGGAAACTGTCCTCTGTTTAGAAATACCAGTGAGCCTTACTGTTGCAATGTGGAGTGTTTCTGACTACTTTTTAAATCAGTCAGTCATGCTCTCCACCAGTTTGTTCCATTCCATTTTCTCACCTCTGCATTTTTTTCTTTCTGTGTGCAGAAAGTCCAGCATCCCATTAGTGGCATGCACAGGTAGAAAGTCAACCTCGTAGGAAATCAGCAACTTTAAATAAAGAAATAAATAGCAAGTGTGCAAAACTACGGTGCTACATTGAGCCAGAGACAACCATTTTGGCTCTTGCTTGTATCAAAGAAAAAGGAGGAAAAGGAGAGAGGACAAAATAACACCTGTAGATAAGGGGGGGGGATCATAACTGAACTCCAGCTGTTCAGCCAAGGGATGGAACTGGTTCCATCAGCTAGATCTCCAAAGCTTTTCCAAAGTGCCTGCTAGTCCTTTGCTGCTCTTATTTTCTTTTAAAGCCAGGTGCAGATTAATGCAGGAAAAACATAGAGCAGGCCGGCCTCGTGCCAACTTGATTTCTACCGTGGTGGTGTCTGCTTTTCCCTTCCCTCTGAGTCCCCAAAGATGAGACCCTTTCTCATGAAAGCAGCGCAGGCATGATGTCAGATGCCGACAGAGAGGCTTGGACAAGCTTCTTAGCAAATCTGACGCAGGTCTGAGCAACGGGAGGAACCCTTCCACAGCAGCAGAAGCAGGCTGAAGGATAAACAAAGTAGCAGGGGATGGATAAACTTCAAAAGCATCGGCAATGGGAGCATTGCTTCCCGAGGAAGGAGAGCTGGCTCATCGTGGGCACCTTCCCTGATTCGTAAGCCACCTCTTCTCAGTGGCTGTTCAGCCATGATTGCTACATGCTTCCTAATGGATCAAAGGCAGCATCCTTTTGAATGCCCATTGTGAGGGAACAACAGGAGGAGAAAGCTACTAACCTCAGGTCCCTCTCGTGGGCTTCTGTGAGAATGGACTGGCCATTCTCTATGAGAAACCGGGGGCTGGATGAGATGGGCCTTTGGTCTCATCCAGTGGGGTTCTTCATCTGTTTGCAGCCCTGCATCCATTTCTTTGTGCCATTTGCTCTTTTGAATCTGTCTTCTTCCCCTCCCTCGTTCATTAACGGAACTCATCTCTTCTGCAAGGTTCTGTTACGCAGTCGCCAAGGCTGGTCCTACCATTAAGCCAGGGGTGGGCAAAGTCACTCCCCCAACTGCTTTTGACCCCCACACCAGATCCCTACTGTTGTTGTTATGTGCCTTCAAGCCATCTCCAACGTATGGAGACCCTAAGGCAAACCCATCACACACCCATTTGCAAAATGCAGATACAACCTCCACTGCACAGATGAGTAGAATGTGCACAAACATGTTTCAGTCCATAAGGCCTTTGAAAGTTCCCTTTTAAAAAAAAGTAATTATAATTATAGCTCCCTCCAGCACTTAGTTGCCATTATAGGCACATTTGTAAATAGCATCATTTCTCTCCTCCATTTCCCAGAGTAATGGAAACAGTTCAATTTTTGTAACTTTTTTTTTAAAAAAAAAATCTAAGTGCTGAGAGAGAAGCCAGTGGCTTGTGATACAAAACACACTCAGCTCCTGTTCACTTTGTCATTGCTGCAAGCTCTGAGTAGAACATAAGCCAACGGCATAAGGTTTCGCATGAACCAGCACTTGAACCGTGTCGTCTTCCCCCTCCATCACCATTGAGTGGGGCTTTGAAATTACTTACAGTTACGCTGCACATGGAATGAACTTCTACCCCATTCAGTTAAAACGTAATATAACGTAAGACTATCTCCACTCTATACACTTATAGCAGTTTGGTATCACGTTAACTGACATGGCTGAATTCTGTGGAATCCTAGGGTTAATATTTTGGTGAGGTGCTTGGACCTCACTGCTAAAGAGCTCTAGTCCTTACAGCATTGTAAAGTGATGATATGTCTTTCCTGAGAAAGTACTCTGTCTATCCCCCATTGCCCAGTTAAGCCTACTTTGGAAAATATACAAGCTTTTAATTTACCTTGTTAGGATTTCTCATGGCTGATTCCACCATTGGCTGAAGTTGGCTTTTATCTTCTCCAGATATCTCTTCTATTGTTTTTCAAGTTGTTTCGTGATGTACTGCTCTCTTGTTTTTTAAATGATGAAAACTGCCTTGGGCACTGTTTTTACTGCAGAAGGACAGGGTAGACGCTTCCATAAACAAACAAATAAACAAGTCAGTTGCATTCATTGATGTACATTTTATGGCCGCTTGCTTTGCATTACTCTGTAGAATGTGGCCCCCCTCTCTCCACCGCACTCTAAACTGAACCATATTTTCCATTGACCTTTGTGCGTAAGCAAATGTATTTTCTTGTTTGCCTTATTTATTAGAAGGTTTCCACAGGTGGAAAACCTCTTCAGTGCCACAAAGTCCTGCCTAGGTGTCGTTGTTGTGTGCCTTCTAGTCATTTCCAACTTACAGAGACCCGAAGGCAAACCTGTCGTGGGGTTTTCTGGGGCTGAGAGTGTGTGATATGCCCAAGATCACACAGTGGGATTCCATGGCTGAGCAGAGAAGTAAAGCCTGGTTTCCAGAGTCCAACACTCAAATCACTATTACCATGCTACCTCTCACCATCTTCATATCCCACCCTATATCCTTCAATAAAGGAGAGTAAGAAGGAGCCTATTCCCCACTTCTGAAGCTGCAGGTTCTTTTATGACCGTTTCTTCCCACTTCTTCTTTTTTTTTCTTTTTTTTCTGTTAAAGTTGGCTCCGAGACTTGACTTGAAAGTGCAAGATGCAAGGACTTGAGACTTGACTTGAGAGTTGAAGGTAGAGACTTGAGACTTGGAATAGAAGCCTTAAATACATCATAAGGCGCTGGGCACTTCCTCGTGCATTGATCACACATCTTTGCAATTCAGCCAGTCGGTTCCTTTGCACCTCTGCTACTCAGTTAAGTGCACACAAATTTACATTGCCTGAAAGGACGTGCAAAATTCTGGCTCAAGTAACTATTCATTTGTTTACTTGTTTATAATTCTCATAAATATCCCTGCTTTTCAGTACCCACCCCTCTGCTAAAGGAGCACAGGGATGAAGATCAAAATGCATTTGACTGCCTGGCTCTAAGGCCAACAGAAGCATCTTTGCACCATCTCATTCTGTCTCCTGTCTTCTTCTCTATCCTCCTTGCATGCTGCTTCCCAGGGATTCTTCACTATTGCAACCCTCAGCGAGGGACCTATAAAATTTGTCTCTTGAAGGGAAAGGTGGATGTGTGTGCATGGGGAGCATTGAGGAGGAGGAGGAACATCCAAGAAGGGAAAAAATAATATGGGCTGAGATTTAAAGCTGCTATCAATCGGTTGCTGTTCCAGCTTTAAGAGTCTGTTGAAACAACATAATAAAAAGTAATAAAGGGAAGATTTACAGCTTTACCTGCAAGTAATAACTTACCACTTTCACGAGCGTGGGACAGATACTGTACATGAATGGGGCAAAGGGGTGGGAAAGGGGTGCCTTTGGCTGTCTCTTGGGGCATTGCCAGCTTTGCAAAGAGGCTGAACGCCACAAGGGTCCAGTTGGCAAGGTCACCACCTGGTAGAGAGGCCAAATCCATTTGGCACATGTTTTCTAGACTTGAGAGGCAATTTCTTTATGACCGTTTGGCTGGTTTAAAGACTCCGTTTTGTTCGTTTGACTTGCAAAGCTGTGACGATTCATGGCAATCGATACCTTGCACATTGGATGGTTATTGTTTTTTTCTTCTTCTTTAATGACTGGCTTTTTACCACTCCGCTCCATCCCTCTACCTAATGGCACAAAAAAGAAGAAAGGATACTAAAGAGAAAGAGAGAGAAAGGGAAGAAGGAGGAGGAGGAGGAGGCAGGTAGTAGCCCCGAGATGGTCTCATAAAATTCAAGAACGTATTTAAATAGGAGTGAAATCACTGGGGAAAGGAAATCAATTGGCAAAAGCACAACACAGACAAAAGTGGACATTTTTACCACCTACTTCAAGACAAAAACACCCTCTTTTAAATATGTGGCCAATGGTAATTTGGTAGCAGAGGGTACTTAATGGAAAATGTTGCCCGTCAGAGTGCTTGTATACCCAGACAAGAGAGCTGCATTCTCTCTTCTCAGAACATTTTCAGAGCCTTAAGTGTGGTGTATGCTCTTTGTTTCTAGGGACAATCAAATGTGCTGCTTTTGACCTTGAAAGCCCTGGAAATCCCGGAATCATATACTTGTTACCAGGCCGTACACCCCCACTCAATGATGTGGTTTAATTGGCATGAAATATAAATGATATCCTGTTATGGCTGGGAAGGCAGTTGTCAAAGGGGAACTGGCTGCACACATGTGCTGTGAAAGTATGTCAGCCTGAAACCTCAAGGCATGGCTAGGTCACAGTCAATGAAGTTCTGGTGATAATGGACTGGCAGATGTCCCTCAATGACTCAACCTTTAGAAACAATAGCACCAGAAACTGCCACCACGGAATGACTGATTGTCTTGGACCTTCTTCCTTTGTCCACCAAAATTCTCCTTTTGAACTCTCACCTGTCCTGCCATTAAGGAGCTGTCATGATTCCCATCAACCCTTTGTCACCTAATGCTAAGGCCATTAGTCTGTTCCAGACCCCATTCTTTACTCTACCAGAGAGTTATTAACATCTTACCCCTTTGGGTGGAAAAAGAATAGTTAAACCCTGGCTCCAAGCCAGAAAACTCATATTACTTTGGAATACTGGCTGCCACTCTGCTATTCCTATTCCCATGTTGTGCTGCCTTTGGAGCCATATCACTTCTCTTCACTTCTGGATAGGTAAATATCATCCCCATCACCCTAAACTCTCGCTATCCAAACTTTTTCTTCCTTTTTCTTCAGCCAGCCTTGTGTGATTGCAAGACTGCTTGGGTTTTGTGTGCATGCAATTGTTAAATGCCCCAATAAAAGAAATATTTGTTGAATCTCCGACTGGTGTTCCTGCAGTAGCACCAGTATGCATAGAGGTAAAAGATCTTGCTAAATTACCCCTCTCTCACAGCCTCGCCTTTGAGCAATACTGGTATTGTGGGTGGACCCCTGAGTAACCCATCTTTTGGGGTAACATACTTTGTTCCTCTCTTTTTCTCTGCAGGGAATGGGAAAGAGTTTCAAGACTTCTCCTTGAAGGTTCTGCTTTCTGGCCACACATTAAGGCAGTTTTTCTTCCTTCTTTTCCATCTGAGAAGTACAGTACGTTTTAGCAATGAAAATTAAAAGCTTTCCAAAGGTCAATGCCATTTGTTCTTCCTGAGGAAGAAGTAGTATTTCTACAACTGCTAGCTTCACGTGGAAGTGTGCGGAGTCAATCTGTGAGGAGAGAGATGGAGAGAGAATATGAGTGGGGGAAGAGAGAAAGAAAGCAAATGAGGGAGAAGTTTCAATGTAAATGAGGAAAGTAGAAAGTAGATCTTCAGGCTTGAACTACAGATTGTTTCATTATGCTGTGATTCATTCTTCCCTAGGCTAGATCTTGCCTTGACCGCTGGATGCTTTTTGGTGCTATAGATTGCCCGTCCTGCCTGTGCCTTTGGACCTGGTTCATGATTTGTAACAGAGCTATCACTCTCCATGAATTTGGCAGATTTGGGCCAAAATCCTGTTGGCCAGCCAGCCTCTGCTTAAAAGCCTCCAAAAAGAAGACTCCATCACACTTTTAAGCAGCATGTTGAATAGCTCTTACCATCAGGAAATTCTTCCTGATGTTTAGGTCAAATCTCTTTTCCTGTAGTTTGAATCCATTGCCCCATGTCCTAGTCTCTGGAGCAGCAGAAAACAAGTTTACTCCATCTTCAAAATGGAATCCCTTCAAACATTTAAACATAGATATCATGTCATCTCTTAACCTTCTCTTCTGCAGACTAAACATTCCCAGCTCCCTAAGCCACTCCTCATAGGGCATGGCTTCCAGAACCTTCAGCATTTTGGTTACCCTCCTCTGGACATGTTCTAGCTTGTCAATATCCTTCTTGAACTGTGGTGCCCAGAACAGTACACAGTATTCCATGTGAGGTCTAACCAAAGCCAAATAGAATGGTATTATTACATCCCTCAGCACTATACTCTTACTGATTCAGTGAAGTTGAACATGGATGTGGGTGCACATTTGGTTGTGTATAAGTGTGTGCCCCATCCAAATTACTAAGAAGGCAGAGTGGTTCAACAGCTGCAAAATGCCATTAGAACAAAGTTATAGTCCATCTCTTTGATGCAGGATTTCAGCTTTCGTTATCTGAAGCCATCTTAGCTGCTGGCCCTTACAGCTGGGGGCTGCTGGGGCTTCCATGTCAGTGGGACATACATCCACTCCAGGTTTTAATTTGAACTATCCAAGGTGCTTAAATTATTTGGGGCATAGAGTTCAGCACCTTGAATTGGCACCCAAGATCACAACCTTATCCTGATCCTAAAACTCTATCTATCTGTTTACTTACCCTGAAGATGGAAAATGGGGCCAAGGTGTGTAGGAAATGTTTTAACCTCGAAGAAGAGAAACCTATAGGTAGAGAGACATAAATACCCGCTTCTCCCCAAGAACCTTTATCTCTTGGCAACGTCACAGTACAATAAGCTCATGCGTGTCTATACATGTGCATTAAGTGTGGCATCACAACACCAAGTGGCAGTGCAACATTTGCATCATTGATAATCCAGCCTTGTTCACACTGGATGGCGACATCTTCTCACAATGGCTGGGCTCATTCCCTAAACTTCTGGGCAGATGAGAGATTCCAAAGTATTTCCAGAATTTGGTTACCTTCCTGCAGAAAAATATTTTCTTCCATAACTTGAGCTTGTATATATTTTAAATTTTCTCTTTTCCACATTGCACCTGGTTGCCCCAGTTCTCAGGTATTCATAGCTTCTCCTGTCCAAAATAACTGCACTTTTCTAATTATATTATGAATTAATGGAGCATTTAGCACTTTTGTAGCCATCCCAAGCTAGATTTCCTGGGGAATCTATTTCAGATACAGAAGCTTTGGTCGGCATCTTTGCATTCAGATGAGGAAATCATTGCGATAGATTCCAAATGCAATTAACGAGACATCCCCCAAATAGAGTATTAGCAGATAAATAGGCACATTCTCTCCCCCTTTTACTAATAGTTTGCACATTCACAAGGTTTCCATTACCCTTGCTGCAAATGGTTTCATGGCATTTTTTTTTTTAAGGGATGTGATTGTAAGAGAAGGACAGGAACAGCTGATGGACTTAATAGGTTTTTCTGCTGAGGAGAAAAGCCAAAAAGGAATTCCTCAGAGGCACAGAATCCACTGGGGAATGCAGAGTGAATACAGATCTGGGCCAGCTAGTCCATGGTGAATTGCTGAAGGCAATTACAACTTCCAGACAGTGAAGCATGCTGGGAAGATGGGGAGAGGATGGCTGGTGGGGTGGAAAAGGATGGCTGGTTGCTGCAGAATTATTTTTATTAGCCAAGTTTCCTGCCGAGCCCTAATTTAAGAGAGGTGGCTGTACAAAATACTGGTGCTGTTCTCTCAGTGGTGGATCAGTTTTATGAATTTCCGTTCTAGCATTGGCCTGGGGCAGCTCAGTGTTTGGAGAGAGAAGGCACTCCAAGCTAAGAGAATCGGATGGGGACACCTACAACCAAACCAGAATTGATCCAAACTGGCTCACGTCTATTGGCTTTTTGGTAAAGCCTTGCAGATGCTTTTGGATTGGACTTCCTCAGAACTTTTTGGTAAAGCCTTGCAGGTGCTTTTGGATTGGACTTCCTCAGAACTTTCAGTGAGAATAGCAAAGCTCAAAGGCCTACTTAGTGAGTGGATTTTCCCCTTACGCGTGGCTGTCTGATATCTCTGGACTAAAGCCTAAATCCTTATTGTCCGTCTAAGTCATTGAATCAATGGAACTTACATAAATGTTGACTTAACAAGTTGCTACAGGCTTCCCCCATTTATGTGACTGGAGCACTGTCAGAAAAAGGAATTGGTTGAAAAGCGGAACCCATGTACGTGGGTCCTAGTCCTAGTCTCTGGAGCGGTGGAAAACAAGTCTGCTCCCTCTTCGATATGGCATCCCTTCAAATATTTAAACATGGCTATCATGTCCCCCTTAACCTTCTCTTCTGCAGACTAAACATCCCCAGGTCCCTAAGCCATTCCTCGCAGGGCTTCATGGGTTCCAGACCCCTCACCATTTTGGTCACCCTCCTCTGGACACACTGAAGTTGACTTGATGACAATTAACAGCAACAAAATTTGCTATCACCTCCCTCCCTCAGTCCCTTATTTTTTCCAGGTTTTAGCACCTCTAATAATCTTGGCTGGAGTGAGTGTTGTGAGGCTATCAAGACAGGCTATCAAGGCTGTCGAGAGGCGATCAAGTCCTCTAAAGACCATTCCTAGTCTCTGGTTGTTTATGTTCTTTGGACAGATTCAACAGAAGAAAGGACAGAAATCTCTCTGCTTAGCGGGATGAATCTTAGTTCAATAATGGTAATGGATTGATATCTTCCTTCGCAACTGAGAGTAGCGGGGGTGATTTCGTCCTCCCCCTTTTGTTTGCTGACAGAGAGAAAAGAGGGTCCAAGGCCGGAAAAAAGTAGCCCTGAGGTCCACACTTTGCGCACCTCTCACCTAGGAGTGAGATCTTTGAAATGGGATCATTCCTTTGCAGAGATGACTTTTGGAACGTTTATCATTTATTTTTATGCAAACTGGAAGCTGTTCCCTATTGACTCGGTATCCTCTGTCTGTATTGCTTTGTACCAGTTTCTCTGCAACCAGTTGCTGTTTGCCTCTATTTCCTCGCACACTCTGCTTACTCCTGGAGCGAAGCCCGGTTTCAGAAGTAATTTTCAGAGCTGGTTAGCAGCAGCGCATGGAGCATGAGGGAGCGACCAAGTGAACAGGCCGTACCGGTGCCTGAGAGTCGCTCTCCAGGGGCCAATTCTGTTCCTCACTTCCCGGCGCCTTCTAAAGCAGCCACCTGGGACTCTGTCGGCTTTTGCAGTCCCATCTGCCTCATCATGGCATATCTGTGACATCTGGTGTTGGCATCATCTGTACTGCGGGTTAAAGGCACAGTTTTCATCCTGTGGAATAGCTTGGTGACCCAGCTATATGTGACAGGTACCTGACTTCCATGGATACTGGGAATGGTTGTTTTTGTTTGTGTTTATGAAAACAAGCAAGGTGCTAGATCTCAGGATTAGGATTAAAAATAGGACGCTAACTTCTGTTCAATTCTTCAGTACCATTAGTAAGAGACAGTGACATGTAATGGTTTGAGTGTTGGACTAAGAATGTAGGAGTCCAGGGTTCGAATCTTGACTTGGTCACATAATCCCAATGGGTGACCTTGTGTACTTCACACTCTGCCAGCCTTATAGGATGGCTATGGCAAATCTCCTCTGCATTAACCTTATCAAGAAAAAAAATATATGATAGGGTCACCATAAGTGAGAGTTGACTTGAAGGTACATAATAATTATTGGCAAGATGTCTGTTCTCATGATTAGGGAGAAAAACAAGATCATTAATGTCTGTTCCCTTCTTCTTCAATCTTGCCCCAAAAAGATCATGATGGAGTCGTCACCATGAACTGGAGCTGACTTGAAGGCCATAACAACAAGCATTAGTAAGAGGCTGTTTGTCATGAATAGAGAGAAAAATGAGGAAGTAACTTCAATTAAATTCTTTAACGGTGTTGATAAAGAAGGGCTACTTTGGATCAGATCAGACCAGTGGTTAGTCTTGCTTGTTAGTGGTCTATAGCTCTGACTCGAAATAGTTCCTAAAGGTTTCAGACAGAAGTCTTTAGCAACCCTACCTGGACGTTTTGGAGGTCAAAGCTGGAACCCTGATGTGCTGCTCTCCTTTCCCATGTCCCTTGGCACCTCTCCAAAAGCCTAGAGCTCTGTATCCATTGAACCACACTACCCAATTAACAGCAGGGGCTGTTCCTTACGGAAATGGAATATCCTATGTCTCCTTTTTCTCTACTGCAATGTCCTCCTAGCTGGGCTTCTCCAGTCGATTCCTACAACTCCCTTACTCCTTCTCGCTGGCTGCCAAGACAGGCAGGTAAGAAGTTATTCGGCTCACTTTTTGATAAGAACTTTCCAATACTCTCCAATTTCCACTTCATGGTGGAGGTCATTGCCCTGAATCTTATTTGTAGTGGCAACTGGACTAGATTCATTGAATCAATTGTTGAATGGTGAGTCAACCCTTCCATAGATCCCATTGAGTCAACAGTTTTACTCTAGTTCAGAAATCCAACAGAATTCATACCCAGGAATACTTCATTGTTAAAGGTCTGGATTCAAATTCCTTTGTATTCAACCAGGTTTGTGGTACTGGGTGAGGTTTTATATTTCTCTCTGTCTCTCTCCCTTTTCCGTAGGCTTATCATCTTTAACAGATGCATGGCAGATGGTTATAACAAGATCATTGCCACATTGGAAATAGCTGTGCCTCTTCAATTTGGCCAGCGTAGATGGCTGAGAATTTCATTCAGTCCTTTTCCAGTAGGAACTTTCCAAAATTTTCAAACATAAATTTGATGGAAAGAACTTGGAGAAAACAAAGCAGAGATTCAGTCATCTCTAGCTGGCAATGAAGGGCACTGTAGTCAAACAACATCTAAGAAGATCCATCTTGTGGAAGAGTGATATACCAGTTATACAAAGATTCCTGTATATGGGTCAAACCCAGGTCCTCTGAAGGACCATATTCTCCCATATAAGCCTCCCTTCATTTTGAGATCTTCTGGGAAGGTCCTCTGTGTCCCATCACCCTTGTAGGTACCCATCAGGTGGGAACATAAGAGATGGTCTTCTCAGTAACTTCTCCCAGGCTCTGGAACCTCTTTCCTAGAGAAGTTAACAGGTGGCCTTCCTGATTTTCTTCTGTAGGTGGGTGAAGATTGTTTAAATAGTCCTTTGAGAGCTGATTGCTTGGAGGGAAAGGCCTTCCACAGTGTTTTATCTATACTTGATTCATTGTCTATGTGCCGCATTGTCTATTTTTTGTGATCATGCTTCTTTTTAATGGTAATGCTTTTAACTGCTTTCCAATCTATTGACAGTTTAATTGTGTTTTTAACTTTCATTAAAAACATTCAGCTACATTCCCTTTAACTTTTGTAGGCTGCAGTGAGTCCTCCACTGGAAAAAAGGAAGGGTATAGTATCATCCTCATCATCCCCATCATCCTCGTGCTCACCCCTCCCTCTATCATGGTAGAACTGAACTCAGAAATTGAGTAGAAAACTTTTAAATCCCCCCTCGTGACCTATTTTCTTTGGTGACTTCTTCAAACAGCAGTATTTCCTCTGATCCATCAGAGGCAGTTTTCTTTTCAAAAGGGAGTGCAGTCAGAAAGGCAGGCGGGAAAACACTGATAAACCAAGCCTGGGGTCCCCCATTGTGAGCTGACGTTAAAATGAAAAACAGAAGGGAATGGTGGCTGTCCTTACCGAGTCCTTAGCAAAGACGCAGGCTCCAGTATCTTCTGCAGAGCTTGCTTATTTCTTGTAATCGCAGTCAACCATAGACCACAGAGCAAGGAGGACAGGGGGTCCCTCTTGGATCTTCAAACACCGTTGATCATGGAAGGAGATTTGAAATATTCAGAGCAACTTCAGGGTTGGGGGGGAAATTTATGCTTTGCCTTTTCACTTTTGCATAAAAAGACCTTTGAAACTCAAATTGCAGCAACACATCTCGGTATGGTTTGGGCAGCATCAGTGCAGGCACTTGTATGTATGCAGGTGTGTGTGTGTTAGTGGAGCAGGAATGGATGGAGCAGAGTTTGGGAAATTGCCTTCAAGAAGAATGACTCTGATGACATGCTGAAGCATCATTCTATGACTTGCTGACACCACCCCTAACCAAGCAGCAGTTGGATGATGCATCTCCCTCATCCTACCCAGTGATGGATGGTTTCAGATATTGTTGTTACATTCATTCTTTTTTAAAAGTAACTTCCCAACGCTCCTTTGCTATTCCCATGACTGTAGAAGGCTTGGTTGCTCTGGCCTCCCATTTGACAGAACCATTAATGCAAGGTAGCTCAATGTGTAATTAGCTGTGCTGTTTTTCAGTAGGTAAGATGTATCTTAAAGTGTTTAATATGTATAATATGTATATTATGTGTTTATTGGTTTTAATGTTCATGTCTTTAAAATAGTGTTTTAATTGGAGGTATGGTTTAATTTAAAAAAAAACACCTTGTGCATTCCATCCTCTTTCTTATTGTAAGCTGCTTTGGGCACCATTTGGGAGAGAGATGTCAAAATCTATCTATCTATCATCTATCTGTCTACCTACCTACCTACCTACCTATCTATCTATCCATTCACACACACACACACACATACACACACACACAGATATTTGGCAGAAACCTCCACTAAAATATTGGCAAGGGCCAAATTGGAGTATTCCTGGATGAGGAAACCAGATCATAGAATCATAGAATCATAGAAATGTAGAGTTGGAAGAGACCCCAGGGGCCATGGAGTCCAACTCCCTGCCATGCAGGAACACCCTCAAAGCATTCCCGACAGATGGCCATCTAGCCTCTGCTTAAAAACCTCCAAGGAAGGGGACTCCACCACACTCCGTGGAGGCAGCATCTTCCACTGCCGGACAGCCCTGACCGTCAGGAAGTTCTTCCTGAGGCTTAGGTGGAATCTCCTTTCCTGCAGCTTGAATCCATTGCTCCTTGTCCTGAATGAATGAATGAATGAATGAGCCATGCTTCAATATATCTTGCAGGATTCCTCTCCCCTCAAACAAAATAAAATAAGAACACTCCCCCATTCACCTGAATGTTTCCCTACTAGACCTCCCATCCTTCTTCTTTTCCTTCCTACATTCACTCCCCTGCCCCGCTTTCCTTTCTTCTCTTCCTGGTCACTTAGTTCAGCAGATGGTTTCATCCCTGCTGAAAGGGAAGTCAACAGAGTGCCCGGGATGGGATCTGGCTGGACTCCAGGCTTGGCTTTCTCCACTGCTAGTCCTGCAAAAAAAAAGAAGAAGAAGAAGAAGAAGAAGAAGAAGGCCCTGCTGTGTTCTTGCTGACAAAACTCTGAGTTTTCAGAGTGCAGCCAACAGCAGGGGGCATCCAAGCTCCACCATGGGGAGCCCAGTGAGCAAAGAGCACTGCAGCTGTAGTCCAAAGTGGTAATAATCAACTGATGCATTCGGATAGACCTATCTGGACTGGATATTTTAGGAGATGCATAAGGGCTTCTAATTTATTCATTGTTTGTCTGCTGGCTGTACCGAAAGAGGAAGAAAGCACCTCTACCCAACCCCTGGGTTTTGTGTGAATCTGAGCTCGGACGGAAAACTCTTCCTTTTTTGAACAACTCACAAAAATCCCCCAGCTGGCAAGACCACAAAAGCTAGTCTTCTCCAGGTTCTCCTGGTGACCAACCACATAGTTGCAGGAAAGTCCACCAGCAAGACTGTGGCATCTTTGCAAGGGCTACTCCAACCATCCCCTCTCCACAGTCCATATGCATACATGGCATTGAGGGTTGTAGAAACAACCTTAGAGGACTAGATTTTGTTCACTCCAGTATAATAATAGAGCACAACCTGCCCTTAGATATTGGTCTTGAGTGAGATCTGTCCTCCTCAGAACCTGTAGGTTTTTTCTCATTCTTGCAGGCAAGACCTGTGATTTATAGTTGTTAGTTGCTGTCAGGTCAACTTCAACTTATGGCAACCCTATGAATGAGAGATCTTACCAAGCAGTATTGCTTTTTCTAGTGAGTCCTGTGTGTTCACGATATGTCCTAAGTATGACAGTCTCAGCTGAGTCATCTTGGGCCTGTTCTGACTCCATAAATTTGTCTAACACCCAGCAAAGAGGTAAAAGGAGCTAGCATGGGTAATGGTTCGAGTGTTACACTACAACTCTAAAGACCAGGGTTCACTTCCCCGCTTGGCTATGGGAACCCATTGGGTGATCTTCAGTATATTACACATTCTCAGCCCCGGAAAACCCCTGATAGGTTCATCTTAGGGGTCACCATAAGTTGAAGTCACACAACAACAAGAGACAAAAGATGCCTGATTCAAATAAGTCAATTCATTGAAGCTGACCAGTTTTTCCTCTTTGAAGTAGCAGGAGTTTCAGAGAGGGACCAGAATTAAAACCATGATGTGTATGGAAGGGAAGAAAATCAGACTCTCAGGAAAAGCTTTTTTAAAAAACTACAACTCACACCTTGCTGGCTGAGAGGTGTTGGAACTCCTTATCCACACTGTAACTTTCCCAAGCTGTGGCCCTCTCATTTCTCACAACGGCCCTGATGCAAATCATCTCATCAAGGGGCTGGAAACTTCTGAAAGCTTCCTTGGGAGTCATTAACCTAATGGGACTTAATTCTGAGCAGGCATGCAGAGAGAGGAAAGAGGCGCACGGCGGTTTGCTGAAGCAAGGGTTTGCATTTGTTTTCATTTTAAATATTTCCAGACTTCCCAGAGAGAAGCAAAGATTTCCGGGGGTGGCTCACAGTAAAAGCAGAGACAATAAAAATATAAAAGTCAATGAACACCAAAGCAGACACAACAACAAAAAGAAAGCACGGTATAAAAATATGGACCAACATCTAATTAAAGGCAGCTTGAAACAACCAGGCGTTTGCATTCTGCTTTATGATTATTTTGGTGTCAAAATGAAGGCAAGGTAATACCCTACTCTGTTTTTTAGTGTTGTTCATGAAACACATAGCTAAGTTTCTTTTTCACTGCTTCAAAGCAGTTTTGACAAGTTATTCTAAGCACACTGACTAGGGGACAAACCCCACTCCTGAGCGGTCATGTACAGGGTTTCTCTATTCACTGAGTACCCAACCAATGCAACTGATCGCTTTGACATATAAGCAAATTCAATAGAAAAAGCAACACTATGATCCTGACTGCTTGGCAGTAGAAGAGGCATGTCTTAAGTTAAGCGAAGGGATGCATCTTTAATGGGGCATGCCTCTTTTTAAAGTGATCTGGCTGGCACCAAGTCCTTTCTTGGAGATCCATTCTTCCTTTCCTTCCCTTAGTCTGGGACATGTAGGGGCTGAAGGGGGGGGGAGTATAATTTACTAAGCTCTTGGTAGACTTTACCATGGAGATGTCATGACTAGAGCTTTCCACTCTCCTTTAAGGAACAAAGCAGGCTTATTATAAGTGCGACACTTAATAATAATTTTAAAAAGGACTATGACCAAACTAAGAATGAATAGGAGATATATCAAGCAACTCCGCTAGCTTAGAACACTGGCTTTCTCTGTACTTCCCTTCTGGTTGCAGAGAAGAACCAAACCCATAGGCACGGCGTATGGCAACTCCAGGCTGCCTTCTCCAGCCTTCCAATCCCTTTCAAAAGAACTGAAAGCCTAACATATCTGACAAAATGGTGCCTGGTTGCCTGATAAGCCATCCTTGGATTCCTTTCCTTGCTTTAACATGGAGTAGTTAGCTGCAAACTTACACCACGTGGCCTCTCTTCCTTCTTCTCCCCAGAAGTCTATCCGTGCCTCCCATGGGCTAAAGGGTATCAAGACCAAGCCAGTCTCTCTACCCCATGATTCTCAGATCCCCTGAGTTTACCCTTTCTGTAGGCTGGCCTTTTCACTCATCATTAAAATAGGTTCTATCCAAAGCACTGAACCCATTCTCCCAAATAGGCCCAGCAACTCAGGTAGTCTGCGTAAGGACTGGAATGAAAGCCAGAGTGAATTCCTTGCTCCGTTCTTGTGGAAGTCCGCATCCGGACCTGGGCCCTGACAAGCACCTACACGTGGGCACACAGAAACAATCAACTTTTTTTTCTCTGATATTCAGAAGGAAATGCCGTTGTTTGTGCATCCAAAAGTCACCACTCGTACACAAGAGGGAGGCACCGGCAGGTGCAGCATCACTCTGGGGTTTGCAAAAGTGCAAATAATATTTGGTGGTGGTGGAGAACAAGCAACCAGTGAAATCGGTAATGGGGAGGGTGACCCAAGCAGCCGATGAAAACTGAGTATGCTCATTTACGAAGGATGAGAAGAATAATGGAAATATTTATAGAAAATGGTTGAATATGTGCTTCTTGAGTGTTAGAAAGCCCTGGTGAGATGAATCCTGCGCTGATAAGAATTTTCCCATCTTGAGACTTATTCAAAACAAAATTTGTATGGGTTGGTTTTATGTAGAAAACATCCTTTTTCTATATCGCAAGCAGCATTTCCATACAGAAAGTAGCATTTTTATGCACATTCTATCCTGTGCAGAGTATAGAACCTATTTCTGCACAGAAAATGCTGTCCTCTCTCCACCAAACCAACCACATACATTTTTTTCTTTTCTGTTGCAAAGAATAAGCCTCAAACAGAGCACAGTCTTTGAAAACTCTGCAGTTTTTCAGGCTCTTCTGGCAGCAAGAAGAAAATTGCTGAAATTACACATTGTTTCCTTTGAGGAGAAAACGAGCAACGAATTACATCCCTATTGCTTACCATGAAATATTGACCGAGTGTGGGGTGCTGGTTATGGCAGGAGACTGGAAGGGAGGAGGAATAGAACAGATTATTTGGAAAGCATCTGTTCCTTACAGTAAGATTTTGCTGCATACTCTATTTGCATATGTGTATTAAAAAATCTGACAGGGCCATATTTTCAGGTGATCACAATGGCTTTTACTGTGGAACACTGAATTGCTCTGCTCAGTAGCACGTTTCTCAGTACTCAAAGGATCTTGCCCCTGGGGGGATTGCAGCCTTTCAAGGAATACATCATGGTCAGAGAAATGCAGGTGCAAAAAAGCAGATTGCTGCACTGGAAAGTGAGGATGGAATAGATGGTCTTTGGTGAGTCCTTCCAACATTACCGTTCTGCGATTCTGCAGTTTCTCCCTTCCCATTCCACCCACTTCAGCCATCCAGCTGTGGATTTTTAGTACCGGACAGGACACTCCTGGCTTTGTATTTATAAGCTACCCTATAGACCAGTGGTTCTCAACCTGTGGGTCCCCAGATGTTTGTGGACTTCAGCTCCCAGAAGCCCTGAGCATTGACCATAGTGGCTGGGGCTTCTGCGAGCTGAAGTCCACAAACATCTGGGGACCCACAGGTTGAGAACCACTGCTATAGACCCTGGAGACCTATCGACTCCTATAGACCCCTTTGATCCCCTGCTCAACCGTAGAAACCCAGTGGGTGACCTGGGGCACGTCACACACTCTCTGCCCCAGAAAATCCTGCGATGCATTCACTTTAGGGTTGTCACGAGTTGGAAATGACTTGAAAGCAAATTACGACCACCACCACGACAATAACAACAACAAATAAAGGCATTGCTTAGTGTCTGAGGGACAAACTCTTCTTCCCAAATGCAGCTGCCATCTTGTTTGTAGGGCAGGGTCTGGTAATGACAGAAGTGGCGGCCAGGCTGTAGGTGGCCATGGGAATGAGGAATTTGTCCCTCCGAATTAAAATGCTGCCCCACCCCAAGCAATTTTCCTTCAGCCCCCAAATGTTTACTACTTCAGAGATCAAGATTCTGAACACCATTGCTGCCCAGGACTCTTCTATTTTCTGTGTTCACATTCTCTGAGTCACTTTGCCTTCCCGTTTTACCTTGGGAAGGCTAAGCTGTCTTTCTAAATGCTGAATTGGAATCTTACATTACTGCAATGCTAAAAATTAAGAGATTGAAGGAAAAATTCATAGGGACAAGTCCTTTTATGTAAGGGAACTCATTTTGCCCCTGCTTTAGCTCTGTCACTGTGCCTCTCCCAATCCAATGGTCGTTGCCCTCCAACACTATGGCCATTACTGTCACAGTGCTATTATTCCATTTTCAACCTCCTGTGGAATTCTGGGGTTTGTAGTTTCCCGAGGCCAAAGAGCTCCCTGGCTGAGAATCCTAAATGCCCCTCCCTAAACTGCAAACCCCAGGATTCCATAGGATGTTGAAAGTGGAATCATAGCACTATAACAGTGGAGAGTGGAAATGGTCCCTGTTTGTATGGCGATCCTCTACAGTTCTTTGGCTTGTGTGTCAAGCTGTCAAGCTGCTTGGATGGATGCTTGCTTTCTGAGTCTGGGAAAAGGGAAAAAAAACTCCCTATCCCTGTCTTATCCCTCCACGCACACACACACCCACAAATACATGCACTTGTCTCAGGTGAGAGAGAAGAACAGCGAGGCAAGGCTGCCAGAAGACTTTCCAGCGCTCCGAAATGAGTAAGAACAAGCTGCAAAGTTCCATTTGGGAAGAGGTCACCCCTGACCGTTCGCTCCAGGTGCGCCGTGCGTCTTGTGTCAGATACCGAGCCGCCATTAGGCAAATGAGCCCATCTGAGGGACACCGATAAGGAGGAGGCAAGGGATGGCTCAGCCTTCCTGGAGAGCCTCCCTTTGAAGGAGTCACGAGGCCCAGGGACTGCCGGCGGGAGATAGGAAGACCCTTGAAAATCAAGCAAATGAAGGCCTCTTCCTTAATACCATCCAGCTGCACACACACACACACACACACACACACACATGCACCCACACACAATTATTATTATCAGAGAGACTCCTTGGTGGGAAAGCAATAATCACTCACAGCAGGAAGCAAATCCACCAGTCGGGCACAGCTGCCTGCGGGTGGAGGCGTAACTTTTTGAACAGGACGGGGAACTGTGTTCATCTGCAATTCCCAGGAGGGCTTGGTCTCCAAGATCTCTGCGGCTGATTCAGGGTGACATACTATCTGATGCTTTCGTTTGAGGACCTTGTTCTATAGTTGCCGTTGTGTTTTGCTAGTCTGTTATTCTCAAGAAAACACGCAGGTATATTCCATGGCATTTAATGAGGCACAGGATGCTTAGTTTACAAAGGTTGCTGGAGCAAACCATTTACAATGCGCCCTGATTTATATGAGGGCACACACTTCAGGGCCAGGTCTTCCTTGATCTAGTTTATCCACGTATGTGTTTGTGTGCCACTTATGGCAACTCTATGAATATTGTGGCAAAAATTACTTGGAGCTGGTTTGCCATGGTCTTCCTCTGAATACAACCTACAGTACCCAGTATTCTTTGGTGGTCCCCCATCCAAGTTATTACCTGGCCTGACCCCATTTAGCTTCCAAGAGAAGACAGGATTTGGAGCCTCTGGGTATCAAAGCAGTTCAGAATGAAATACCCAGAAGGAAATCCAACCTGTCTCCACCATCCATGCAAAGTAAATTGGCAGCCTGGGGATGTGAATTTGCCACACCATGCCAACAGCCAATTCCCCAATCTAATATATAAAAGTCAAAGTTTGTGTGTTTGTGAAGACCTCATACAATTGGTTGCAGGTGAAGACCGCGCATGATCGGCTTTGTCAGGCAAAGACCTCATACGATTGCCTGCCTATGGAATCCTGGGATTTGCAGTTTAGGGAGGGGCCTTTAGAATTCTCAGCCGGAGAGCTGTGAATAAGCCGGTTGCTATGGAGATGGGGCCTAGCAGCAAGAAGGAAGGCAATGTATTTCCCTCAGGGACCCAACTCCTGTTTGTTAATAACTCTGAATACAGACTGGATTGGGGAATATGGGATCTCAAATCTTTCTAACCAAGTATTATCTATGAGAAAATAAAATCCAAGGCAACACTGGGTAAATACGCTAGTGTTATAACAATTCACAAGTGTCTTGCCTCCAGAGTGGCTTTGGCTTTCTTTTGGAGCATTTTGAGCTGCTAACATTCAGCTGCCGGGGTGCTGCTGCTGCGTCACTCTTTGTGCCCACCCACAGTGCTTTTCCGTACCCACGCCTCTGCTGCCTTCTTCCCCCCTCTGCCTCTCCATCCCAGCAGCAACTGTCATGCATTTGATCCCTGTACTGCCTCTGCATTTTCAAGAGCTCATTTCCACCAGCGTCTCTTCCACCTCCTCCCTCTGGTACCTTTTCTTTTCTTTTCTTTTCTTTTTTTTAATGGCATTTCTTTTTCAGGTTGGGAAAGGAGGAGAAGGGAGAGAGTGCGCTCGAACACCAGCTCAGCCTGCTTCTATAGATCACAGCCAAAGCACTCTCGACAAAACGGGGCAATTCGTTTGGGTGCCAACCGACTATAAATTTATTTGCTTGTTAATGGCAGCTTCCGCAGTTTGAGTTTTCCCTAACTAGGAGCATCAAAATGTCAATCTGTCCTCAGGGGTGTATCAACCTCCTGAACTGAATGCGGTAACGAGATTAAAATCTTCCCTCTTCTAAAGGCTGCAACCCCTCCCTTTTGTGCCTTCCAGCTGTGCTGTCCGAAGGAAGGATATTGACAAGTTGGAACGTGTCCAGAGGAGGGCAACCAAAATGGTAGAAGGCGTGAAAACCATGAACCTATGAAGAGAGGCTTAGGGAGCTTGGTATGTTTAGTCTGGAGAAAAGGAGGTTAAAAGGTGGCATGGTAGCTATACTTAAATATTTGAAGGGCTGTCATATGGAGAGTGGAACAAGCCTTTTTTCTGCTACTCCAGAGACTAGGATATGGAGCAATGGCTTCAGACTTCAGGAAAAGAGATTCCATTTAAACATTAGGAAGAACTTCCTGACAGTAAAAGCAGTCCAACAATGGAATGCACTGCCTTGGTTTATGGTGGAGTCTCCTTCTCTGGAGGTTTTTCAACAGAGGCTGCTTATCCAGGTAAAGAAGCTTTGTCGTAACACAGGACACATTTATGAAACTCTTCCATGTGTCAATGCCCAGGCATGGCTGTGGCTTTGGCAGGGGAAATTGCATGGTGCAAATTGCTCTTCAATCATAGAATCATAGAGTTGGAAGAGACTCCAAGGGCCATCTAGTCCAAACCCATTCTGCCATGGAGGACTATACTATCAAAGCACTCCCAACATCTCTAGTACTCATGTACATCTACATGCACAGTGGCACCACATGTGCAACTCCATTTCCACAACCTTGAACTCAATGAGGATGTTGTATATTGGACAAAAATGCCCACCTGCTTCTGATAAGAAACTTCATCATGCATAAGACACCAACAGGATTCTAGACTAAGAACATCAGGAAGATCCCTGGTGAAAAGGAGAACTTAAAGTCTGGGTGATCCAGCATCTTGCTTCCTGCAGTGGCCAACCTGTAAGACACGCACTCTATAAAGGGCTCCAGAGGAACAAGGGAATACAAGCCTTCCTGCAGCTTCCTCCAGCTTATGAGAGCTGTTGCTTCTGTTTTCAGCAAAGCAAAAATCAGAAACCTATTTATGCATGAAGGCTGCTTTCCATGGTGGGTGTGTGCCCAAAGTCACCTGAATTCACCTAAAAACACCAGCATATTTTAATTCCATTCCCTGGCTGCTAAGAACTGAGCCTTCAGAGAGGCACTGAAACCTTCTAGAAGGGGAATACAATACACAAAACCTGGAGAACAGGCAACTGATGGCTTCACAAGGAATGGGGCACAAACGTCTGGACAACTCCAGGAAGGCCAACGTCTAGATTGGATCTCCAGGAAGTCTAGATATTTCTGCAGAGTTGGAAGCGTGCTACTTCTCAGTTACAAGAGGGGTGGGTTGTCTGATTCTCTTCAGTCCTGTTTGGTCAGTCGGGGTTACATCTCCCCATGGCCTCCTACTGTCATCCTGGCCTCATCAGAGAGAAGAACTTTGTTTCACTCTTTCTGCTCTTCCCCCTCCCCACCGAAAGTTTCTTCCTCAACCTCCTCTTTATTAACTTGTAGTCACCTGGTTCAGCAAACAAGGCAGAGCTGGTGATTAATGGCCCCTGAAATATTATTGAGTTTGAAAGGCTGTTTGTTTGGAATTTATACCGAGAGTGCCTAGATAGGAAGGAGAATATATATGTGGAGAGAGAGAGAGTCGAGGAGAGAATAAGAGAGCCGGAAAAAAAGATGGAGGGGTGGAAGGGGGAAGGGAGAAAGACTGTCCCATATCCTGACATTCATTTCATAGCATAATTGCATGGGGAAGATAATAAGGCAGGAAAGGTTAGAATAACCTGAGCACTTTGAAACAATGAGAGAGAGAAAAAAACCCATAGCCAATCGATCTGTTGATCAGAGCTTTATCTGCATGCATGTAGGTGCCAAGGAAACTGCAAAGCAGTCTGGGAACATTAAGCATTCCTTCCCTCTCCCTTCCCTTCTTCCCCACCTTCTCCCTGTGCATGTTGATAAAGCTGTTGTAGGAACAGGCTCTTTCCTGAAGCAACAGAATCTTCAAGGGCAAGTGCCGCTCCAGGTGGGGACTATTGGGGCCTGGCTTCACTCCTGGATCTAAGCTTCCCATTGGGGACGTTGCTGCAGTTCTGTATTGGCTGGTTATACAATATGGCTTTTCCATCAGAAACTCCCAAAGAGGTTTATCCTACCCTGCAACAATAAAACATGACAACAGAGAGAAAGCAGCAAAAATGAAAGAAGGATTGACAACCAGTGGCTTCTATGTCATTGGAGCAGTGAATCCACTCCAGGTTCCAGTTGTTAAAGGAACTGTATTGAGGGACCTGTCCAAGGTGCTGAAGCTATTTGGGAGCTAAGATTCAGCACCTGCAGCAGCCTTTGGCTCCAAGGAGCTATCCAATGTGCTGAATGCTATCCAGAAAACAGCTTCAGAACCTTGGATAGCTACAGAGTAAACTCCAGAGTGGATTCATTGCCCCACTGGTATGAGGTGCTAATGAAAACCATAAGTAAGCAAATCAAAATAAAACAGCAAATAACACATGTTGTTGATTCAGGACTTAAAACAACCCAGTGGGTCTTAGGAAGGAATCATGCAGCTCTACAGATCTTGTTAGACTGTGACTCTGGTAAGGTCTTGTCAGCATAACCAATGGTCAGAAGTGATGGGAACTTCAGTCCAAAAACAAAAGAAAAACCACGTGTTCCCAGTCGATATGTAGTCAAGAAACTACTGGAAATCAAAACAAATCCTATTCACAATGAGAAAAGGAGTTCACTCTAATTCTACACACTGAAATTATGGAGGAGTTTGCAAGGTCCTAGAAACCTGGTGGGCCCACCAAAATGGCATTCCTGTGAGGCTTGTCAAATGGGAAGAGCCTGGCAGCCCTAGGCTCACTTGGGGCTGAGTGAAGATTTGGACCCAAGTCTCTCCCATTCTCATCCCCCCTTCAAATTACTACTTCAACGGAGCCCTCAACACTCCCCACCCCCACATTAGGAACCGGAATAAATTCTTCTAATTTAGGATTCCTTTTCCTCTGGCATACAGGATTTCTTCAGGTCCTGTCTCTGCTCCGTAGCTTTATGCCTGGCTTATTACTCCTTATGATATTTTAATGGTGATACACGGTTGGGGATGCATTGTGTCGCTGTTTTATTGGCTCGTAAGTTGCTTAGAGTGGTGGAGGTATTAAAATTAAGCAAATAAATAAGGAACAAAGGCACGGCGTCTCTAGTGACACCACGTTCCTCCCCACTGCCCTATTTGAAGTATACGGTTTATACATGAGACTGACAGGAGGAGGCAGTAGAGGAACCAACACCGTCTGTAACCCTTGACTGAGCTGTTGGGGTGAGGATTCGAACCAGCGAGATGGGGCGCCCTTGCCAAGCCTGTTGGCAATTAGATCATTTGAGAGTATTCTGCAAACCCTCCTCCTCTGGACTGACTCTGCACCGGTCTGCCCTGAAGTCCTCCTGGTTAGACAGCAACTCCCATGGTCCCTTCTTTAAGCCTATGGAAGCAGTTGCTTACCTGCAAGTAAATTTCCTCTGTGCATTTGCTGTTGGCCTCTGTTGACCTGCAGCAAAGATGTAACCATTTCTTAATTTCGTTCTTGAGAGAAACAAGAAGTAATTTTAGCAAAAAAAAAAAAAAAATTTAAAAACTGTAGCATTTGCACAGAGAATTCACAGTTTGGGTCTTCTTCTGCCCAAAATGCTGGTTCCTGTTCAGAAAACGCTGCCATTGTGGATTATTCTGTGCAAAATTAGTGTGGCAGGGGTTTCTTACATAGAAGCAGCATTTCCTGCATAGAAAATGATATTTCCACAAAGAAATATCATCTTTCTGCACAGAAAATGCTGTTTTCTTCTATCCATCCCCTCGCACTGGTGTGGTTGATAAGGGTATATGAGAGGACCTGCTTGGTGGCTGCTCCCACCTCGTGGAATTTGTTCCCAAAAGAGGCTAGTTTTTTCTCCTTTCTGTTCTCCTTCTACTGGAAGGTAAAGATCTTTTTATTTCAACTGTGTCTGAGCTATTAAGAAGTTGCTGCAGAAGGCTTCTTTAATGGAGGACACTGTAATTTTATTCTCGTTACATTTTCAGAGCTTTGATATTGTTTTCAATTGAGGCTGCTTTTCATAGAACAGTTAATTTTTAAAAAAAATTCATTATAACAATTTTTCAAGTTATCTTTTGCTTTAATCTTTATTATGAGCTACTTTGGGTTCCATATTATGAGAAAGGTGGAACGTTAGATGGATGGATAGATAGATAAATAGATAGATAGACAGACAGACAGATAGATGCAATATTCGGGGTTAAATTATACAAAATGTGAAATGTCCAAGGATTGTTCTCTTGCAACAGGTAAAACATTGCATCCATCCCTGGCAAAGCAGGTGATCCAAATCCCCCACCGGGGTTTCTGTAAGAAAAACAGATGCCGCATTTTGGGCTGAGCGTTCCCAGGGTAAATAAATTCCGACATTACTCCAAAATATCTTTTTAACGCCTTATAAAAACACCAAAATGAAAACCTCCTGCTTAATTGCTGCGATGGGCCCCAAACAACCATTTCGATTTGTGCTTTCATATTTCAATAAACTTTTATTTATCTCCATTTAGGGAGAGAATCTTCCCGCTCGTGAAAGTAACACATACAGAAAAATAAAATAATAGAACGAACCATACATAATATGCTGAGATTTTATTTTATGCGGGGATGGAAGAAATGTGGTACTGTTTCTCATGACTGGGCTCCTTCTGAACTGTCGTTCCAGAAACCTGTTTCAGAGGATCTGGCTGACACCTTACATCGGAGTTGCACATTGTGATACGGGGTCCTTGTCTTCTGTGGCAAACAAAGAACCCCAAAATGCAACCAAATGTATGACCAAATATGCATGTTCCTCCACGTAGATTGCCTGTTGTGCATTCATAGACAATGTGCACCTTCATGCATGGGGAGCATGCATGTGCCACTCTGCTCCTGCAAACTTGGATTGAGTGAAGATGTTCTACACCAGGAAAAAAGAATCCAGTGGCTTCCACAGGGGGATTTTTGTTGTTGTTCTTGTGTGTCCTCCTGTCATTTCTGACTTAATACTAAGAACCCATCCTGAAGTTATACTGGCAAGATTTGCTTCCCTCTAAGGCTCAGAGAGTATGATGCACTAAAGATCACCCAGTGGGTTTCCGTAGCTGAGTGGTCTCCCAGAGTCCTAGGGCCTTTCCGCACTACACTGTTATAGTGCTATTATTCCACTTTCAATATCCTGTGGAATTCTGGGATTTGTAGTTTCCTGAGGCCAAACAGCTCTCTGACTGAGAATTCTAAATGCGCCTCCCTAAACTGCAAACCCCAGGACTCCATAGGATGTTGAAAGTGGAATAATAGCACTATAACAGTGTAGTGCGGAAAGGTCCCTAGTCTAACACTGAAACCATGCTGGTTTTCAGTGGGGAATTTATATGTGCATGAAACAGCAAGATTTAGTGGCGCATTCAGCTGTGCAACGTCAAACTGCATTAATGAGATGGCCTTGTGCAACTCCCGCATATCTCCATGGATCTATAGTTGTGCTCCATCTACTCAAGGTAGAGTCTTAAGCCAGCTATGCAACCCATTCATGAACAATGCACATGGATGAGTATGCACACAGCATGTCCATTCAGAATGTACTTCTGAACGTTCAGTTTCAACATTTTAGCAACTTTGCTTCTGCAGTCTAGAACTCCAAGCAGATGTTCTGCACTGGACAGGAATGTCAAACTGCTTCCATAAGGGAACTTTCACATCTATAAAAGCTCAACATGATTCTAACCTATAGTGTTGGTTGTTTATTTACTTATTTTCAGCCACAGGTCAATGGCTCAGCTATCATGAAAATCAAAGCTGCTGAACCAGCTCAGTCCTTATGGTTGAGAGTCCTTGCCTAAATCCCAGATACTGCATTTCCATGACTTTTTCAAATTATCTTTCCGTATAGTTGAGTCACAACCCTTTATTGAGTTTTTGGAGCACCAGGCATGGTGTATCAACTGCTTTTCTATAAAGTAATATTGAATTCCCTTGATGAAACATGCATTTCAGCATTTATAGTAATACTGAAAATATATTGTATATTTTGTATCAGTGCTGGAAATAATACCAGCTTTGTTTGGGCATGAAAGCCTTTAATTCACAGCTGCTCCTTGGTTCTCTTACTTCTTTCCCTCTTTGCTCTTCCTCTTAACTTTCACTGCTTTCCCCCCCCTTTTTCACTGATTTTTTTTCTCTTCTCCCATCCTTAGGGTCATTCAAATGTTCCCTACAGTTCATCACATTTCCCAACAAGTTTGGGGGTTTGAAACTTCCAGTCCTCCAGCTGTTGATGGGCTGCAACTCCTTGCAGAGCCAAGAATGAGGAAAGCTGGGAGTTGCAGTCCAAGGTCACCTGGAGGAGGATCCAATGAGTCCCAGCCCTGGCTTAGTATTCCCACCTGTGAAATGGGGTTATTAAAGGTTAACTCTCTAGGCTGATACCTGTGTCCAGAAGGAAACAATTGTGCAGAAAATTAGGAGCACATGACTTTCTAAAGGAGAAGTGTCCATCCAAGGAGGCCGTCTTTCTTGAAATGCTGGGCATTTTCCTCCAGGCGAAAGGAAAGCCAAAACCATTGGGTGTGCACAGAAGGCTTTGGGCAATGGGAGGAGAGGGCAACAGTTTGGGAAAGAACTTCGTCCATATGGCTGAGGGTGCCCCATCAAAGTATGGCAATATGGAACCGCTCGGCTTTTTGATGAATGTTGTCATTAGCGTCTGCGGCACTCACAGCCCTCCATTTATCCTGAGCGACAATGATTTATGTCTGGGGGCGGGTGTCCAGGTGAAGGAAGATGGGGGAAAGGGGGAGAAAAGGACGTGAGACCAAGAGAATTCCATTGAAGTTGAAATGAAAGAAAATAATCATAATGGTGTCAAAAATAAATCAAGTAAGTCAGAAAGATACAGGGGCTTTGATCCAAAGATTTTACCTTTTGGTCTGCAACATGTTCAGTCATGCTGATTTCTAAAATTTGATGCCTTTTTAAAAAAATATATGGCACAGTCCTGTACAAACACCATGTAATTCCAGTATTATGTAGTGGATTCCAGTCAGACTCCCCCAAATCCCACTTACCTATCAGCCAGGATCAGTGAGGGGATCCACTCCCCTATTGATTGAGAAGTGGTGGTCTGATGTCCTCACTCTCTCTCACTAGCTATCTCTGGCATGACAGCAGAAAAAGGAACCTTATCCCAAAGCTCCTTGTGCTGGAAATCATTCAAGTGAGAAAGAGTGGAACATCAAGTAGCAACTTCTTGATTTACAGGGAAATAGACCTCCATTGATCCTAGCAGCTGCTTAGTGGTACATCAGGTCTGGGGTACTTTCATGTCCCCTATGTAGCCCCTAAATAAGGGGCTACATAGAGGTAGAATCATAGAATAGTAGAGTTGGAAGGGACCACAAGGGCCATTGAGTCCAACCCCATTCTGCCATGCAGGAATACACCATCAAAGCATTCCTAATAGATGACCATCCAACCTCTGTTTTAAAAACCTCCAAACAAGGAAACTCTACCACACTCCAAGGCAGTGTATTCCATTGTCAAACTGCTCTTACCATCAGGAAGTTCTTCCTAATGTTTAGATGGAATCTCCTTTCCTGTAACTTGAATCCATTGCTCTGTGTGCTGGTCTTCAGAGCAGCAGAAAACAAGCTTGCTCCATCTTCAACATGACATCCCTTCAGATATTCAAACATGACTATCATATCACCTCAACTTCTCTTCTCCAGGCCAAACATACCCATCTCCCTCAGCTGATCCTCCTAGGGCTTCATGATTTCCAGGCCTTCTACCATTTTGGTTGCCCTCCTCTGGACACCTTTCAGCTTGTCAATATCCTTCCTGAACTGTGGTGCCCAGAAAAATGCACAGTATTCCAGGAGGGGTCTGACCATAGCACTTTCCTTGACCTAGACACTATAATCATGTTGATGCAGTCCAGAATCACATTACCTAAAAATCTCATATATGCATAGGTTGAAACACGTTAAGCTTGTTCGTGTGTGTGTGTGTACCAGTCACTGAGCATTTGGAGATGTATCTTTCCTTTCCCTCTGAGATTCTGGTGGGTGCTTTCATCTATTTGCCTCTTGTATGTCATTATGCATATATGTTCAGAAGACAAGCTGCTAAGCAGGAGCTAATAAGGCCTAGGAGAGCCAACATGGTGTAGGGTTTGAGCATTGGACAATGACGCTGGAGACCAAGGTTTGATTCCCTGCTCAGCCATGGAAACCCAGTTGATGACCTTGGTCATGTCACACATCTCAGCCCCCTAAAACACCTTAGCATCACCATAAGTCAGAAATGACCTGAAGGCTCATGACAACAACAAACTACCTTGAATCTCATTATTGAAGGAAAGGTGGGATATAAATGAATAAGATGATGATAATTGTGACGATGATAATGATGATGAAGAAGAAGACAACTTAACAACAATAATAGTTATAGTTTCATTATTGGAAAAAATGTAAATGAAATAACTCTTCATTTCTATCAAGTTACCTCCCAACTCTGTTCCAAATAAAGTTGGTGTTTGAAATGCTCAGCTATGAGGACTAGAGAGAAAGAGTCACACAACCACTCTGTTATTGGATGACTGCTGAGACCAGTTTGGGGAGCTTGCTTTTGAAGTTCATCTGTTTTACCTCCCAGAGATATTGTCCTAGAACTCTATTACGGTACCAGCTGGCCTGTAACGGAAGGAATGTGACACCAAAGACTCCTCTGCCACTAAAACAGTGAAGGGTAGCCTCATAAATCACCGTCAGGATCAAGACAGAGAGAGTACTGCAAGCTTGAATTGAACTGTTACTGTTTTACTGCCGGGACCTTGGTGCTTTGCAGTGGAATTGCTAACCTTTCCCATCCACAGAAGCATCCTCCCTGCTTGCTGCCTTTATAAGTGAAATTGTTTGCTTGTTTTTTTTTAAAAAAAAAACTTTAATACTGGTGTGGTACCACATTAATGATTTGTCGCAGGGAGACATAAGAGATGAAAAGGAGGAGGTTCAAAGCCCACAGCAGCTAAAAGCTAAACAACACGGATGTCTGACGATAAGACCTCCGGAAAATCTAATATGTGTGGATTGTATTTATAGCCTGTTCTGTTCTGTGGCGGATCATGTGTTCTCATCTCCCAAATTTGGCTCCAACCAGGTGGCTGTATCTTACTGTGCTGTATCAGAAGAATATAAAAATGTAATGGGCTGGATGAGGGCCATCAAGCTGAAACTGAATCCTGATAAGATTGGCCGGTAGTTCTTGGGTCTTTGGCTTTTCTAGTCTCTCCTTTTCCAGTGCCTCTCTTCTTTTTCCCCAATGCCATTGGTGTGCCCATGGAAAAGTGCATGTCTTTTTGCTTTCAGCCACTGTGGTTGCCGGGAGATCACGTGACTTTGGAGACAGGAGGTGGGGGTAGGCTGTTGAGATGTGAGTTTAAAATGTACATCTTATTTTGAGTCCCCGTGAATATGAAAGGGACACCAGAAACCCCAATTAGTCACCTTTGACTCATGTTATCTCCAGGAACACATGGCATGCTCCGATTCATTCCTCGTCCTTCTGTACTCCACTCTTGCCCTGCTTCTCTCTGTGGGTAAAACAGGCGGGTGAAAATGGTCCCAGAGAATTGGAGCTGTCCAAGATGATAGCTGAATTCTGAAGCTATAGCTGAGAGCCAGTCTGCCATTTCCTGACTTTTAAATCTGTAACTACCTTGCAGGAATGCAGCGAAACCTGGTCAGTGAATTGGGAAGGTGCACATGCAGAAGCTAGTAAGAGTACTCTAATGTGCAAGGGCTACATCTGATGTACATCAGGCACTTCTGACTTATGTTGGGAGGTTGTATAGTGCTCCGACCCTTCCTAGCCAGTTTTCAGGTGCTGTAAAACTACCCCAGTTCAAGTTGTTGAATATGTAAAGCCATGCATGTCCCAAGCAGAATACCATCTTGTATCTTTGGCCTTATGTCCTTCTCCATATCTTCATGTCATCCTTTGTTCCATCTCAGTTCAGGGGAGGATTAGAATATCTTTGATTGTGCTTTGCAGATGTTCTCACTGTTCTTCTCCTAAGCTTCTTTATGAGAATGTCAACTAAGGAGGCATAGCCCCATCACAATAGATCTGCTGGTTGTGTACTGGAATATGTCAGGTAGACAGTATAGGGAACTGCTAGAGTGAGTTAGAGTGCTATGAATTACTGAATGTTAATTGTTGATTGCAACACTACATCTGTCTGAAGCTTGCTTGTGTATTCTAGGGTATCAAATGGTTAATTGCTTTATTGCTCCTTGCCACAATGAATCCAATGGTTGAGGGAGAAGATGAGAGCAGGAGAAAATGAAAGCACTAAAAGACATTATGAGAACTTGATGTGTCCAGAGATAAGGAGCAGGAAATATGTTTCTGCCCCAAGGATGAAAGACAAGTCTGGGAAATGTCTGAAGATGCAGAGTGATGCGAAATTCATGATTCTCTCCAATCATGGCCAAATTTGTATGTGAAGGTATAAAACCTGTGGACTCCATGTACGCTCTAGTCTCAGCAACTTCTGAAGTAGTGTGCTGTGTTGCTTGCTTTGCTACCTATAAACACTACAGTCTACCTCAGAGTGGAATTTGTGGATTGTGAATTACCCTCAATGCGTTGCACACCAATTTGCATCATGTGCCAATGTGCCTTGGTCCCAAAGCACATCAGGGTCTCTTGTCAATGTCCTGATACCCATCTTTGCAATTCACTTACAGGGTTTTTCTTCTTGCCTCTGCTACTTAGCCAAGCTACATCAAGTAAAATTACATCAAGTAAAAGGTGACAGATGATTCCATCCCTATCTTGTATCTCCATCCTGTGAAACTGGGCATCTTATGAACGTGGAAGAACATTTAGATTTTCTATTAGCCAGCCAGAATTTGGGCTACATGCTGTCCTAGGTCCCTGGGTGAACGCCGTGGTCTAATTGATTTGGAGATACCCAGGACTCATTGTTGATTCACATCTCTCCCCTCTTCTTCTTCCCTCCCTTGTAGTTTTGGCTTATTATTATCCTTATCTGGCAGGCCTATTACTGCCTTTGATCTGAAAAAAGCATCTAATCTCTGACAACACCTGGCATTTGACGGAACATGAACAGAACACATTGGTGTGTGTCTCTTTCTTTTTTTAAAAAAAGAAAAATGCATTTTTATTATTATTTGAAAACCAAGACTGTAAACTGCCTGGACCTTTCTTGTTCCATCAGCTTTATTTAGCATGAGATGTACCTAGCAAAATAAGTAACCGACATCAGAGAGACATTAATGGATGATAGAAGAGATATCAAAAGAAAGGAGCTTCAGATTTTTGGTTGTTTGTTTGGGATAACATCTTGTGCTCCCCTAGGGATGAATGGGGGGGGAGGTTTAAATGCCTGATAAAAACATTTTGAGATGGAAAATTATGTCAGTATAGAAGCAATAAGAAATCTAACGATGTAATAATCTGTTGTCATGATTATTAGCAATTCTAGTATTTTTTAAATAATATTTTTATTCGACTACACTTTTAGAGTATATAAAACAGCACACATGGGAGAATAAAACACAAAAGACATAATAATAACACTACATTCAGTAAACTAAGCCTATAGACACATATACTAACCTAACACACAAAACTCAAAAAGGGAGATGAACCCCATGACAATTTCACCTTAGGGTCAACGTAAGTTGGAAACAACTTGAAGGCATGCAACAACAGCAACGTACTTCAAAATTTAAAAACTGCTATCCAAGGTTCTGAACTAAATGTTCAAATGTCTGAGGCCTTGGAGAGTCCCTCTGAAGACAGACTAAAACCCAAGTCAGTTTCCCCATCCATGCTTCATCATGGAATCCACCCTCCACCACTGGATGGTTGCAGATGTACTTCTCTAAAAAGCCTTCTCACTTTGAAAATATCCACATTTTCTATCTTTCAATCTTCTGCAAAGGATCAGACATTCAAGAATTTCCTTCAGTCGTGCTGATATAGCCAGGGTCAATTTACTTAACACCGTCTCCTTTGGAAGGCCAATACAGGGCAGTCTGTTGCTTTTAGAGATATGCACGAAAGCGTGGCGCTTTGATCAAGCTGCAATAACTGTTTGGAGAAAAGGAAAAGGAACTTCCATAGGGATGGAAAAATGACTTGGGCCACGATCTTCAACACCGGGGAAGTGTCGGTCAAGAGAGAGATAGAACTTTGCCTGGTCCTATCCGGCTGCTGTTTCAGAGCCGAGAGAAAATCATTGCATGAAGAGGCAGTCGATACTGCCTTGCCTAGCATTCCCAAAAGCACATCTTCTGGCTTGACTCCCCAGTTTTGGTGGCAGAAATTTATCCAGAAAAATAGCCCCGGATAAGCCAATTGTATGCTTGGGTGAAGAATGGAAGTCAACCAAGAAAGGAGGAAGTGAAGTCATATCTAGAGATACGAGACTGGGCAAACAACAGATTGGGCAAGGCAAAGAAGAGAACACATTGGATGCCCGTGGCGATATGCTTCCAACACTACGGTCCCCTAGAGGCATGTAGTGCTTGGGATAAAACATTGACAAACTTTTCTCTGCTTCTAATTGCTAAGCGAATGAATATAATTGCTGTTAAAATTATTGCTTGTTTTCTTTAAGAAGAAAATTGGCAATGAATTATATCCTGAATGCCCACATGCTCCTTTTCTCATCTCTGACGTGCTGGAAGATGTGTGTGTGCTCACCCACACAGGAGCAGACACATCCCTCTCAAACTTTTGACCTTCTCTGCCTTCCAGACTTTCTCACAAAGGTCCAAGTGGCTTAAGGAAGGACAGGTTGACGAAGCCAGAATCAATGAATCTGAGAATTCTTCTCTCCCTTCTTCCACATGGCAGCTGCAACAGCTGTGAGGAAGCTCGAATGGAGTAAATCTGCCACTTGGAAAAGCTGCGTTAGAAAAGAGCCTTTCTTGTCTTTTTTCCTTGGCCTGGGGAAGAAGCACACACACACACACACACACACACACGCACACACACACACACACACACATACACACACAGTCAGGAAGGCAAAGAAGAGGAATGAATCAAGGTATATCAATGATTGTCTTATCGGTGCTTTGGAAATCTTCTTTGTTGGTCTCCCACTACTGCCTCGGTGGGCTAAGGCAGAGATTTATTCATTGGTGTGGAACACTTGGAAATTAAATATAAGATAATGTAATACTGAAGCAAACCAAGAGGGAACACAATGAAATGGGATTTCTGGGTTTTGTGGAAGTAAATGCAGAAAGCCAAGAAGACCATGAGATGCATATATTTGGTAGTCTCATGAGTGTCATTTTTATTATTTTTTGTAGTTTTCCTTCCATGCTGGGGAGATACTATGACAGCGGCGGCTTGCAAGAAGGGGTATTCAGACAGATGGATCCACTGCGGTGAGAAGCAAATTCGTCTTCTATGTCTACAAGGTTAGTAGAGACTTAGCAGAAACCATCCCTAGTTCCTCATTGCCCAGAGTCTTAGACAATTGGAAGTCTTTTCCATCACTTGCTATACATCCTTTTGATTCGGACAGGCTAGAGGTTGAACTTGGGAACTTCTGTGTGTAAAACAGGGATCTCTGGACCATGGGTAGTGTATGGCCTGCCAGATTTTCTCATCTGGCCCAACAGCTCTTTTCCTCCTGCAGGACAAAGCTCTTATCTCAAATCAGCAAATGAGCCAAGACACAAGCTTTTTCCTGCCAAATAAATAAAGGGATTTCTGTCCTTTTTGGAACTCAGCAAAGTTCACTAACTTTGGTGTTGATCTTGGATGGGGGAAAGCTGAAGCTGCTCCTCATTGTGGCAATGAGCGTTTCTGCATCCATTGTGGGTGTGTTGTTGACAAATCCCTCGGCTCTCTGCAGTCTGTCCCTCAGCCAAAAAAGAAACTGTATAATTAGCAATATTTTTTTTTTTAAAAAAAATCCTACAGTAAAATTAATTGGAGGTAGCTTATTTAATGCCAAATGTTTTCACCATAAGTAAAGCATCAAAACTGGAAGAATCCATACTGAACATTTCTTGCACCCTTCCACTTGGTCAGGGAAACCAGAATTTGAACATTGTTAAGGTATGGTTCTCCAGATCCTCACTGAAAACCTCAAAATGGGAGAAAAAAGATGTTTGGTCCTCTACAAGTCACCAGACTACAACTCCCATAGTCATCCATTCTTGTTGCTGTTGGATAGGGTTGATAGACGTCACAATCCAGTAACATCTGCTGAGACCTGAGGACCAGCACAGGCTAAAGAGTAGAGCAATAACAGCAAGGGGGTTGTATGGTCCCCTTAACCAGCCTCAGTTAGTAATCTGGCTCAAATCCTGTCGTCAATCAAAACCAGAGTGAATCCATTGAATCGGAAGGATTTATCTATGAGTTGACTCACAATTGATTGAATTGGTCTACTCTGATATGGACCATACAATAGGATTTTGGTCACAGGGTTGAGCCTCATCCCCCCTGAATTCAGTGGGATTTACTTCCGAGCAAACCTGCTTTTCATCTTACCGCAGACAATGGAGAAGAAACATGCAGATGGGGCGGACGGGAGAAGAACAAGAGAACGGAAGAAGGTTAAACGCATATTGATCCACAACAGGAAAACATATTCTCATTGCTTTTCTCTCTGCTTTACCGATGATCCTCAGTCGAATATAAAGGGGCCATTTCAAAGCTGGGCTTTGGAAAGATACAGCAGATAAACAGCTGTTTGCTGACACTGAAGGTGCCAAAGTGATTTTTGATGATAAAAGCTGAGCTGGAGGAACGGAGAATGCTGAACATGATAAAATGGGGAGGGAGGTGATGGGGAGAGCAGAATCCAAGGACATGCTGTTCTATTAAGTTCTGCTGAAAGCAAAAAAGAGCACATACACACACAGAGAGAGAGACACACACACACACACATGGACACAGAGGCACACAAAAATTAAAAGTCCCCTGCCAGGCCCAGACAATGATCCATCTAGCTCAGCATTCTGAGGTCTGTCCATAGCCAGACAGACGCCCCAGGGAAAGTCATAAAGAGGGTCTGATGGAATTTTGGAGTAATCAAACATATAATGTCTCCCAATATATTAGAAGCTGGTCTCTGCACTTCCATGTCCTCTGATAGACTCACTGTGGAAGCATTTATTTAAATTTGTTCAGAAGAAAGACAATGGGGTGAGGTTTTTCTGACGGCCGACGAGGAGCACGATCCCCAGATCTCGGGGCTAAGCCCTGAATCTCCAGGCCATGACCTGCGTCTCTGGTCTTGGCCCTAAACTTCAGCCCTCTGGTCTCGGGGGAGGAATCTTTTTGGCTTCTTTAGACTTTTGGCCGTTAATCTTCCTTCAGTGGAAAGATTTGTGTTCAGTGGACCTTTAGATCTCTTGTGCCTTCAGTGCTACAAATCTGTATGGACGATATATTTACGAGATGTGTCTGTGTGTAACACACGGGCATACATGTACAGACACGCTGTGGACCAAATGCACTCCCAAGGCAATTATTGTGGATCCCACGGGTCATTTTTATCAATTTCAATTCGTATGAGGTTGTTTCTCATGGAAAACAGCATTTTCTCTGCAGGAACCAGCTTTTTCTGTGCAGAAAATCCTATATAAAAAATCCCATATAATGGATTAAAACCTCTAAAACAGTGAGTATAAACTATACACATTTGAAACAAGCTAAAACTCCTCCTTAACAATAGTTCCAAAACCACAGACAGCCAAAATGGCCATTACAAATAAGCTTCAAAGAGATCTGCAATTCAAGTGTTTTAGATCTCAAAAGTTTTAAAACTTTTCAGCTGAAATCCTAATACACACTGAGGAGCAACGGCCATTGCACTCAATGGGATTGCCTTCTGAGTATTCATGCCAGTAATAAGATGTGTGATTACAGGGAAAAAGTGACACTGAAGTACTCCACTCTCTTTGAATCCCTTAAAAACTAATGATTTCATTTATGAATCAATTAATGATTAATGCAACAAATTAAATTTCTGTCTTCCAAGTCTCAGCAACCATGAATTAATCCTCCACTTTCTAGTGACCGATGTTAATGAATCATTTTTTAAACCTAATGTTCCAAGCTCAGCATCTAACCTCTTATTGTTTATGCTGACTGGCAGTAGATGCCAAGGACGGAACCAGAGCCTGAAAAGTTACTTGAAAAATAATTAGTTCCAGTTAAAGTCCCAAGTCCTCCTGCCAAGGCAATTTCTTAATATTGTGGTTGCTCTTCGTCATCAACGAGCTACAACCAATTCTAGAGAATAATGCTACCCTTTCGAAGACTACTCACAGCTACCTGCCTACATTAGGACATGTAACAAGGATGGGAAGAGAAGAATAAAGCATTAACCTAGATGACAATTCACATCTACTCAGGTGGTAACATCCGAGGGCTTAATAACATCACCCACAACATTAGAAAGGCCTTCGCTTTCCTCATTGTCTCCTGTGATAGACGCAGTCAGGAAGAGTGAATGCTGTTAGTGAAGCCGCATTGAGGGAAAACAGGGATGTGAGTCAGTATATACTTAGCTGAATTTAACTAATTATTTCCAAGGTCTGACAGAGACTGTCATTAACCATCCATTCAATCTCTTAGCCACTGTTGAAGGAAGGGATAAAAATAACAAGTTATTTCTAAGCACTGGTTAGATCAGTGGTTCTCAACCTGTGGGTCCCCAGATGTTCGTGGACTTCAGCTCCCAGAAGCCCCAGCCACTATGGTCAATGCTCAGGGCTTCTGGGAGCTGAAGTCCACGAACATCTGGGGACCCACAGGTTGAGAACCACTGGGTTAGATGGTAGAGCATTCAGTTGTCCAGTTGGGTTAGTCTGGCGAACCGAGAAATACTGGAATTAATCGATTTGCCTATCTTAGTTGCGGCCTCGGTGAGACGGAGCTCCGGAGGTCACCTTGCTAACTCTGAAAAGCAGTTTCAAAGGTTTCTCTGTGCATTGAGTGCTTGCAAAGAGGAGCTGCCGTTACTTTGGCGAGGCAACCCTTTGCCAGCACTAGTTTGGACGGGTCGAGTCCACATCCCGGCGTTGCTGGATCAGATATTTTATTGTCCTTAAATTCTCCAGACAGCATCTTCAGAACTTAATTTGATTTTGATTGATTTCTCGAAACTTGAAACACTTCTAAACTAATTTTCAGTATATTACACTTGTCAACTCTTAAAGATTTTGTCAGGAGGAATTTGCTGAACAGACACAGTAATTTCACTTCTTCTTTGTGGCATCTCACCCCTGAAAGAGGAATAGCTGGTGGCTGGGAGAGAAGAGGAGGGGAGCACAGGGGCTGTTATTATAGCTGCTGTTATTAGAATATATGTTGCAATCATTTGTCTGTTATTTATGGGGCATTTAGAGTCATTTCTTGGGGAAAATGCACGCGGCAGGCTGGAATCTGTCATTGGGAGAAAAGAGGAAGATTTCTTAGCTAGATCTGACCAACGCCATCTCAGCTGGCCTCCTACCATTCACCCCAATTAGAGTAGGCTCATTGGATCAATAGGATTTACACAAGTGTTTCCCAACCATTTAGCAAGCGATTCATCAAATCAATTCCGGCTGGGACTATGAATAGGATTGAGACCTCAGTCTGTCAATTTAAGGTACAAAAGAGGGTGACAGATTTGCAGTTTCTATAATAGTCAAATCTATTGTTGTTGTTGTTATTTGCTATTGCTACTATCACTATTATTAGCAGCAATCTTGTTGGTCACCCACAGCTAGAGTAGACCTCTTTAATCCACCATCAATCATCAGAGCTTTTCAGAATGAAAACACTGCTTCCGCATCCAGAAATGAATGCAGATTTGTCACATTAGATCAAATAGTCCAGATATTTCAGTGGGGAAACATGCATACACAGTACAGTTCTTTATCAGCTTCAGCTGATATGCCAACTGTATCCCTTCCTATACTTGGAAGATCTAAAGATGGTAGTGCCCGTGCTGGTAACCTCAAGGTTGGATTCTGCAACGCACTGTACATTGGGCTGCATTTGTACCAAGTATGGAAACTCCGACTCATCCAAAATACGGCAGCCAGATTGGTTACAGGTATGGCAAGGAGCAAGGATATCACACCGATATTAAAATCACTCCACAGACAAAGTGCAAAGTGTTGGCTATTACCCTTAAAGCTCTTCATGGCTTGGGTCCACATTACCTGCAGGATCGCCTCCTCCCATACAATCTGCCCCATATACTCAGGTCCCCTGGGGGCCATTTACTTAAGCTGGTCAGGACTAGACAGGCAACGATCCCCCCAGAAGACCTTCTTATTGGCCACCCCTAGACTGTGGAATGACCTGCCAGAAGAGATTCAACAGCCAAATGCACTGTCTGAATTTTTTTTAAAAAGTACTTAAAGTACCTACTTCTTCTGGCAGACCTACCGAGTCAATTTTTAACTATGACATTTTAAACGGTTTTATGTGTTTTTAGTGTATTGTAGTCTATGCTGTTTTTAGTTGTATTTAAATTTATGTTGTACCCTGCTTCAAGCCTTGGTGAGAGGCAATAGTTGCTGTTGTTGTTTGCAGTCCATAGATCCAACAATTTCAAGTAAGCAACGGGTAAGGCAAATTAAAAGCACAAAGAGAAATGGGGTGAAATCATACATGGACCACAATAAAGAACGGTACTGTACCTGTAGGAGAAACCAACAGATTCCCAGACAATATAAAACAACAGCGCTCCATGTGCTTTTATGAAGGCCATAGTACCATGAACTCCTCAAACATACCCTATGTTTATGGGTGAGGTGATTGAAAAAAAAAAACTTTTTTCACCCATTAAGGAAACAGGAGAGGCTCAATTTTCGATGGTATTTTGTTCCATGCCGATAAGTGTATTCAGCTGCTCCGCTTAGCAGCCATTTTACTTGACCAACGGATACTTTGGCCGCCTTCCTTTTCCCTCTCTCATGGCCACCATCAGCTCACAGTTCGGAGGCCGGGCAGGCTGGTGTTTGGAAGGCGGCCGCGTGTCTTTGGCTCCTTGGAGACCGTGACATTAAAAGTCCATCACTGGAGTGGCGAGACAGGAATAACATTAGGGTTATAAAATGCATTTCCCTTACAGATAAAAATGAACAATGGAAGGAGCGGGAGCACCGTGCTGGGCCCTTGCGCCACCACGGCCATTACTGTGGAGGGCCTCTGCGGAGAAGTGCAGAACCAAACTTGATGGAGTATTTAATGAAAGCGACCTTTTGGTGATGTTTCTTAGCCTGAGACATCTCCGTTTATCCATTGTCCACCATTTCTGAGGCTTATTTATTTCTCCCGCAGCTTCCTTCTGTTGCACACTGTCCTAGGGGACTCAGCTTTTTAAAAACCCTCCCTCCTTCCTTCTTGGCTAGTCCTTGATTTAATATTGGGATGACTAGGAGAGGCTTATCTATCTAGATCTGTCTCTCTGCTGCACTTTACAGCTGTTACGCCTTGGTCTCTTTGGAAGATTGTTTATATCTCCACAACAGCGGCTGTCAAGGGCTGGGTCTACCAGAAGGCGGAAAGAGGCAACTAAGATTGCCTGAGTGAAAACTTCAGAGGTCTTCAGTACTTTCAGCAGTTATGTAGAAAAAGGAATTTCAGCACCTGGCTGGGTGACAAGCGATACTTGCTGAAATCCCCTCTTCTGAATAACCACGAAAAGCAAAGAAGCCCTCTCCATTTTTCACTCCAGCAACCCTAAGCAACTCTTGCGTTCATAGGAGAAGAAATAACCGTGTTAGTCTGTATCAGGATACAAAGGGGTCTTGTAACCCCCTCGGGGCTGACTGAGAGAAAGACATGGGCAGCATATGCTACCAACATCCTTCGGTTAGCCTCAAAGCAGCTGTTGTAGTGATATAGACCTCCATATTGAGCTTTATGTAGCTTGTATCTACAAACTAGCTACAGAAATAGTTTGCATTATAGCTTCAGCCGCATCCAGGGTTGGCTTTAACATTGTGCAGAGTGAAGCAGCAGTATCTTAATACCGAGACTCAATGAATTTATACCCACGTGGATAGGACAAGTCAGTGGTTCTTAAACCTTTTCTTTACCAGCGGCCCCCTGTAAATAAAACTAGTTCCTGGGGAACCCCAAGATTTAAATATTTAAATATTCACATTTAGAGTTAAATATCCAAATATTTATTCCTTTATGAAAGCCTTCTGGAGACTAGGATTCAAAGCCCCATTCAGACACTGGGTGGCCTTGGGCAAGTCACATTCTCTCAGCCTCAAAGGAAGGCAAAGGCAAACCTCCTCTGAACAAACATTTTTTTTAAAAATGATGGGTTCATCTTAGGGTTGCCATAAATCAGAAGTGACTGGAAGGCAAATGCCTGCCTTTGTTGACGTCAGAGAAATATCCAGAGAAATTTCTTGAGGTCACTTTTGGTCGATGCTGTATCACGTTCCCATGGTATGAGGACAGAACTCAAGCCTTTTTTTCATAGAGGCTAGAATTTAACCGCTGCAAGTCACCTGTAAGGTCTATTAGCACTCTGGAGAAAATGTTTGCATTATTAAAAATACATCTTGTCTTCAACATAAAAAGAGCAGGGGTGAAGCTTCTGAATTTCCTTTTTCTTAGTATAGTGTTGACTTTTTTTAAAAAAATGGGGCAATTTCATTTTTTACGAGTTGAAGAAAATGTGTCACTGTAAATGCTTGCTCTAAGTAGATAGTTAAATGGGTCTTGGGAGAAGAAACTTATGTGTGTGAGAGAGGGAGAGCTGAAGAATTACATTTAAAAAAAAACTGGGAGAGAAAGCTCTCCTATGGATTCAAGTACATCGTGATGACTAGAACTGGAGCGGGAAGGGGAGACGTGACCCTACCCACACCCACTAAAATTCTCCACGTTCCTGATAGAAGTTGGATGTATTATTATTTTTTCTCAAATTACTTTAAATAGAAAGCACAGAACACTCACTGGGAATATTGACCAGTTTATTCTGGGAGAGAAAACAAGCATGGTTTACTGGTTTTAGTACTGAACTATGATCCTGGAAACCATCGAAACCCAGTGGGTGAGCCTGGGCAAGTCATACTCTCTCAGCCTCAGAGGAAGGCAAGGGCAAACCCCCTCAGGACAAATTCTCCCAGAAAACCCCAGGATAGGTTTGCCTGAGGATCACCATAAGTCAGGAAGAACTTAAAGGCACCCAACACCAAGGCAATGCACACCTTGACACCAGGATTAGACTACAACACCCAGCATAATCTAGGGTGAGGCATGCTAGGAGTGGTAGTCCAAGAACATCTGGAGAGTGGTTTACCACCCCAATTCTTTGAACAAAAAGAAGAGTAGAAACTTATGATCGTGTAGACCTTTGCAATCCTAATTATTTAGAAATCCATAGAAGGAGAGTGAGTCCATTCCTTACATGAACGATGCTTTGTTTTGTTTTCCGAATCATCACTAAACTCAGAACCAATTGGTGGTCTTTTATTGGCCTCTTGGCTCTTTCCCCCTGCAGAGGCTTTAAATGAGACCATCAGCCACCTCTCTTTCAATCCGTAGTTGGGGATGGGCAAGGCGATGCCTTTGGAAAGACCTACTGTCCCCCACACAGCAAACCATGGAGATACTTTTTCACCCTTCTGGAAACCCACCACTCATTCTGGCTTTCTGTTTGGCTGGATTGCCATGGTCTCATAACAAGTTTGTGATTAGTGGACACCATCCAACTTAACCTTTCAAGTCCCATCAATTTCACGGGGAAAGATTGGAATGTTGCGTGAATGCGAGAGAAAAGAGATTTAATGCTGCCGAAATCAGTAAGCTATAAAATAATTAATGGTCGGTTGGCTCATGTGCATTCCAGCTACTCAGGGGGATGGATGCTGTTGTGGAATATTGGGATCAGTTCCTGTTGTGGACAAGAAAGGAGGGACAAAGACAGGAAGGAGGCTGGGGGACAGGATGCCCCTTGGACCTTGGAGAACCAAGCGACAGCGAGTCTGAGTGTGACTATATGTGAAGGAAGCAGGAAACATTAGGAAGGAGGCCACTTGACTCTCATTCTTACAGCAGTGTGTCTCAACCTAACATTTCAGGACCAATGCACCAGAGAAAGGGTGTGAGACTGGGGAAGCAGTAGCCTTCCAGATATCAGTGAAGTCCTGTCTCTATTATCCCTTACCTGACCAGTCTGGAGGGTCACAAGTTCTGCCCTGCCTCAGATGTTGATCCTTTACTATTGGCTAGTCTGGCAGAGGCTGATGAGGATTGGAACTGCACATCTGTATGGCTGCTTCTCAGCTCTGCCCAGATGTCAATGATGTATCACACTTTTTATTCCCCACCGCAGGCTAGTCTAGCAATGGTTGTTGGAGATCAGAACCCAACAACATCTGGAGTGCCATAGGTTCTCCTGCCCCATGCCAGCTGTTGATGAGGTACCACACCCATTCGTCCTCAGCGCTGGTTGCTCCAGTAGGGGCTGATGGGTGCCAGAGCCTGAAAACATCTGGATGGCCACTGGTTCTCCTGCCTTGCTCTAGAAATCCAGCATTTAAACTGAGAAGTGGGAGGGGGTGGTTGAAAGGAGCCATCTGGCTTCTCAGACTATTTCATCTCATTTTCTTCCTTCCCCGCTGTGCTTTCCTTTTCATACAACACTAGTGTCCTGTGGGAAGAATATTGTTCTTTTTTCTCCCTCTCCCCTCAGCATCTGCTGTCCCCTCATGCAATCCTTCTGCAGAATAATTATTTGAAACCATTCTCCTCTTAGGCTGATTTCCCTCTTCTCTGCATTTTCATTTTGCTTTCAAGGGCTCTTGGGCTCAATGCATTCTCTCTCTCTCTCCCTCCCTCCCTCTCTCTCAACCCCTCCTGGAGAAGTTTGAAAGATATGGAGATTGGGCTCCTCAATAGATTTCACTTGAACTCCTGCCCTTCTGTTTTCAACCAGACTTTTAGTCTGGCAGCTCTTGGGGCCCAGAGTGTCCCCAATGCCCAGAAGACAGGAGCAGAACCCTTGGTAGCTTCCAGCTTGGAGCTGCATCACTCCGAATAACCATCAAACTCCTGGAGATTGAAGTCAGGCTCCTCATGCAGTGCAGACAGGTCTGCGAGATATATTTGTCTATAGTTTCTGTACCCGTGTATCTTCATAACAAGACTGTACACACTTCTGCTCTTTTCCCTGTATGACAAGGATAGGAAATGTCTGACCTGGGGTCCCCGTGCAGGTCTTGGGGCCGAATTTGGTTTCTAGGAGTTATAATCCAGAACCCTGTTGGGGAACTGCACCAATGGATCAACTTTTACCAGGACTAGACAGGGGTGGTGATGGAAGGCATGCAACGTCTAAGTTCACACTTGGGTAAGTTCTCCTGTGTGAACCCCTCTCTCCATAGATGCCACACAACATCCAGGGTTGGAAGAAATATTTGTGTTTTCTGTCTGACTAGTGGGAAAGGCCCATCAAGGCCTTGTTCGCTCCCTGGCAAAGGCCCAAGGAAGCTTTCTCGCTTTGCAGGGCTTTTGAAATTTTCCCTTCGTTCTCTGTCAAGGTTGTCTCAGAGTCAATTCACACCCCAGCATCACTCGGGATGGAAGTGCTGAGGCAGCTGATGCCTTGGAGTGAATTACAGTCCCGTTGGTGCTTTGCTCCCTTGGCACCACTGACAAGATCAGAGTTGTGTGCACACTCCACGGAGACTAAGGAAGTAAATCCACAACTGTTTAATCTTTGCATGTGAGGACAAGTAATTACGAGAGTTTCCTCCCTCCTGTGGAAGAAAAAAACAGCATTCCTCTGCAGTATGTTCCCTGAATTCAAACCTCTGGAAGTGCAAATATCTTGAAGTGGTGTAATGGTTCGAGTGTTAGGCAAGGGCCATGTCCACATTACACTGGGATAGTACTATTATTCCACTTTCAAAATCCTGGGGAACTGTGGGGCTTGTAGTTTCCTGAGGCCAAAGAACTCTCTGGATCAGAATTCTAAATGCCCCTCCTTAAACTACAAACCCCAGGGTTCCAAAAGAGGTTGAAAGTGGAATAATAGCACTGTAACAGTGTAGTGCAGAAATGGCCATAGTCTTTCTCATTCACATGCATGCACACTCATACACATACACATGTAGGCATTATGGCTGAGATGTGTGTGTGTGTGTGTGTGTGTGTGTGTAGCAACTATAACGGCAACTGATTCTTTCTGAGAGCCTCGGAATTGTAGCTATCGCTCTCTTCCCCCCCCCAAAAAGCAATGTTCCAAGTCCCCAGGATTCCTGATGATCAAACCTTGCCGCCTCTCTCTGCCTGCTCCTCTGTGTTCTGATTAGGTTGCATCCCTGTGTGCACCGGCAGGGATGGGGAACTGGAACATGGAGAGGGTGATGAATGCAGCCTCTCACTGGAATGAATATCCACTGCCTCCAATTTTTCTTTTACCCCACGTTCCCTCTTTCTTTCCAAACACAGCTGGAAAATACAATCCGAGCGGCTTTCGGCTTCAGTGGTCTGCAGAATCCGATGAGCCGTCGCAGTAACTTTTTTACTGCCGACCTGTCTCGCACGGACCCTCATCCTGATCTCTTGTCCTTAGGCATTTTTATCTAATTTCATTGAGGGATTAACTTCTTTGCTAGGGGACTGGGCCCAAAGCATCAATTTCTTCATCTCGCTCTAAGCAGATCTCTCCCTCCCCGCCACGGCCTCTGATACCGTGGTTGGAAATGACAACAACACAGAGAGACAAAGAAAAATAGCAAAACAAAAGAGACTGCTTCCATATTGTCTGGTTCTCTTGCACACACTTGTCCTATCTGTTGCATTCCCAAGCAAAGTGCACTTGTGATTGGCATCTTTTATTGCTCCGTGACAAGCCGGTCTAATCAGGATGCGGATACGAATTATGGCTGGTGAGCAGTGGTCCTATTTTCCTCATTAAAGGGAGAATGTCGTTAAAATCAGCATGAGAAGGAAATCAAAATAAGGAACGGCAATAAATCTGGATGTGTGGTGTGTGTGTGTGTTTAAACAACACGGAAGGAATAAACAGAGACTGCTGGCACTGGAGTAACCCAAGCTTGTCTACACATCCTTGAGAAGGAGACATTCGCAGAGTCTTAGGCCTTTGGGGGAAAAATATGAAAGCTAAAACTGTTAAGAATCAACCTTCTATTAGCAAAGTAGTAGATAAAGCATGCCTCCATCTCATGTCGCTTCCCTGAAGTGGAACAGACTCAAATATAAACCAGGCAGGCAGTTTCAGGTTACTCACTTAGAAAAAGTTTATTAATGGCCTTTACATTTACGTACCCCTGGAGAACCTACATCTTAACTAGCTAAAGAAAAGATTAGGTAAAGGTTGTAGCTCTGTTCTTGACTCCCCTTCTTATTGATGGAGAGCTGAAACATGGCTGAAGAGAGAATGAAGAACAGAATGACGATGAAGGTGAAGACAGAGGTGGAGGAAGATGAAGATGGAGAGGAAGATGAGTGGAATTGCAATGAAAGTGAAGACGGAAACTGACACAGAGACTGAAGAAGGGGGGACTCTTTATATGATGGATGGCTCTGGGAATTTCCTGGATCACATGGTCTAGCTACCTGGATACACAAAAGGTTTGTTTGTTTGTTTATTTGTTTATTGAATTTATATGCTGCTTTTTCTCCCAAAGTGGAACCCAAAGTGACTTACAGAAAGTTTAAGAATTCATTAAAAGCATTTAAACAATTACAAACATTAAAAACATATAAAATTATAAAACAATAGCTTTTAAAAATAGCTAATAATTAAATAAAAGCTCCCCTGCTCACCCATTAAATGCCTGCTTAAAAAGAAATGTCTTTGCCTGCCTAGGAAGGGAAAGCAGGGAGGGGGCCAGCCTAGCCTCCCTGGAAAAGAGTTTGACAGGGTGGGAGCAGCCACTAAGAAAGTTCTCTTCCACGTCCTCACCACGCAAGCCTGGGATGGTGGTTGAACAGAGAGAAAGCCTTCCCCTACAGATCTTAGGGCTCTAGCAGATTTGTATAGAGAGATATTGTTTTTCAAGTATTTAAAAAGGTAATTGTAATCATGCCTTACAATGGATAGGAAGAGCAAAGGGGGAATTCTTTGTCTAGTTCCTTTATAGTTGTGCTTCCAAGCTGGCGTCTTATGTATGTGCAAATCTAATGCAGAACAGCCATGTTCAATTTAAGGGTGTGGAAGTGGAATTTTGTATTGGTGCATGTGGTGCCATTGTGCACGAAGTTTGTGCATTGATGGACATACACATTGCAATGCACATTTTGCACGCACACTCATTTAAGCAATACTGCAATTTACTAACAAAGCTGCACTGTGTATCTCTGGCACAACTCCAGGAGTGTCAAGATAAACTGTGTCTCCACGATGCAGGAGCTCGGCTTTAGTGAATGTCAGATGCTCTGCACCACTTTTCTTTTCTGTGTCTTTAAAAGTCAAAGCCGACTGTAAGAAGAGAAGCTCCATACATGAAGAGCTGCCAGAAAATATCCCCTTTCCCTCAAGTACCACTGAGAGCCATTAATTATCTGTAGGTCCATGAATCAATAGCAAACTTGCAGATTCCTTGATGGCTTTAATTAATGCCCAGATATGTCTGTAATGGGCTTCTCTTCCAAACAATTATTGTCTTAGCTCAACCGCTTGAAATTGAAGAGTGCAAAAGGAAGAAATAGGATACTGTCAACCTCTGCCCACAAGCCACCCATGGAGGGACATGCCTACCAATCTAGCCAAGTAAAGATACTTAATCTAGTCTTTAGTGTGTTATTATCTGTATGTCTCATTATCTCATCAGGGGCTTTCTTCTGCAGGGAAAGAGACAACTGAAGGAAAAAAGTTCAAGAAGGACCATTTTTCTTATCCTCATCCCTATCTGGAGTGTCACTTGGTATCTATGAGCTTCACTTGGCACTCAGATTCCCATCTGTGCTTGAGTACCATCTTGAAGGCCATCAAGTGATCTCCTGGTGGTGGACCTACCAAACTTTTCTAGGGGAGGCACACTTCTCTCTTACAGCAACGTAGATTTTTGTGCCTCTCTCTGAGATGGTGACAGTGTGAAAGTGTTAGAGGAGTGGTCCAGCACAGGGATCAACTGAAGACATCTGCCACTCAGTGGAGGTTGCCTCAACTGTTCTGGCTTAGAAAACAGCCTCTGCCAAATCAAATGAAGGGTGGATGCTGGAAGCAACGGCTGAGATCTGGAGTCTATGATTCATAACTTTACAATGCCATAGGTACATCCCCAACAGGACACACAGTTTTTCTAGAGAACTAACAATGTGAGTTGGGAGTGTCTGACTTATGAGCTTTACAATGGGATGACCTACACATACAGAAGGCAAGGCAGATCTCTACATCTGATTTGCTTTACATGTTTTATTACATTCAAAAGTTCTAGTGTCAAATTTGAAAACTGGCAATCAAGGAAATGAGAAGATCTGGTCAAAGGCAGCCACTGACATGCACATTTTACAGGTCAAGAATACTAATGTTGGGAGATCAGAAGTTCTGACAAGGCTGACCATGCCAGAGATTAATATATTTATTAACCTGAAGTTTATTTTACTAGTGGGGACATCTTGGTGGTCTACTGCAGATTGCTAACAGATCCACCAGTAGATCTAGCTCCAGATTTTGCCTGCTCCTGCTCTAAATGGGGAACCCAGCTATCTAAAAGAGCCTGATGCCCAAATCTAGACAATGCCATGCTCCATGTTCTACCACCACATGAAATGGTGAGAGAGTGGTGGCATCCAAGCTGTGTATTGGATTCTCCCCACAGATTCCAAACATAAACACACACATACTGTTGAGAAAAATCTTCAGTTGTTTCATTGTCATACACAAGTTCTCCCACAGAGATGTGGTGGATGGAGAGAATTGGGGGGGACGTGCAGAGAGGAGGAATGTGAAAATTCTTATGTAGTGGTCAAGATCATGTATAATGCTGCTTGTTAGCAGAGCTTCATCATACAGCGGTTGTAAGTAGAGATGAAAAGAATGTTAACATAATCAACAAATGGTTAAAGAAATGTGTTTCTGAAGTGTCAAGAAACTCTGATGAGGAGGATCTTGGAGTGATAAAAATCTTAATAATTTGGGCTTCTTTGCAGAAATATTACTTTCTGGGCAAAATAATGGCATTTACTGCACAAAAATGGCTATCTGGGGGCTTATTTTGTTCAAAATAAGTCCCAAACTGCACACAGCTTCTGCAAAACTGCATGGTTTTCAAAGACCTTCTGGCAGTGAGCAGAAAATGGTGGAAATTCCTTGTTGTTTCCCTTGAGAAGAGAATTAGCGAAGAATGACATCCCTGTAATCAGCACCCTGGTCAAGAAAAGAGCCTTGTGTAGAAGGATCACCTGGTACATACCAAGCGCAGGTATTTCCTTGCAGCAAAGCGCGGAGCAGCTGCTTCAGGCCAGGAGCTTGCTTCATTCTCATTCTGCGCTCAACCTCAGGCTATTACAAACCCAATCTGGTTTCTGGAAGCAAGAAGGAGCAGCGATTCCTCCTTCCCATCCACTCCGTTGGCCTCCCGTTCGCCGTGGGCTCCATCTTTTGACCAAATATCCCTCCCTTTCTCACTCTCCCTTGTGTTAGGTGTCGGGATTTCCTCCAGACCCTTTGCCTTTGGCTCTTCACGGCTTCTCTGCTATTAGAATGCAACTCAGGAGGTTCGCTTTGCGCTTGGTACATTATCATTCCTCGTTAGAGACCCCTCCAGGGCCTGCGATATGCCTGCGCTGACTTTATAATTACAAAGTCAATTTCTAAACAGACATTTGCAAATAAGTCAATTTAAATACTGGAGATTTGCAAACAATAATTAAGCAGTAGTAATTTTTGTTCTTTTTTGCTTTTGCAGTTTTTTTTAAAGAAGGAAATCTCTCTCTGTCTCTCTGTCTGTATCTGTGTGTGTGTGTGTGTGTATAATTAATGCCTATGGGTCTTTCTTGTTTCCACCTTGAGAGTACATACTTTGCAAATGCTTTTCAGAGCTGAAAAGCATTTTAAAAACAGGAATCAAATGGGCTTTGGGGGCACGCTGGAAGGAAAAACATACCTTTACTCCCTCCTTGAATTTTTACAGGAGAAACTGCAGATAATGGAGAAACCATGGATAAGGAAGCTGACTGGCAAGGCCTTTGTGGTTGGAATCCTTTTGGTCTTATATGAATGTATAAGTTCCTGTACAAAAAAGACAGGGTGTTTCCATGCAATGCAGAACATCAATATTCCACTCAAAGCAGTGGAAGTGGATCACACAGGGTCATTCCACTTGGCTCTGCAGTGTGCATGGATGCACATTGTAAGCTATGCATGGCTGCACATGAGCATTCAGTTGCAGATCTGGTGTCTTGAAAGTGTGGTGCTGCCATTCAGCACAAGGATCACCATTGATATATTGTTCCGCAAGTGGAGACATACATTCAAATTGCAAGAAATTTGCCAATGGTGAGGAAGGAAGTGGACTTTGGAACGAAGAGGGCTCTGTGGAACCTTATTCCAGATGAAGTGTGTTTGGGCATTTCCGCACTACACTGTTCTAGTGCGATTATTCCACTTTCAACATCCTGTGGAATTCTGGGCTTCCTGGGAATTCTGGGTTTCCTGAGGCCGAAGACCTCTCTGGCTCTGAATCATAAATGCCGCTCGCTCAACTGCAAACCCCAGGATTCCATAGGAGGTTGAAAAAGGAGTAATAGCATTATAACGGTGTAGTGTGGAAAAGCCCTTTGTCTTTAAGGTGTTGCAACACTGCTTGTTGGTTTTGCTGTAATGGGCTAGCAGGATTATTCCCCCCCCCCGAATTCTTTACACGTGTGCATCTGGCTAGCATCACTATTGGCTTGAGATGGCTCCTCTGTGGATGTAAAGAATGACCTTTCATCATCACAAGCACATCTTCTTTCCAAGAGAGAGAGGAATAGGTTCTGAGAGTCTTCTTTAAACAAGCTTCTGTACTAATTTCCAGTAGATAGCAGTTGGTATAAAGGATAATAATGGTTGCAATTCAGTGCAATTATTGGAAGGAGAAGCCTATGCTCCAAGTTAGGTTCTGAAGCTGTATGAGAGTCTATTGTTACTTGGGCTGCCCACAACATTGGGACTTGAAAAGAGGTGGGCGTTCTGGATCACGTCTGTTGAGTGAGTGGTGCAGTAGCTCGCTTGGAGTCTTAAGATGGAGCAGCACATGGTTGCTAGGCATTGGGTACCAGAGAGGCTGCAAAATTGCGGGTGGGCTCAGGAGAAGGAAATTTTCCTCCTCTCCTTTTAATAGGAAGAACACATGCGCCGAGTTGTACGGAGAGGTGGAAAGATGTATGAGAACAGGTCCACGGGATGGTCAGGCAAGGACCAAGGTTGGGGAAGAAAGGTGAAACCAAGAAATTAAGAAGTGAAACAACCCATTCTCACACTACACTTGATCTTAGCCAAAAGGCTGAGAAGCCTTTGGCACATTGTTGTGTTCTTCCTTCAGCTGTTCTTTGTTATAGGAAGAGCCCATATTTGGAGAAATACTGCTCTTGTGATTCTGGTCAAATAGAAACAGTGGATCAAGTGCTTTTTCATGGCTTAATACTATAGAGACCTACATACTGATCTTATTTTGCCGATATTTCATAAATATCCAAAGTGTTCAGAAGAGTTATATGTTTCTTTGCTGCTCTCAGATATCAACCCTATTACAACCTATAAAGTGGCTAAATTTCGTGCAGCAACAATTAAAATTCATTAAATGTTTTATGGCCCAGGGTTTTGTTTTGTTTTGTTTTGTTTTAAAAAAAAAACCTGAGTTGGATGGCCCATTTATTACATGTGGAACTAGGTCCACCAGATTAAAAACTTCTTAAACCCTTCCTATATTCTTGTTAGTGTGTTTAATATTTGGATAACTGGAAGAGGCTGATCTATCAAGATGTATCTCTCTATTGTCTCTTACAGCTGCTACATCTTGCTCTCTTTAGAAGGTTGTTCATAGCTTAGAAGCAGTAGCAGTCAGGGCCGAGTCTACCCATTAGAGAAAGAGAGGACAGTAGGATTGCCAGAACGGAAACTAGTGAGGTCTGTTGTCCCTTTCACAACTGCATAGATGAGGACATTTCAGCCAACAGTGCTTGTTTTCTGGTTGCAGGAGGAGCAACGCCTGCTGAAATTCCTTCTTCTGCACAGCTGTGAAAGGAACAGGGGTCCTCCTTGGTTTTCACTCTGTCAACCCCGCATAGAACCTAGATTGAGGGTGCAGTGTTGAACATAACACATGCATAAGGACATGTGCTTTCAGTTGCACATTATGTCTTCTGCCGGGAGCCAGCCGAGGGCCACAGCTCTCCAATTGGAATCTTTATCAGCAACCATGGACAAAGTTTACAACAGTTTATCTGCCAACTTCAGTTTGTTGCTTCAGCAGTCCGAGTCAGTAATAAATTCAGAGTGACAGTCCAAAGGGAATATCCAGCACCCAAGGCCAAGGGTCAAGGTTTCCGGGAACACGAATCAGAGATCCAAAAGTAGAACATGTTGCTTTCACCAGTGATACCAGTTGTCTCCAACAGTTTTCTCCCCACCCCTGCCCTGTATTTATGAGCTGACAGCCTCCTCCTGCTGTTTGTCGAATTAATACATCTTCTCTACATAAATCCTCAAGTCCTTGTGGGCACTGCCTTGTTCACCTACACTGGGCTGCGGTAAGTATTGCCCTGTTCATGTCTCAGTGCTGTGGCTGTTGGGGTTGGCCTTGTCTGTGTTTGCACCTGAGTTCTGGGACTGGGGCATGACAGGTGGCTTACATGTCAGGTGTGTGTGAATCAGCTCTAGGTTTAAGTTGAACTGCCCAGGGTGCTGACCCCAGTTTGAGGAGGCAGTGAAGCCTGCTGACATCTGTGGCAGTGGGAGGCAGTGAAGCCACTCCAGGTTGTAGCTTTAAAGGAGCTATGCAATATGATTAGCCTATTTTTTTTGGGGGGGAGGTAGTTTCAGCACTTCAAACATCTCCTTTAAAGTTCACGCTAGAAACCAGAGTGGTTCACCAGCCCCAATATTAGATCCATTGGCTGTCCCTGCAATCATATGGTGAATAGAGCTAGATGGACTTAACTCCAGCAAACGGGCTGTCTTGGCTGCTTTCAGACAATGCCCTTGGAACAATCAGCGTTATGTACATTCAGAGCCTGGGGGGCTGAAGAGCACTAGTTGCTCATTCAAGACACACACCCGTGCCTGCCACTGAACAACTCTGGCTGTGATGCATTTCAAGCTCAAACCGCCGGCTTCACTACCATTCTGTTAAATTATAAATACTTTTGCTTGATGAAAGTGAGAGCTTTTCAGTCAACAAGGGTGTGTTAATATTAAAAGAAAAAAGATAACTTGGTAATCAAGGCACCAAACACATACACACACACTGGGTGGGGGGAGCCTCGCACACACAACCCTATCAAGTACCAAATTGCGGTTGCTATAGTGATTAACAATGGGCATCTTTCTTCCCCAGCCAAAGGTGCTGATGCAGCGAAAACCAATGTTTGTGTGTGGCCACGGTGGGGACGGTGACGGATTAGGGAGGGCAGGCCTTGCGATGCAATGCAGTCCAGTCCTAAATAAATCATAAGTGTGGGTTGGCATGCCGGAAAGCATACCAATGGAAGAGATGGGAGCTTTGGGATAGCGATGGATAGCAACAGGGGAGAAGGAGGGAAGGGAAGGAGATTGCCAAAGGGAAACCATGGTAAACTCCCACGGATGCAGTACACTAGTGGAATAACATGGGCAAAGACACAAGAAACACAGTGATAAAGGGATTTCAATGATACTTTGGGATCTATGCAAAAAATATGATTTGTAAAGAGCAGGTAAGAACATAAGCCTAAAAAGGTTGTTAAAAATAGGGATGTTAAAAAATAAACTCATGCAACATTAAATTTCAAACGGATCCAGAATTAGAAAATAACATGCCAGTTGTAACTGTGCCTGTGAAAAAGACTAGGGTTCAGTTCCCTTCTCAGCCATGGAAACCCGCTTGAGTGCATCACATACTCTCACCCCCCCCCCGAAAAACCCATAATAGATTTATCTTAGGGTTGCCGTAAGTCAAGAAATGACTTAAAGGCACACAACAACAAGTTACCATCTAGGTGGGGTCATGCATTTTTGTCCAGTGGGGAAGGTCCACATTCATTTTAAGGTTATGTAAGTCATAGAATCATACAGTTGGAAGAGATGCCAAGGGCCACTGAGTCCAACCCCCTGCAGTGCAGGAATGCACGCTCAAAGCACCCCCAGCAAATGGTGACCGAGCCTCTTTAAAAACCCCCAAAGAAGGAGACTCCACCACACTCCAAGGCAGCACATGCCACTGTCGAACTGCTCCTACCTTCAAGAAGTTCTTCCTAAAGTTTAGATGGAATCTCTTTTCTGGAAATTTAAAGCCATTGTTCCTTGTCCTAATCTCTGGTGGAGCAGAACGCAGGCTCCAGCCTCCACATGACATCTCTTCAAATGTTTAAACATAGCTATCAAGTCACCTCTTAACCTTCTCTTTTGCAGCTTAACCTTCTCTTCTCCTCAAGTGAAATTGCATACGTGGTGTCATTGCACATGGACCCACGCTGTGCATTATGAACAGTGCTCCTTGTACACAGATGGGCAAGCTTGACTTTTGTGTGTGTGTGTGCCTTTGGTAGCACATTTAATAGCTCGATTCTGTTATGCAGCATTGCCATTCAAATGCAAGGTTTGAGTCTTATAATAAATGCCTAACTCAGTCTGAGGAGATTTACACTACCCAGCCCCGGTGTAGTATCTCAGCCCTTATGTTCTGATACGAGCTCCCTTCCTCAGAGCAGGTGTGTTTACCACTTTCAGAAATGTCTGTTATGATCCCAGTCCTCCCGGGAACCTGACCTGAAATGTGGGTCTTGTACTGGCTTGTAGATCTGTGCAGTCTCTGCTCAGGGGGAACCCAAAGATATCTCTTGTTTCTCTTTGGTCTCTCTGCAATGCATAGCTTCAGCCTTCATATGGAGTGAAAAATGGAAACATGGACAGTTCAGTCAACAGAATGTCTGTGAAATTAATGAGGCCCTTCGCCTCCAACACCTGATAATTACATCTTTCAATTAAATGAACTCTCTCGCTGTCTGGGATCTTATAAATTAACTCGAAGCCATGCATCTCCTGGAGGCTGCCAAATCTTTTGCAGGCCAGGAAAAAATGCATGCTGTGGATATCTTCAAGAAGGGGCAGGGATGCCTCATGGGTTTATTGGCCATTTGACCGGAACGGGAGCAAAAAAATGAGACCCGCGCAATGTTCCCAGCACATCCTTTTGTATCTGCATCACTGCTGGCCAAAAGCAGTCAGCAGTGGACAGAAGCAGGCTTTGCGGCACGAAATGTTAGGCTGAAGATTAAAACAGGGAAACGTCTCCTTGTGATGCACGGAGAAGCTAACAAGTTTTATTCGGTGCAAGCTACTGTGGATTGCGGCCCTCTTTTCCGAAGGCATGAAAAAGGTCAGCAGTAGACAGATAACCACAAACACATGCGAGGATTGAGGGACGTGAAATGAAACGAAAATGTAAAAGGTGCCAGCATAGTGATGAACTTAACCGTGGTCGTTAAAGGCCTTTTAACAGCTATCAGGAGATGACACCTCCAGCTCTTAATGATGGTTGTTAGAAGTCAGGCAAAGGTCATTGGTGGATAAGAAATACATTGGTGCATAAATAAACAGGTTAAAGCAGGAATGGTAGAGAAAAGCACTGATGCTAGGGATAAGACTGTTTTGTGGTTGTGTGCCTTTAAGTCATTTCTGACTTGTGGTGACCCTAAGGTGAGCTTATTATGGGGTTTTCTGGGAGCTGAGAGTGTTTGATGCACCCCAGTGGATTTCCATGGCCAAGCAGGGAATTGAATCCTCGTCTCCCGGCTCATAGTCCCAAACCACTATACCATGCCGGCTCCCCAAGATTGTGTTATGCTTGGCTTATATCAGGGCTGGGTATCCTGTGGTCCGTGGGTCATATGCAGCTCAGGGTGGTCTGTGCAACTCTTGGCCCCTAAAGATACTGGATCCCATTTTTATCCACCAAAATCTCAATTTTGAGCAAGAAATTAAACTGGAGGCATGGTTCGGCTCTATAATGTTATTTCTTCCCACCCCAAAGAGATTCCAGCCTCACCAAAATTAATGTGTGTCTCCTAAAGCAGTGGTTTGTGGGTCCCAGTTTTCCATGGTACAGCCCTTTTAATTTTTGTTTTGGAAGGCCATAGGTTCAATACCTGGTATCTCCTTATAGGTTCTCTGCCACCCTGAAGGGTTTACTGTCCCTTAAGGTAGACTAGAGAGGTAATTATTTGCTGATGTTCTTCTCAAAGGAATCAATGATCAATTTGTACCAATTTTCTTCTTGCTGCAAGAAAGTCTTCAAAAACTGTTTCAAAGAGTATTTAAAACTCAAGCCTTTAAAATTCAGATTAAACTCCAAGGCAGTTTTACTATCCCACTGACAAGGGAACGAAGTATTGCCATTGGTTGCTTGACAGCTATCACTGAAGGGTGTGCAGCATTTGTGGTGAAGAAGGGAAATCTCCTACAATTTAGAATCATAAAATCATAGAGTTGGAAGAGATCAAAGGGGCCATCCAGTCCAACCTCCTGCCATGCAGGAATACCCACTGGAAGCACTCCCAGAAAATGACCCTCCAGCCTCTGTTTCAAAACCTCCAAAGAAGGTGACTCTACCACACTCCAAGCCAGCATATTCCACTGTTAAATGGCTCTTACTGCCAGGAAGTTCTTCCTGATGTTCAGATGAAATCCCTTTTCCCCCTCACAGTTTGAATCAATTGTTCCGTGACTTAGTCTCTGGAGCTGCAGAATATAAGCTTGCTTCATCCTCCATAAGACATCTCTTCAAATATGTAAATGTGGGTATCATGTCTCTTCTTAACCTTCTCTTCTCCAGGCTAAACATACCCAGCTCCCTAAGCCCCCTTCTCATAGGACTTCATGGTTTCCAGACCCTTCACCATTTTGGCCACGCTCCTCTAGACGTGTCCCAGCTTGTCATTATCCTTGTGGTGCCCAGAATTGGACACAAAGTCTAACCAAAGCAGAATACAATACAGCTGTACTGAAATGCATTAACAAATCAACCATTCCCACCACTCCTGACCATCAAGGCTGGCTAAACATCACAGCATAGAGGGGGACAGAAAGCCCATTGCTGCAGTATGCACACACACACACACAAACAACTTTTCCCATTTCTCAGCTCTGCAAAAGACGCAACTCAATTTCCCCAGCAGGTGCCCAGAACATTTTTTTTCCATGCAAGCCCATGGCATACCGCTTTCCTCTCCCACCCTCCCTTTCCCAAAAGCATCACAAGCCTCCTGTTCTCCACAAACACACCAGACAACGACTGAAGGGAAGAAGAAAGAGGAAGCAGAGGCAGCATGCCAAACTCCCAGTTTCGACCCCAGCCAGCCTGGTATTTCAATTAAGACAATTAGCCATGGCCAAGGGCAGCAGCAAAGCTCCAATTAAACCGGCACAAAGTCTAACACGATCCGTAGTGTCACAGAGCAGGTTGCAGTGAGCCACCCTGACCACACACGTCTGCTGGATTAAAGCTTCCCGAAACTCCCCGGCACCCTCCCCTGCCAACCCGCCCACTGTCTGTTCCTCCACACATCACCTTCAGCAATAATCCGGTGCCTTTGCAGTTTCTCGTTAATTTGCCCCATGTCAAGGGACTCCAAAGAGGGATGCGGTAGGGTTGGAGAGGGGAGAGTTTCCTAGGCTTTTATTACTATCCTGATCTCTCTTGGCCTCCCTATGATGTGTGAGATGTAGTTCCCATTTGTATCTTATCCCTGGGGGATGAGGATGACCTTTTCACTAGCTGTGTTTGGATCCCAGGGGCGTTTTGATTCCCACGTTGCCAACCGTGAAGGATGCAAGCAGACCAGCACAGGGCCAAGCAAGAGGCCAAATTCGCCCCTTTTCACCCTTTTTTGCAATAGCACGGAAGAACAGCCTTTAGCATATAGAGGGACAGGAAGGTCTTCCTGTTCTTTTTCTCACACCTCGACTTAAAAAAAAAATCACAGATCTTTCCCCACCATCCCTAATTGAAGAGGATTGTGCAGTTACCCCTTTCTTCCTGCGTTCAAATGAGTGCATGTCAGCCTAAATTCAATTGTTTGTTGCAACTGGAGTTTGTTGTTGTTGGGTGTTTTATACCCCGCTTTTTTCCTGGTAAGGACTCAAAGTGTCTTACAATATATTTTTTTTCACATAGTTAAAAAATCAAGGAATATAAAAGTTAGAAGACGAATTAAGCAATCAAATAAGGGTTAAAACAAAGTTGAAATATGTAATTAAAGCTGAAAACATCCATGCCTTCAAGGTTTTTTTCACTTACGGTGACCCGATATGGGGTTTTCTGGGGCTGTGACCCACCCAAGTTCACTCAGTGGGTTTCCATGGCCAAGCAGGGAAACGAATCCTGCTCTCCAGGGTCACAGTCCAATGCTCAAACCACAACACCACATACACCATAAATTCCAGATTGATGGAATTTACCTAGACCTTGAGTGGAACCATTGCAGAACAGAGTCCCCAAATCCTATCCCAAAGAAACAACCCTGAAGGACACCATAGTTGATGGTACTGAAAGATCTTGAGAGGTCCAGGAACACATTCCCCTTCTCTAGTTCCCTGTCTAGGGCCCTTTCTGCACTACACTATAATAGTGTTATTATTTCACTTTCAACCTCCTGTGGAATTCTGGGGTTTGTAGTGTTCCTGAGGCCAAAGAGCTCTCTGAACCAAACTGCAAACCCCAGGATTCCAGAGGAGGTTGAAAGTGAAATAATAACACTATAATAGTGTAGTATGGAAATGGCCTAGATTGTCTACCAAAGTAACCAAATCTTTCTCTGTCCCATAGCATCTGAAGCCAGACTGAAATGGATCCAGATAATCTTCTCATCCAGGAACCCCTAGAATAAGAAGCTATCACATGCCCTATGGAGCAGAGTCCTTCACGCCCCTATACAACCCTAAGAGAAGGCTTCTAGGGGATCCTCATTTGTACTGAAACAAGTTCAGGGACATGGGGATTTGATAGGAACGCTCTTTTAGGTGACTATTTTTGTCCGTTCAGAGCACAGAGGCAATTAGTGCAAATCCTGGGTCCTGAGCGTGCTTCTCTCCAACCCCACTTTCTATATTCGAAGTATTCCCCAAGCTCTCTTTTGAGGCCGTTCGTCTGTGTGTGTGCTAGTGTGCATGCCCACACACGCATGTTAATGAAAAATCGGGTAGCAAAGGAGTTACGTGTTCCATTTTAAGCCTCCTGTATAGATAATGATTTATATTAGGGCATGAGGTTGCTCATTTTCTCATTATGAAAGTGACAAATCGGTTGACGTGCTTTAAAATTAATTTTTTTCTTTTCAAAATGGCAGCAACCCCTCTTAAGACCCTTTCCTTAGAGTGTTTTGGTAGCAACTAAAATATTAACATGATGGGGGGGAGAGAGGGAAAGAGATCCCCAGGGACCTTCCAAGCCAAGATGACGACACTTAAACAAAATAATATAAATTAACCGTCTCTGTAAAGACAGGGCTGGTGCCAGTGTTAAAGAAGTCTCCTACAGTTATTCATTCTTCTACATGCTGTATTTCTCTCTCCCTCTCTCTTTTTTCCTCCTGAAAGGAGGGTGATGAGTGTAAGAAAGAAAGTATAGGTCCACCATGCCAAGCCACCCCCTTTCTCTCTCCTTTCCCTGACCTGGTTTAGACCCTGGGTGCCTCCTCTCCCAATTTTTCCACTTTTGCACGGGCCCCGTGCCCCTAACCCTAGACAATGCAAAGGGCCAAATGTACAACTAATAAACTCTTAGTACAAAAGTGAAAACACTGGCTAGGTTACCCTCTCCCAGCCTGGACATGTTCCAGCTTGTCAACATCTTTCCTGAACTGTGGTGCCCACAACCAGACATAGTATTCCAGGCAGGGTCTGACCAAAGCAGAATAGAGTGGGATCGTTACTTCCCTTGATCTAGACACTATACCCCCATTGAAGCAGCCTAGAATTGCATTGGCTTTTTTAGCTGCTGCATCACACTGCTGACTCGCGTTCAGTTTATTGTCTACTAAGGCCACTTCCGCATTACGCTGTCCTAGTGCTATTATTCCACTTTCAACCTCCTATGGAATCCTGGGGTTTGCAGTTTAGGGAGGGGCCTTTAGAATTCTCAGCCAGAGAGCTCTTTGGTCTCAGTGAACTACAAAACCCTGAATTCCACAGGAGTTGAAAGTGGAATAATAGCACTAGAACAGTGTAGTGCGGAAATGCCCTAAGACTCCAAGATCCTTTTCACACATACTGTGGTCAAGCCAGGTGTCACCCACCTTGTATCTGTGCATTTCACTTTTCTGTCCAAGTGGATAACCTTACACCTCTCCCGGCTGAAATTCGTTTTGTTACTTAAAAGTTGATGGCTCTGCAAGGAACTGCTTCCATGCACTCACCTTTTTTATTTTGGCAGTCGGAAGGGGGGTTGCATGGTAGCGGGAAAAAAATGAATTACAGATCAGCAAGCACATCCCAGACTTCTCTTGAATTAGCATCTTATCTTTTCTTCTCTACACGTCCAAGCCCTTCTTTTCTGCACACTCTCTCTCACACACAGACACACATATATACCCCTCAGGAAGCCAGTTAATTATTTCCTGACTGCCCCTAGTGCAAGCTTGTCTTGAGAATTCCCCCTGCTGGGTCTTTTTTTTCTTCTTCTCATTTCTCTGTTTAAAAAAAAAGAGAGAGAGATTTTCTCTGTGAAAGCTTTGAATGGTTATTCCTTTAATTTCTACATTTAGTCTCTTTTGCCACTTCATCCCCACTTGGGCTGGGAATAGAAACATCTCTTGACTTTATCTAAAGCATTGTCAATTAAATCCCTCTCTAATTGTCCTTTTCTTCCCCCTCCTGCTAAGCTGAATAGCAGCTGCTCTCTCTCTCTCTCTCTCTCTCTCTCTCTCTCTCTCTCACTCTCCATCTCTTTTCCCCCACTTCTTTCCCCTTCCTGTCAAACTTTTCAAAAGTGCTTTAAGGGAAGCCTCCAAAACTATAGGAAGGCATATTTATCTTGTATCAATTTATATGTCACTATATCTGCTATACCCTGCCCCAAAGCTTGGTAAAAACAAGAGATGTGGACAGGTCCTTTACAACCAGATTTAATTACTCAAATCTGATGCAGAATTGTAGAGTTGGAAGAGACCACAAGGACCATTAACTCCAACCTCATTCTGCCACTCAGGATCAAAGAATTCCCTACAGATGGCCATTCAGCCTCTATTTAAAAATCTCCAAAAAGAAGACTCCATCACACTCCAAGGCTGCTTAGTCCAGTGTCAAACTGTTCTTACCATCAGGAAGTTCTTCCTAATGTTTACATAGAATCTCTTTTCCTGATGCTTGAATCCATTGCTCCATGTCCAAGCCTCTGGAGCAGCAGAAAACAGGCTTGCTCCATCCTCCATAGGACATCCCTTCAAATATTTAAACATGGCTATCATGCCACCTCCTAACCGTCTCTTCTCCAGGATAAACACACTCAGTTCCCTAAGCTGCTTCTCAGAGGGTTTCATAGTTTCCAGGCCTTCCACCATTTTGGTAGAAATGTCAGGAAAGAGTGACCGACATATGAAAGAGAGAAACAGGGTGTTAGACACAGCTAGAAAGGCTGGAAATAAAAATGAAAGACCGGGGTGGGAGAAAATGGCAGGGTCTCATGGGGAGAGAGATAAAAAAGGAGAGGAAAGGACCTTTCTGCCAACTGTTGCCCAAATTGCAAACTTTTAACCTCATACTGTCCTTTTTTGTTGAGTGGTTACCAACTCATGCACCCAACCCAGAATGATACTGAGTTTGAGGACATTATGGGCCATGCAGCTGGTGGCCTCAATGCCACTCAAGTGGTAAATCCACTCTGCGTTTCAGTCTGAACTTTAAAGGATCTATCCAAGGTGCTGAAGTGATTTTGGGAAGCAGGTTTGGCACCTAGAAGTCTAGACTAAAACCAAGCACAGATTCAGCACATCGCTGACTCAGAAAGCACAGGCTGCTCCTGGTTGTGGAAGATGCAAAAGAGCCTCCTGGCTGCCGACACAGATGCTAATCCAGGTGTGTGCCTTGGCACCAAGCGGCAACAGCAAACCCTCCACGGAAAGGGATAAAACCTGTGCTACTGCCATTGCTCATGGCAAGCCTGGTCTCCCAGAAATGGTTGGAGAAGACCACCTGCCTCTGGAATACTTTAATGAAATGGTCTCCCCGCCACAATTAGTCCGCACAGTAATATCATTAGGAGACTTTTTCAAGAGACTATGTGTATACAGCTCTCACAAGTGCAAGGTAGAGCTTTTACACAGGCATGTAGCCATAGGGTGGGGAAAATGTGGGCATTGCCCCCACAAAATGAGAATTCTGTTCCCCGGTTAGCTTTTCTATCAGTCTCTGAATTTCTAGCATTGCAGACAGGGAGATGACGGAAATTGTTCACGCCTAGACTTCTTCTATATGCTGTGTTTGCACTCTTGTCGCTTTGCCTGCATTTTTTTCACTGGATTCCTAAACTCTTTTTCCTAAATGCTCAACACTGTTGAGTTACTCCAATGCTAGAAATTTGGTGACTGAAAGAAAATTTCATTTGGTGGGCAGCAGTCTTACTTTGGGGAGGCAATTCTCTTGCCTTGTTTCCCCTACATCCCAGCTACACTTGTTTTCTTACACAAAACAATTTGCAAATTCTGTCCCTTGATAGAATATGCGTCTTTTAGCTCTTTGGCATCACAGGTTTGGTTCCAAATCAAATGACACCAAGATGGGGAGGGATTACAGCTCTCCGCAGATGTTTAGGGGCGGTGGGGAGAAAGCACTTTTCATACCAGTACCATATGGGAGCAGCTATTAGAGCAGGCAAAGGCACACATTTGATCCCAGAGGATGGTACTGGGTTGTGCCATGTGCCATCAAAAACCTCGCTCTTCTCTGGAGGGGATGAGCCAAGGCAGTAACTGGGACCTGATTCGCCTTGCAATTTTGCCAGATTGGCTCGTGGCAGTGTCTGAATCACTCACGCAGAGCCATTTCACGAGAACGCCCCCGATGAACCTTTTTGTCACTCATGGCTGATGTGGAGATGGTGGTCCCCCACATCCAGGAAAACCCCTCAGCGTCCCCCATCCCTCTGCTGCCATCCTAGAAAATCCATCAGCTCCAATTAAGAGCTCGTTAAATCCCCTTCAAATGGCTGCAATTGGCTGGGAAGGCGGAGTGGCGGGTGAGGAAACCCAGCAGCTCTCAGCTCTTGTCTGGAGTAAAAAACACCAGGGCCCCGCTGTGACCTCCATTTAACAAGACTCACTTACTGTTGCAAAAAGCCTCAGTGTCTTGGACAAATTAGTTTGGAAACCCCAGCTGTTTAAAGGCAGAGTTCTCGCTGGGACAACAGCCTCGCCTGGGTTGCCAAAATGTTTCTTTCATCTTTGCATCTGTCATGCTCAAATGCTGTTGCTCATCCTATGGGCTAGGGAAACTCTGTGTGCTGTGGACCGGTGCTTCTCTGTCTCTACGATCCATTGGACCAGCAATTATTTCCCCCCAATGTGCCATATGCCCCAATGCCATATTTCTGCCATATGATTATCATAGGCACATAGGAGAGCCAGCCTGATATGGTGGATTTAAGTACAAGACTAGGATCCTGGGAGGCCAGAGTTTGAATCCCTGTTCATCCATGGAAACCCACTGGGTGACCCTGGGCAAATCACACTCTCTCACCCTCTGAGGCAAACCCCCTCTGAACCAATCTGGCCAAGGAAACTCTGTGGCAGACTTGCTTTAGGGGCACCATAAGTTGGAAATACAACTTGGAGGCGCACAGTTCACATAGTAGACCTACGAGAATAACAGCTGAATAGGAAATCAATATGCAAGTAAATCCCATTGATTCACTGAGGGCCTTTCTGCACTGCACTGTTCTGTTGTAGTGCTTTGATTCCACTTTGAACCTCCTATGGAATCCTGGAGTTTGCAGTTTAGGGAGCGGCGTTTAGAAATCTCAGCCAGAGAGCTTTTTGGCCTCGGGAAACTACAAACCCCAGCATTCAGGAAACTACAAATCCCAGATTTGTTCAGAAGGGGTTTGCCTCAGAGGGTGAGAGAGTGTGATTTGCCCAGGGTCACCCAGTGGGTTTCCATGGATGAACAGAGATTCAAACTCTGGCCTCCCAGGATCTGAGTCTTGTACTTAAATCCACCATATCAGGCTGGCTCTAATAGCACTGTAACAGTGGAGTGCAGGAATGGCCTGTGTGTGTGTCCTTTCTCCCGGCTCTTAAAGAGTCGCTTTTAAAAAGAAGGCCCATCTTTCCCTCCCTTCTCTCCGGCACCACTGAGGGTTTAGTTCTGCCAACAGCCCGGCTTAAGCTCCCTCTTCTCATGAGCTCTTCTGATATCTCCCCTTCCCTCTCCCCCACTTTTCAGCTAATCTTCCTGGAACTCAAGTGTGTGAGACTGACTGTGTGATATTTATACACTGCGGGTTTTCTCCCCCTCAGCATATGGCCGTGCGCTCCCTTCTCGAACATCTGAAGGGGGAAATAGCTTCCATTTGGTAATCTTTTTCATCCATTCCACCCCCTTCAATGGAATTCAGGCACATTTTGCTTCAGACCTGGGAAAGCAACTCTGCAGTGTGGTTAAGGGACATAGGTTGAGATCCACCACTGAGGAAAGGCAGAGGTTGACATCCTACATCAAAGTGTGGGTCCATCCACAGATACCCTCCCTAGGGTAGCCGGAAGAGGGGAAAATGCTTCTTTCTCACTGCCCCATACCTGGCACCTTGGAAGTCCCTATGCTTGTGGGCTACCTGGCTTCTAAGGTAGGTTTTTTGGGGGGTCTTTTCAGTATTTTCAATGGTACAATGAACATACACATGAGCTCCAAAATTTATGATGCTGTAAATCCAGTTTGTGACCTGGTAGATACTGAGCAGGGTGCCAGCTTGATATTCTTTGGTGTGATGGGGTGAGTTTAGAAAAAAAAGGGGGGGTTCAGTCCCATTATTATGCCCAGCTCCAGCTGAATAAATGGGATTTACCTATATGTTGACCTGCCATTGGGCAGTCAATTCATTGAGTTTACTCTAATTGGGAGCACAGCTGGTCCTTCACATTTGCTAGAGTTAGAAGAACAGCAACCCCACAAAAGTGGGAAAAGCTCAAATGTCAACATGTGGGTGTGGGTGTATATGGGAAGGGGATGGAGGCATGGTGGGAAGAGTTGGCATCCAGAGTCCAAACCAGGTAAGGAGAGAAAAAAAGGGACAGGTTGGCATGGTGACCCTATACTTCTTCTCTCTCCCCCATCTTCTTCCTTGGGTGTGTTTGGGGGCATCAAGAGAAGGTTTGTGATGCTGAGAAATTAGGCTGTGAACTGTTCTTAGCTGGCCAGACTGGTGGAGTAGAAGGAGGACCAGAGGTGGAGAGTTAAAGGACTTCATGGCTTGATCGAAGAAGAAATGTTTTCCCAGACTTGGGGTAAGGGTAGTAGAAGTTGGAAAAACTCACCAATAATCAAATCCATGGAAGTGAAACCCTCAAAGGGGAGGGCCAAATTTAATCAACTAGGATTCCAGCCAAGGTCTTGCTATTTCAGGAGAGGATATGTGGTTTAGAGACCATGGCTAGAATCCTGTTGGTTAATAAAATCAGCTAATTCAAAGGGTTTGTTCAAGTCAGGACCAACCATAGTATTTAAGTCCATATATCACTGCACTGGCTTCCACTTTGCTTTTGAGCTCAGTTCTGGCATTGACTTAACAAAGCTCTAAATGTCTTAAAGCCAGGATATCTGAGAAGATATCCGCCTGATCAGCCTGCTTAAAATTCAAGGTCCTACGTTTCACCACCTTCCAAAGCTAGGTGAATACATGAGATGGGGCTTCCTTCACAGTAGTATCCCATTTTTGGAACTCCAGGGAGTCAGGTTGGCTCAATCCCCTTTGAATTTACCTGGGCAGTTAAGACAGTGTTATTTAGCATGGGCTTCTACCCTTAAAACCAAGGATGGTAGCTCTGGCTGTTTTAACTGACTTTTCAAGGTCTGTCCCAGAAAGGCCTTTTAATGGGATGTGCAGTACTTTTATTTTCACTGTTATACTTCAAAGATTTCTTTTTAAAATTCTTTTAAACTGATGGTTTGCACTCACTTGCTTGTTCGTTTATTTATTTATTAAAAAAAACTTATATACTATTCCTTATTGAAACTGCGTTACGTCTTATGTTGGGAGAAAGGGAGAATATCAATAAAAGAAAATGAATACATAAATACAAAAAATCTAAAGCCATCTTTTTTAAAAATCAAATCTCTGTCTTATTCTGGGAAAGAAATGTCAAGGGAAAAGAAAGCAAGACGTATACCTGCGCAGCACTAGTTGTGTCATTTCACAAATAAGTGGCATGTTTGGCAAATTACCCCCCAGGTGCTGTTAGAACCTCTTTGGACATTTTGAGTCTCCATCCACCCTGCAAAGCGTGGAACCCTGCCCCGAATCCCATCCAAAGTCTAAGTGCCTGCTAGAGCAGCCTTAATAGGGAGCCTATGTTCGGATGGCAGGGATTCGTCAGAGCAAAACAGCTTGTGCCGCCATGCTCGGAAGATGAATTATGACGCCGACACCGTCGCGTCTCTCGCAAGCTGTCCCCTCGTATATTGAGCCCCGGCCCAAGCCAAGCGGGAGCGCAGTGGAGGCAGATGGCAGCTTGGCATCATGATTAAAGCCCTGGATATCTGTTTTAATGAATGGCCCACCCAGCAGATTAAATATTGCAATAGTCAGTCCCACTGCACACCATCGGTAATCTCAGCCTTATTTACTGCGGGCGTGAAAAGCTGTGTCTTCTTCTCCTGCATTCAGCATGTCAGCATAGGCAGAAATACAGCACATGGGAGACAGGGGAAGGCTTCTTCCAAACGGATCTGAAGGAGCCAGAAAGGAATCGGCTGGTTAAGAATCTTAGGTACACTCCTTGGGCCAGTTCCTTGAAATGGCAGCACCTCTGAGCTGGAACAAGCGGCAAATCCAGGTCTTCCCTTTAATCCCCTAAACTGATGCACATCACTGCCATAGATTGAGCTTCAGTGGTGATAAACAGATGCAGCTGGTGGTTTACAGCAAAGGAGGCACCACAGCCCTTTTGCTGGGTGGTCTCTAGCATGTTTTCCCAGCAATCAGGGCTCCCAGCAACATATTCTATCCATCCCAAACCCAATATATAAGAGATATTGATGTTTTCAGCCCTCTTCCACCAATGAGAGGGGCTGCAACAATCAGAAATAGGACCCCTGTCATAATTCTTCATGGGCTTTGCTCACTGGTGGAAAGAGGCTGGGAACATAGGCAATTTCTGCTCTACACTGTGATAGCGCCACTATTCCACTTTCATCATCCTGTGGAATTCTGATGTTAGTAGTTTTCTGAGGCCAAAGAGCTCTCTGGCTGAGAATCTTAAAGGACTGTCCCTAAACTGCAAACCCCAGGATGCCATAGGATGTTGAAAATGGAATAATAGCACTATAATAGTGTAGTGAAGGATTGGTAGGACTTCTGGGGGCTTCTGGGGTCATGTATTTGGGTCTCAAGCGTCACAGGTTGTTCACAGGTTGTCCTTGGCCAACTTCTGGCTTAGATCCTGGAAAGCCATTGGTTGATGGAGAGCTTATGTCTTGTTCCTGTGTTAAACGAAAGCAACCTTTTATCAAAATACCAACTTCTTATTCCCTGCCTGTTGCTTTCAAACACCAGATCTCCAGTGTCAACACTATGTGTCCTCCTGACCAATGAACCAGTGGAGCCCCCAAGAGAGAGACTGATATCGCTCCTGTCGCTCTCCCACTTCTGTCCGGGGAGTGAACCTCCACACCCTGGCGATTTTTAATTCCACTGCCCCGGGGTCCTGAACTTTTGTCCATCTGGGTAATAATACCCCATTGCTAAAATGTAATTTATGTGTGCATCATTTGCATTATTGAACAGCTGTTATCCCTTCTAACTGCCTGCCTGCCATATTGCCTGGATAATAATATCTAATCCATATTAATTATAAATACACAAATTGTCTCCAAAGTAAGGCATGGATTGTGAGCCGTGCAAGCCGCGGAGTGCCAGGAAATGTTAAAATTAAGCCTGACACTTAAGCTTCCTGCTGATGTGTCATGAATTTAAAGAGAGAGACAGAGACGGAGAAGAGGGGTGAGAAGGAGAAGGAGGAGAAGACCCAAGAATTCGAGTCGAGGAGGGCAACGGAGCGCTCATGGCCCGCAGCCACTATCACAGACCTTCTGGCTATAATCTCCTTGTGTATCTCACAAATGACACTGGGCAGCATTAGCACTGAGAGCAGGAGGTCCCTTGAGGAGAGGAACAGGTGGATTTCAGTTCTGACGGAAGAGTCATTTCCTATGCTCTTGCACAAATGCCCTGTCAGAGCACTAGGGGTCACTTTGGGGCAATAGGGAAGACGATCAAATGGTCTCTTTCTCATGGAACTTTTCCGCCCTACACTGCTGTAGTGTTATTATTCCACTTTCAACATCCTGTGGAATTCTGGGGTTTGTAGTTTACTGAGGCTCAAGAGCTCTCTGGCTGAGAATTCTAAAGGCCCCTCCCTAAACTGCAAATCCCAGGATTCCACTGCATGTTGAAAGAACTGTGTAGTGCAGAAATGGCCATGGTCAACTCTACATTCACATTGAGAGGAGTGAATAAAGAGTTGGGAAAACTTGGGAACAAGCACGACGTTGGTATTTTGCACATGTGCAAGTGATTTCTTTTGGCCATGGTATAATGTTCATTTTTAATTCAGAGATGTGTGAGTGGAGTTCTGGAAGTGTAACTGTTGCATATGCAGCTCTGCCTGTTTGGATGTTGTGCAACTACTCATCAGTGTCTTCAATGTACCACTTGATTCACAGGGGCTGCAGAAACAGCAAGTATGCCCACAAATGCACATTCAGTTGCACCATGTTGGTATTCCTCAGAAGGGTAAAGTAGTACAATCACTTCTTAACTACTTGAGTGCAGATTTACAACGTCTTACATGATGTGGATCTTGGCTGTTATATCCAGCTTAAGGAATGATGGCACAACAGTTCTCAACCTGTGGGTCCCCAGATGTTTGTGGACTTCAGCTCCCAGAAGCCCCAGCCACTATGGTCAATGCTCAGGGCTTCTGGAAGCTGAAGTCCAAAAACATCTGGGGACCCACAGGTCGAGAACCACTGTGTTAGGATGTGGAAAACGTTCACTCAGTTGCTGGAACCCCAGATTAGCTGCTTAGTTAAGGAGACAGAGGCCAGCAAAGTCTAGAACCATTCCATTTTACGTCCCAGGTTCCAGCGCAATCTATCCATTTTGAGACGAAATCTATTTCGTAGCTCACTTTCTAGAGTTCCACGTACGACACACCTGACAATATTTTTTTCCTCCTTTTGCTTCAGATAATCTTCAGCTTGTGACTCTCTCTCTCGAACACAGCCTGTTGAATTCAGAGGGCAAGATAAACCTCGCAGGAGGTAAGATGTATTGCAAATAGTTTTTAATCTTAAGCTTTGTCGGAGGAAGAGCTACAGAGCTTTCCTGACAGTCTTCAGCAGGGGGAGACAGATCCCCAATCTTATCATCTCAGAATATCAGCATTTTCTTCCCACCTTTCTCCAGCAACTTTCAGTAACAGGTTATTTTCCTAGGTTTGTTTGCATTATTAACTTTCTCTTTCCCTCCCTCCCCTTTCTTTCTTATGAAGAAAGAAATGTTCATAGGTGACCCTCACCTCCAAGCTACAGAGAAGATTAGATTAAAAATGCTTCAGGGAGATTTGGGTGAACGAACAATCCACTTACAGAGAGGAGAGAAACAATGAAACTGGGACAGCAGCATATGAGAGCGAGGGATACTGTATTTACACACAGCATTGCCTAAATTTTGGGTACACTAAGTCGGCTTTGATATGCATGGAGTGAATTTCATGGGAATTGGCTAGAAACTTGGGCAGTGCACGACTGGGAGAAGCTTCTTCTCAGAGTTGGCCTGTGCGTAGAAATCTGAGCTAAATGAGGTCAATGAACCATAGCGCAGAGTGAGGTGATTGATTGATTGATGATTGATTAAGTTTCTATCCCACCTGTTCCCCCCAAGAGGAGATTCACCGAAGTAGCAGATGCTTGGAGGCTGCAAGATGTGGGAAGAGGGACTTGTGTGTCCAGTTGGTAGCCCTGTTCTAGCAAAGGTAACCCTGCCTTCAGATTCATTGGAAGATGTTGTCCCATCAAGGGTGTTGAAGCTGCCAGTCCAGTTGGCTTTTCTATGTGGAAGTGTAGGGTGTATCATCTTTGCCTCAGGCAACAACATTTGTTGAGAAGGATGACCCTAGTGTTGAGCCAAAAGCCAAGCACTAGAAGACATGCGACCAAGTAGTCATGGCCAAATATCAAGTCAAGAGAGAGCCCAACTTTCTCCTGTGCAGGAATCTAATCCAACTCTCCATTTAGTCCAACCCTTTGCTGTGTAGGAGTACATAATTAAAGTACTCCTGAAAGATATCCATACAACCTCTCTTTGAAGACCCCAAAGGGTCCATGACACCCTCATGCGATCTGTTCCACTGTCATAAAGTTCTTAGAGTAAAGAAATTCCTTACTTTTAGAGTTTTATTTGTCTCCCATAGGGTCCCAGGACATAAAAACTGGCCTCTAGCCTAGCTACAGTTGCCCAACCCACTTTATTCCATGTAAAATGCATTATAGAGTGCCTTGGAAATGCTCATCTTTGCCTCTTACAAGCACATCTGGTGAAGACATTCAACCCTTTGACAGCTGAGATCCTATGTTAAATAGATGGTGTGTTATTTCTACATTCAGAACAATGACACGTTATTGGTGTATAAAAGAATAACAATACTAGGCAAGTGAATAGGCAGGCAAATATGAATCGCAGGATTGCAATATGCAATGCACCATTTCATGTTCAATGCACAATGTGCCTTTTCATGCACCTTGAAAAACAGCACCACAAGTGCAATGCCACCAAAGGCCCAGATCTGTGTCTTCAACTATCAAGTGAACATGGACTTCTGCATTGGACAAAAAATGTCTGACTGCTTTTGTGGGGGAACCCCCACATGACTAAGTCACTAACATGATGCCTAACCCATTATTTACAGCAAGTAGTTTGAAAAAAACAAGGTTTACCCTTCAAAACATGGTAGACAAACTGAGACAAACTGTGCTCTGAAATGAGTTTAATATGAGCCGACACTTCCTATGTATTTATTTATGATTTTTTTTTCTCTGTGTATCTAATCATGCTGCTAAGCTGACAGGCAATGCTGAACCTGGCCTTATCTTACCTTTCTGAAACTGACAGATTAAGGCTGGCATCCTGTTAGTGGCATACACAGTGTAAGTCCATCTTATGCTTAGGGATGCATTTTGGGGAGCGGGGGCATTAGGGAGTTTGGTATTCCCTTCTCCCCTCCACAAAATCCAATGGACTCACCATTATCTTGAAATTGTATGTCCAGTGTCTGCAGCCAGCCAAGGCTTCCAGCTCTCCAATGAAAGCCTCTTATCAGTAGCCATGAGCAAAGTTGGGAATAGTTTGTTAACAAATTACCAGCTGTCATTTTGCAGTCCCAGTCCACAGTAAATCCAGAATGACAGTCCAGTAGCAAAGTCCATAAACAAGGTCAAGGTCAAGGTTTCTAGGAGCATGAGCAAGGAATCTGATTGTAAGCCACGTTGTTTCCACCGAGAGGAATGGTTGACTGCAACAGCTTTCTCTCATTCCTGTGCCTGTTTATATACGCTGAGAGCCTCTCCCAGCTGTTTGCCTAATTGATGAGTCTTTGCTGTGCAAGCACTCCAAGCCTCATGGGTTCGTGTGACAAGCAGTACCTGCAGAAATTCCCTCTTCTAAGCAACCTTTGAAGGTACAGGAGCCATCTCCAGTTTTCAGTATGGCAACCCTACATTTTACAAGTTGGAACTAGGATCTTCCTTCCATGGATGCCATAGTTCAGGCCCAAACCTACAAATTAGTCCCAACTGCAGTAGCAACTGTTGTATGGCAAGTCACGATGAAAGTAACTCCCATCTATTCAATGAGTCTCCTCTAGGTGGGACTAACAATCAGAATCAGGCCAATATCTTGACACATTTCCACATTATGCCTGGAATTTATGGAGAGTTTTGCGTGCATCCACCACATGCTTATGGCATACTGACTGATGTACAAATGTGTGGTCGTCTTCTGCTACTGGGAGTCTAAATTTAGGTTCTGAACCTCCTGCAAGATGTTTGCATTTCCTCCTGTTGTCTCAGGCACTTAAAACGTGGCCCAGGAAAGACGAATAGACCTTTGAAAATATCTGTTCACAAAGATCTCTCTCTCTCTTTCTCATTCTCTTCCTCCCTTTCTTTTTTTCCTGCTCCGTCTATAAAACATTCATAACGCTTGCATTGTGCTGTAAATCCTTAGCAGGGGTTGATAACAGAGCATGAATTTTTAATGTAACATTTATAAATGGTTATTAAAACTATCCTTAATGTAAAGTGTCAGTTTATTTTTAATTAACTGTTGGCGGTTTAAGCTTCTGGATTGCCCTCCGGGCACATTGTAGGAGTCAGAGTTAACCCTTTGTTGACCATCCCATCACAAAGGGCGACGTCCCAATGAGAAAGGATTGCTCATGTAAGGGCCTCAAATTGGAAACCAAACAGCCCATGCTTTTGTTTTTGTGTACAGAAAAGCGGGGTCTGTTTCAGAAAGCATTGCAGGATTCCATGTTCTGGAAGGGAATGTCCTCCACTGGCTCGAGCTGCTAGTTCCATAACTGGACACATGAACATGTAATGAGCAGAACAGTAAAGGGCAGAGCCAGTGTTGTGCTGTAATTTGAGAGAGTAATTTGAGAGTAATCTGGGAGACCTGGTTTCAAATCTTTGCTCAGCCGTGGGAAACCCATTGGTTGACCTTGGGAAAGTCGTAAGTCTCTCAGCCTTAGAGAAAGGCAATGATAAACTCCTTAGGATCAGAGTCACCAAAAGCTGGAGTTGACTTGAAGACACTTCAGAAAAACATGAGCAGTAAATACATGTGCAGATGTCTGGGAAGGTACTAGTGAAAGGGAAAGATACACTAACATGGATTTGCTTGGGCTGACTTAGACATATGCTTGCCTTTCTTTAGAATTGTGTTCCTTGGTTTCGGGGACTTTCCCCCTTGTAGTCTCTTCCAACGCTATGAATCACAGAATCATAGAGCTGGAAGAGACCACAAGGGCCATGGAGTCCAACCCCATTCTGCCATGCGGGAAGACACCATCAAAGCATTTCTGAAAGATGGACATCCAGTCTCTGTTTAAAAAAGGTCCCATCGAGACAGGGTGGGGAAGAAGTAATGGGGTCAGAGGTAGAGGTTAGTGCAAGAGATCTTTAGAACAGAGATTCAGTTGAAACTAGAATTATTTATATTGCTTATACCTGATGAATGTACTAGGAGATTAAATTATAGACTGGTACTTTATATGATTGTAGTGGCTAGATCGCTGTATGCGCGAAACCAGAAAAAGTTGGAGATAGCACGGTGGAGGACTGGATATTGAAGATACTGAAAATGACTGAGATGGACACACTGAAGAGAAGTCTACAGATGAATTTTTAAAAAGATTGTGAACTGTTTTTAAATTTTATTAAAAAAAAATAGGGGTGCTGATGGTTTTTGAATGTTAGATATTCTACAAATAAGAGATTGCTAGGACCTTTACAGAGATCAAGCTTAAAATAAGAAGAGAATGTTATCTGTAGTTGAGTCTGCAACTTTACTGGTGAGAAATCATGTGTTAATCTCAACTTTTTTAGGGGGAAAGAGGGTTATAGTTTGGTGTAGTTTTGTGTTAGATCTATTGTAGAGCATTGTGTTGGATATATTGTAGAGTACTGTGTACTATAAAATTTGCAGTGCGTAATCATAATCATAATGGGTGTGGATTTGTTTCTAGGGCTCCAGGAGACCAGAGTTCAAATCCATGGGGACCCACTAGTTGGCCTTGGGAAAGACACATTCTCTCAGCCTCAGAGGAAGGCAATGATAATTCCCCCTCTGAACAAGTTTTGCCAAGAAAACTCAATGACAAGTTTAGCATAGGGTGACCATAAGCATGAAATAATTTGAAGGCACACAACAACTAACAGGTACAGATTCAGGGCATGTAATTTGTCCCACAAAGCTTGAGTTTCTGAGAAAGGGAGGGATTCCAATTTCCTTAGCATTCAGGAACTGAAAAACACAAGGTACAATTTCCTTTCTTTTTGATAAACTTGGTTGGAAGGGAGTGGGTTTTCTTAGCTATTAAGGAAAACTCAGATACACCAATGCCCGGAATATGGAAAGGAATCTGGGGCCACTTGTTGGTACAAATCAACCCCCTGCTTGTCTTCAAGACAAACATTAACTCATGGCAGGAAGGCGCATGTGTCATCCAAGAGAGACCTTTGTGGGGGTGTGCCGGCTGTGATATGGAAATGATGTCTGGTAATTTTGCTTCCCTAAATGAACTTGACTCCACGGCTAGTGTCAGGTTTTGCTAAGTGCCTTAAACCAAGAGAGACTAATTAGGAATGCATTAAATATTAAAGCTTTCTGACACCGGGGCATCGGCGATGACAGAAGAAAAGGAAGCCCGTAACCTAATCTGCACCCAACAGGAGTAATTTATGTTCCCTTCTTTTAACAAAAGAAAATCCAATTATGTGGCTTGCTGGAAAATGTATTTAAAGGGAAAGCTAATTTTAAACACACACACATGCGCGCGCGCACTAACATGCGTGCTGTCAGTGAATCTCTCTCTCTCCCCCTTCTGCAGTTCAATGGCTTGTTGATTGCTTCCCATTTGACAAACACAGGCGGGTCGGGGAGGGAACGAGCTGGTTTTGGTGTTGAAAGGTTGCCAAGCCGACATTTTGTCCCGCTCTAGAAAACGGGCTGCTTTACGACCCCCTGAGTGTCACCCGTGGGAGCATTATGAGCTGCCAGAGGGTAGCAGCTCATTTGCACGTGAGGGCACATGTGTGCTGCGTTCTGTGGCTTTCATCTGAGCATCGCTTGCAGAAAGGCACCAAAAGCCAAGCAACAGCTGGCGGACTTATTGAACCTGTCCTCGGGTACTGAGCTCCATCTGAAAATGTGAAAAATTCTAAAATGTAAACAAGACATCATGCAGGGGTCTTCAAGATGGGCATCGCCATCAAACATGCAGCCATGAATTGCATCTCTTCCATATTTCGTCCATGCCTGCTCTTGTCCTTTTCTTAAAACAAGATAAAATTTATTTGCACATTTTTTTGAAAACACATTCACTTTTGTGCATGTTCAAATCACCCTCACTGCGTGCATGATTTTCACCTTAAGCAGGGGTAGGGGAAGTATGGCCCATGGACTTTATGTAGTCAACAAAGCAATTTTCAGCCTCTTCTCAAAACCGTCTAACACCCAAATTTTTGCAATTTTTTTTTTTTGCAAGAATATTCTGCAAAGTCCTCTAAGGGGTGTGCGTACAATTTTGCTTGTTACTTTCAATTTTTTAAAAAAAGTCTGAGAAGGCCCTCTCCCTTGTGATGAGAATCAGACATGACTTTGAAAGCAATAGGACAGAGAGAAAGCCCCCTTACATAAGATCTCCAAACTTGGTCAGCACACATGGGAGAATACGGTCCTTCAGATAAGCTTAAAGGTCACAACCATCACTGACCTGCTGTTTGAATCAATTGAATGAATGAATGAATAAATAAATAAATAAATAAATAAATAAATAAATACAGAAGGGGCAACTGAAAGATGAGTGAGTGAACAGAGGGGGAATATGCAGTGTCTATCAGGAGGGTGACCAAAATGGTGAAGGATCTGGAAGCCATGAGGAGCATCTTAGGAAGCTGGGGATGTTTAGTCTGCAGAGGAGAAGGTTAAGAGGGGACATGAGAGCCATGTTTAAATATTTGAAGGGATGTCATGTTGAGGAGGGAGCGGGCTTGTTTTCTGCTGCTCCAGAGACCAGGACAAGAAGCAATGGGTTCAAGTTGCAGGAAAGGAGATTCCACCTAAACCTCAAGAAGAACTTCCTGAGGGTCAGAGCTGTCTGGCAGCGGAATACACTGCTTGGAAATGTGGTAGAGTCACCTTCTTTGGAGGCTTTGGAACAGAGGCTGGATGGGCAACTGCTGTGAGTGCCTTGATATGTGTTCCTACATTGTAGGAGGTTGGACTGGATGGCTCCTGTGGTCTCTTCCAACTCTGTGATTCTATAAAGGTTATGGGGTTGTACAAAGTAGCTTTCTTGACCAACCCTCAACAGGGGATTTGAAGAAAGAACAGAAGACATAGGACAGCCAAAGAAAAGTAGCTTGATCCACTGACATAAGATAATTTCTCTCTGGAAGAATTTTGCTCTTCTTCCCCAGGGCTGGCAGGGCTACGTTATCTGAAAGCACCCAGGAAGCATGTTCCTGCCTGCACCCTATTAGTAGACGTTCAATGCAGCAGCAGCAGCAGCAGCAGCAGCAGCAGCAGCGGGATGGTTCATTGCCGATCTGGTGCAGAATACAAACTTGATATGATTATCCGTGTAGCCAATAAACCTTCAAAGACAAGCTGTAGAATATCTCAGGAAGACAGAAAAAGAATTTCTGCATTTGTTTTTTTTTTCTTTTGACAGAAGGATTATTTTGAAAAGGTCAGGGTATGAGGAGCAATAAATAAATATTGCTGGATGAAGCTATATCTTGCCCGCTCATGGCAAACTGGCAAGTCTCCCAGCGTGAAGCCCATGGAGGGTTCATGCCATGGCTGTGGAAAGATTTGAGGGATGTTAGACTGCATTATGGGGCTCATCTCCTTGGGATTAAGCCCTCCTGAACTTGCACACTATTTATACACTGGCAACTACTATTTGCTGGCATATAAGACACACCGGTTTATAAGATGCACCCCATTTTCAAACAGTATTTTTCAGGAAAAAAAGGGAGTCTTGTACTCCAGTAAATGCAGTATATTGGCTTGGAAAAGTCCAGCCCTGCTGCTTCATGTTTCTTCTATGGATGTTTGTTTGACCTCTAACTTCGGCAACAACAACTTCTCCTCCTCCTCCTCCTCCTCCTCCTCCTCCTCCTCCTTCATCCAGCAAAGCTGAATTCACGGTCTGATCTCAGCCAAAAATGGCCACAGTTTCAGCCCTTCCCATGACTTCATTTTTAACCCAGACCTGGCATGCATCATGCCTATAAAATACTATGAAGTAACAGCACGTCTATAGAAGCAGAGGTGTCACAGTCCTTTAGTGGCTGAGTTCCAGTATCCCCTCACAGTAAATGGTAGAACTTGGCTCCAAAACAATAAATTCAACCCAGAATATCCCAGGGAAAACACTCCGGACCGCTGTTGCTGGATCGTGGTTCTTTTGGGCTGGGTGCACCGTCCTGGTGAGAAAAATCTTGTTGTCCTGTTTGCTGTTCCTAAAGAGATGCTCCTGTTTGAAACTCTGAGCAAAGCTTCTGAGAGCAAGTTACCCAGGGCATGCCAAGTTCTCAGAGATTATAGTGAAGGCAACAAAGCCACCCAGCATTAATTTTGCTGGCTGAGGTTTTCACACCACAACAGTCATTAAACACAATTTAGGCCTAAGGTTCTCTCTCAGCCTTGTACGCTGCCAACTTTCCCCCAATGCAACAAAATTCTCATAAGGACTAGAAACATCATGCAAAAAAGTGCCAGGGGAAAGCTGAGGCTGTTTTGCTTTTCTTCTCAGGATAGCAAGCTCTGCATTTAAGAGGTGCGCCTTCGCAACTGTGTGCTATTTTATTTTTATAATTTTTTTCCCACCTCCCTCCTCCCATCTAAGTTCACAGAGCTTGTTGCTTTCATGACAATCAAAGAAGAAAAAAAAAGAGAGAGAGAGAGAGAAGCTGCTAAAAATGTATTTTACATTTCAAATAACTCCTGGCATTTCCCTTATCTGCTTGCACCAGAATGACAAGTGTCTTTTCTGTTTGCAAGAGAAGGCAAGCCTCAGAGAGCTGTCGAGAGTGTCAAAAATAAAATAAAATAATAAAATAAACTGTAAATTCCCTGATTACCTCTGTCATGGGGAAATTATTCCATTGCTCTCTTTCCCACAAAGTCTTCCTTTCCTTCCTACATAGTGGTAGGAAGGAAGGAAGAGAAGAGATGCCCACCTGCAAGTGAATTATGAATCCTGCCGTTTGCATTTGGGGAGGCCCTAGTGGTTCTCAACCCGTGGGTCCCCAGATGTTTGTGGACTTCAGCTCCCAGAAGCCCTGAACATTGACCGTAGTGGCTGGGGCTTCTGGGAGCTGAAGTCCACAAACATCTGGGGACCCACGGGTTGAGAACCACTGGCTGCGAAGTCAAAACATTCCCCCTTTAAATGGTAAATCCCGGGATTTAATAGGAGGAAACCATGGCAATTAAACTGGAACCAAAGCACAGTACAGACAAGCCCTTGGAATTGCAGCCAATTCCAGCTCAGAACAGACATTACTGAGAGGAGCACCTCAGTAATATCCAAATCAGGTCAACTGCATGGAGGTGTGTGTGTGTGTTTGTGTGTTTGTGTGTCCTTCTTTTCATTATGGTCTAGCATTTCTCCCCTAAAGGCCTGTCCTGGGGGCACTGAATAGGAGAATAGACTCTCCTCCTTGAGTTCTCGTCTTGCCTTAGGTGGGAGACAGGTGGTTGGGTGTAAAGTTATTTCAAACTCGCTCTCTTCCTTATTGTCTCCATCTAGTTTCAAACTAAATGATGAAGAAATAAATTGGATTTATGGCCAGTTAAGGAGGAGGAGGAGGGGAGAAGTGACTCTAACGAAGGGGAACAGTATCCAGAGATGGAGAGAAAGGAAGAAGGACCTCGAGCGGAGAAGGTTTGTTCAAGGAAGCTAACTAAAATATTTACTAATGAGAGGGAGAAGGGAAGTAATTTAAAAGATTTAAAATAGGGGTGTGTGTGTGTGTGTGTGTGTGTGTTTCCTTCTGCCTGCTGGCTTTCCCCTTTCATTATGTATTTCAATATTTGCCTACCTTTCTGCGGAGAGATTTATTTCAAGTGCGTACAAATCGTTTTACTGTGTGGCTAAAGAAAATAGTCTCATTATGGCTCTAAAGACCCCAAATATTTTTGAGCTTAAGCTAAAAGTCAAACGCATTGGAAATCAAGGTGGCGGGATTAATAATCTTCTTTAAATTCATCGCCATCTCTGCAAACGTGGAAGAAGAACAGTGGGGGAACAAAAGTGTTGTTTTTTTTTTTAAAAAAAAGATGGGATAAATGGAAGAATGTTCCGCCAGATTTAAACAAATAAACCAACCAAACTTCTCCCTGCACTTGGGTAGCTAGTGTAACTGGAAATACTTCAAGGTGTGTTTGAAAATCTGGTGGGGAAGGCAATAAGGAACGGTAGCTTGTGCTTTCCATTTAAGGAGAGTGACAATGCCATTTTAGGTGCTAATATGAACCTAAAAGATCTGTCCAGGGTGTTGAATCCTATCTCTACAAATAGGTTGAGTACCTTGGAAAGCTTCATGAAGGTCCAGGGGGTCATCCATGGTACAGAATTATAGTGCTATGCTTAAACATGGAAAGAGTATTCAAAAATATTATCATTATTATTATTGTTGTTGTTGTTGTTGTTGTTGTTGTTGTTTAAGTATTGTGAAACTCTGATGGGAAGAATCATGGACTGATCATCTTTGCAATTCAGGATTTATTCTCTGCAAAATTCACATGTGATTGAGTTGCACTGCAAACAGCATTTCCTGCACAAATTATTTTCTTGCTCAGGAAAAGCACAAAAATGCTGTTTTCTGCACTAAACGGCCATGTGTGATTTTTGAGCAGAATAAGTCCTGCATTGCAAATAGGCTTCAAACACAGTGTGGTTTTTAAAGACCTTTCTCACAGTGTTTGTTGTAAGTGCTGCAAACCACCTTGAGTCCCAAACTGAGGAGAAGTCAGAATAAATAAAATAGGCTCGGACTTCTATTGGTTGTTCTTGTTTAAATGTGTTTTAACTGCTTTTAATTTTATGATAGTTTTTTTTAAAATATAATTTTATATGCTGTGAATTTTTAACTCTGTTGTCAGTGTTGCAAACCACCATGAGTACCAAACTGGAGTGAAGTCAGAATAAATAAAATAGATTAATACCAGTCATCGTTGCTGTCATCATCTTCATCAACGTCATCTGGGACAACTATTTCCCATCTACTGTTTTTTCCTTTGTTCTGCGCCAGGGGTGGAAGTCCATCAGCTGCATTAATTATTTCCTGATCGGGGGGCGGCAGTGAAACGAGAGGGGCTGGGCCAGCGAGGTCCCCCATGGGGCCGTCCTTCCAGGTGGCTCTTGTACGACGGCATCTGCCAATTTAGAGGGCAGCGTGACCCATTCTCCGAGGGTCTCGTGGCACTCGCAGGTGGCATGGATTCTGCAGAGGAGCAAACACGCTGCCAAATAATGAACAGATGGGGAAAGTCACCAGTTATTTATGCCTATAATTAGTAGCAAGCTGTGATCTTGGGCTTTAAAGATACTGTCAGTTTCTATGCAGTGCTTCTTGTTATGACGCAAAGAAGCTCAGGAGTAGGGGAGAGACTGGTGGGACTTTGAGGAGAATGCAGTAGGTACAATAAAGCCTGGCAGTTGGAGAGTGTTGGGTTAGAGGAATGTCTTCAACGTTGCATGCTAGGCAGACATTAAAAATACTCCTTTATTTCTCCAGACGTTTCCTCTTGGTTTTCCCATGGAACGTCTTAGGAATGCTGCAATGCCCTTCTTATTCTGAACAAAGGTTCTCTTTCTTTTCTCCTCTCCATTCTCTCTCTGGTGGGGAACAGCCACACGCACACATTGCAATTTTGCACTTGTACCATAGCACAACTTGCAAAATTGCATGTATCACAGCTGCACACACAGATGTGCAGATGGGAAATGCAAGCACAGTGAATTGAGGTGGGCAGCTTCCAGAGGTCTGGAGGCTGAGCACACCTTCTTTGACTCAAATTAAGGGCTGAGGAGCCATCCTCAAACCAGGACCACTGCTTACTAGTCTGTGGTCTGTTCTGTTCTGGACATGTGAGAACATGGAAATCAATTAATTAATGAAGAGGTAATGAAGAGAGTACAAAATACAACAGGCAACAAGAAAAAGAAATAACCACATGTGAACTTATTTTCAACTCTACCGCTTTGATGAGACTAGCAGTCTTGAGCATTTTTACTCAATTATTCACATGACTTGCAAAATATTGATGATGGTGGCAACATCAGGAGATTCAGGGAGTGACGGGAGAAGAACAGGAAGCAAGAAATACCATTCTGTGTGAGATCTGGATCATTCGCACCAGCTGAACCACTGATAATCCAACCCTGTCTGGACCTCAGTGGATTGGACCTTCCTCACCCCACCTGCATCCATTTTTCACTTTATTGAAAAAGGCTCCAACAAGATATCATTGTGAGTGGAACATTTTTGCTTGACTTGGGCTGGGCTGGGCAATGAAAACCCTCTAACTTTACAAAAAGATACGTTCCTGCTAGAGATAAAAATGGCTAGGAGACCTTTGTCGATATATCATACCAGCTTCCTGCACTCTCCCACCCTCTTTAGGGATGTGGCTATGGAGGCAGCCAGTTATGAATATTACTTAAGAATATGTGCTCTACTATCAGTGGCACCCAAAATGATCATCACAGGACAGATGATCAGGGAAACTAAGAAGGAAAAGGATTTGTGGGTGCATCCTTGAAGAATGTTAGTAAGCTTATGTTCAACATAATGCAGGATGTGATTTATCTTCACAGCAAGTAACTGGGATTATGAAGGTCTGGGTTCAAACTGACCTATCCTACAGCTGGATACAACTGATTCATTGTGTACCAGCATTTATCCATGTACACCATTCACAAATCCTTTCGCTCCATGCCTTTCCCCACTGCACCAGTGAAAGTCACTCACAGTAGACAAAAAGAGAGCATGCAAATAAGCTATTAATAATTCATGACCAATTTGACTGAGTTCGGGCAGGTGCCTTCGCAGGGTGCTGTGCGCCAGGTGAAAAAGTGAGCTTCTCCCTTCTGTCAGGTACCTTTTCCCACCCATCGAGATGTCTTGGTGGAGCTAAAACTCAGCCGTTCTTCACCTCCAGACCTTAATTGTGGCATGGGCTGCCTTTGGCTTCTTCACTATATTTCCCCTGCAATTCACCCCACATTAACAAGCAGGAAGCAAAGCCGAGGAAAGAGAGGAAATGGGATCTCTGTTCCGTCCCACTCTTGCCTCTGTGAATTATTTATACATCTGCGGGGCCTTTCTTCACTCTCTCCCTTCTTTTCCAATGGCAATTTTATGCAGCATCAAACTGCATAACGAGAGCCACCGAGACAATCCATAAGCACCATTACCAAATCTGGCAGCATCGTAAGAGATTTTGGATTGCAGGAAATGTGACTTTATGAAGCTAAGGGAGGAGGATGTCTTGCTAGCTCTCTGACTTCCCTTTGGCCATCCTGTTACCGAGTCACTTGAACAAGAGCATGAAATCATAGAATGAATGAGTTGGAATGGACCTCAGAGATCTGCTAGATGAATTGCTGGATCAGTACTGGATCATTTCTGACATATGGAGACCTTAGGAAGAACAAAGCATGGGGTTTTCTGGGGGCTGAGAATGTGTGATGTGTCCAAGGTCACCCAATGGGTTTTCATGGCCAAGAAGGAAACGGAACCCCAGTTTCCAATGTCACCGCCCAACTCTTAAACCACTGCACTACTGAAGGGTAAGAACCCTATTGCCATCAAAAGGGAAAACACAAGGTTCCTCAGCTCTAGAATGAAATCCTGTAACACCCTCGAACTCTTTATTTGTTCTTTATGTTTGTTCAGAATTTCCATCCTGGAGAAACAACAACCCAAAGATGTTCTCTTGGAGTTCCTCTACAACAGCCACGAAAACTGTTTGTTTGTTGTGTGCCTTCAAGTCATTTCTGACTCCTCGTGACCCTGAGGAGAACATATAGTAGAGTTTTTGGGGGGTTGAGAGTGTGTGACATGCTCAAGGTCACCCAAGAAGGGAATCGAAACCTGGTCTCCACAGAGGCTCTCCTGAAAACTGTAAATGGGAAGAAAACTCACTTCTCTTTCTCTGCTGCCTCTTCACTTTGTTTCTTTGGCTCTTATTCTATGTTTTCTCCATCTATCTCTTCCCTGCTGCTCCTTTCGCCCCCACCTGATTTCTTTCCTCTTCAGACCCTTATTACTCAGGTTGATTTTCTAACCGCTGTCACTTGCCTTGGCATGTAAGTGAGATTGTACCTCCTGTAAGTGGCATTAAAAGAATTTCCAGGGTGGGATATTTCATTATTCGAATCCTCGATAGGACTGGATCTTTTTTAAAAAAATCCTTTTCCTCCCCCATTTATTTATATATTTATGTTAATTTTCACTTGCCATAAATCCTGCCTGTATCTAATCTCCAATCTCAGGAAGGAGAGAATTAACCGAGGGGGCTGTGTGTGTGACTGGAAAGGAGAAAGGAAGATGCTTGATCACTTCACAGAGAGAAAGAAGGAACACAGAATCCGGAGAAAACTTCGCTGAGAAAGAGGTTTTTTCCTTTTCCCAGATTTGCTTTAACTCTCTCCCATCTCAGTTTTCAAAGGGACTTTTGCCGCTTGGAACAGATCCCAATGTAATTTCAGAGAAAACTGTTTGACCATTGATGCGGTCATAGTAGCATCCTTTCTACACCATTTCCACCATCTTCACCTTTTATAAACTGGTTATACGAACTCCCTGTTGGCGGATGGGACCTGTGAACCAAACATGAACCTCCACATATTTCTAATTGGATCCACTCCCCATTTATTCAGGTCATGGTCCAATATTCACCATCCTCTCTACTATAGACTCCATCTTCCTCAATAATAGAGATAGACAAATATTTTGTCTTTACCCGAATCCTCTTGGTCACAAAGGAAATAAGAACAAGGAACTATGAGAATTCTAGTTGTGAGCGATTGCCAGTGTCTCAATCTCTGTAATGCTAGAAGTGTGGGAACTGCAGAAAAATCCATAGAAAATTCAGAATCCTTATTTGAGGACAATCCCTGTATTTTGCCTCTTCTGGGAGCTACAGGTTATGGTCAAAGTAGTCCAAGGTCACGAGAAGACCCACCACAACTTGGACAACCACTTTTGATAAAAGATATACAATTCTCAGCAATTGGTTCAAATATATTCCTGCAGCTGAATCATTATATATATATCTTTTCCTTCAGAAGAACAGGTGAGAAGTTTGAAGTTGAGTCTACCGTCTCATGCTCAGTGTTATGACCATCCTCAAGGGATCTGAAATGTTTTTTGACATCCTTTTGGACTTCTCCCATTGCCTTGAGAAGTTAACCTTCTGGGCTTCCACCTCCACTTCTTCTTTGAAAACACGATCACCCTCAATCCTTCATCATTCTCCTCTGGCGTATTGTTCCCCTCCTCGTCTCCATTCTCCTTTACTTTCACAAAACCGCTGACATCTTGTTTACTCCTGATGTCGAAATAAAGAAATTTCATTTCTGATGTGCGTTTTCTTCCGCTGTCAACACAGTTGAGGAAGAAAGCAGACAAGGTGCTTCAAAGGCACCGCTCGAGTTAAAAACATCAACAAAGACCAGACAAAAGGAGTTTCAAAGTGGGGAGGAGCCCTCCCTTCCTGGAGCACATACTCTAGATTTCTGCACCAATTTCTTCATTACTTGGGGGTTTAACTTAGAATAGGGCTGCCAGGTTAAATATAGGACAGGGATCCTTTGTCTCTCACAGATCCTGGAGCAGTAAGATGTGAAGTTCTACCAGACAGCATGTGTTTTGTGCCTTCAAGTCATTTCTGATTTGTGGTGACCCTCAGGCAAGCCTATCATGTGACTGTCTTGGCAAGATTTGTTCAAAGAGGGTTTGCCATTGACTTGATCTGAGGCTGAGATCTTCTGAAATCATACCCAAGTGGAGATTTGAACCCTGATATCCTAGAGTCCTAGTGCAGCACTCTAACCCAACATCAAAATGACTGTCTATACCACATCTGTCTTCTCCAAACCCACCTATCAGCTGCAGCATCCTCTTCAATATAGGCATTTACTGGCTGGTGGAGAGAGGGCAGTGGTGGCAGAGAAGTGTCCAGCTAGGTTCCTATAACTGGACACACAGCACCAATGCCATCCGCTTGACAAATAGCCTGCAGGTTGCAGACTCAGGACACGTTAGGGTTGCCAGACTGAATAGGGGACAGGGCTCCTCTATCTTTACAATGTCTGCCACTTGGAACTATATGTCATCTTTCACTGCTATGCATCCAATTATAGTGACTTGGATGGATGACTCTCTAACATTCTCCCTCTAGTTTTTTTTCAGCCAATAAATAACTGCATTGGAGTGGAGGTGACGTCTGAAAAACCCGGCTTAGCTCCGATTTCCATTCTTGTATAATTCCAGAATGGTTTGAGCTTTGGACTACAATCCTGGAGACCAGGGTTTGATTCCTTACTTGGCTTTGTAAACTCACTGGGGGACCTTGGGAGCATCACACATTTTCAGCCCCAGAAACCCCCATATAGGTTCATATAGGGTCGCAATAAGTCAGAAATGGCAACAATGGCAACAACAACATATTTCAATACTTGGGAGATCCATATTGGTTTTTAGAGGAAATCCATCTGCCCTATTTGTCACACATTGCACAGCACCGATTGGCTGGTTTCTGTGACGTCAGAAAACAAGGGACAGCACCATTGTTAGTAGTCCTGCATCTTGGCACCCTTCTGACTGAATAGCTCACAGCAGCTTGGCTAAGACAGGACACTATCTCTGCCACAGCCTGCGGGGAAGGGGGATTTTTTCTTCATCACACCAAGTTCACACCACTAGGTAGTTCTGTAAAAGTGCGGACCATCCATCACTGTCACCAAGCAGTGGCCTAGAAGGAGAGAAAGAGAGGCGTTTGCAAGGGATACTTGTGGTGCTAGGAGATTCTCACAGCTGTTCCACTCTCAATGTAAATACAGACAGACTCATTCATCACCGGCTTTCCTTCTTCAGCACATGTCTAGGAAAAGAGACTGGATGATTTAGTGCTTGCATCTGGAATGGCTGCAGCATTTTCTCTGAAACATAAGCTTTTAAGAAGTGTGTGTGTGTGATACAAATATAATCAGTCTTTTGCTGTCCAGTGCCCTCCACATGTTTTGGACTGTGGTTCTCCAGCTTCTGCCAGCATGGCTGATCTTTAGCATCAACAACTATGTCCAGCATTCTGTTGGTGTCTTACGCAGAAGTAAGTTCCCTCCTGGAAGGGATTGAGTATGTTTGTCAGAAGTGGAAGAGTCACGTTTAGTTCAAGGTTGTGGAAGTGAATCTCCACATGCAGGACCACTGCACATCATGTACAGTATGCATGGGTGTATGTGTACATTATGCATTAAATCACATGGCACATGGAAGTGTGTCAGCGGTATAGCTAAAAGGGGGAAAATAAAGGCACTGTCCTTCCCAAAAAAGAATTCTGTCCCCATCAATGAAATATTCTTCCAGTCCCCAGATGTATGGCATTGCAGCAACTTAAAAGACAGGCTGAGCCTTCAGCAATGGAGTTTCAGCATCCAAAGGAAAAGGGTAGGTAAAGTTATCAAGGGAATACAAACACACAATAGATAAGAGCTCTAGGTGTGAATGATTTGCAGTGTTTCCCTGTCTGCAATGCTATACATTTGGGGAGAGGAGAAAAAAAGTCATCTTAGAGAGCAGAATTTGTATTGGGGGAGGAACTACCTCATTTTATCCTCCTGTAGCTATCCACTGATATGCACGTACAGTTTCTTTTCATGCATGCACACCCATCTTTGATGTCTTGGTTTGGTTGCACAAGGTTGCCATTCAACACAAGGTCTGCATAGCACAATTAATGTGTAACTGCACACATGGAGCTTTACCCTATTACCTTTACTCTTTTAAAGTTTCCTGTCGATGGGTGACAACTCTTTGCCTTTCATACGGTTTCCTTTTTGTTGCATGCCTTCAGGGCATTTTTGACTTACAGTCACCCGAAGGCAAATCCGTCTCAGGGTTTTCTTGGCAAGATTTGCCAAGAAAATCACCTTGGATGGTGTATTTAAAGTCTCCACTCTACAACATGGAAACCACCAGCTGCCATTCTGGCTGTTTCTCTGTCCGCAGACCTTCCTCTTCAACCATGGAGGGGAAAATGGCAATATCCTACAATTTCACACTACTGATGTGTAGTTCCAGAGACCATAGGATTAATCTCTGAATTGTTTTCATGTTGGTGTTTCTTGGTCTCTGTCCTTTTTTTCATGTATTGCTGGGTTTTATTTAATTGCATCTTATTATTTTAGTCAACCACCTTGAACTCTGTGTGGGAAAGACTCACATGAGATGTTGTTTTCAGCAAGTAAACAGACCCATACAGAAAAGATAATCTCCTGCTCTTTTGAATCTTCTCTGTCATTTTAAATGAGATGCCAACCAGGCCTCACAGAAGATGGCAAGTAGCATTTAAGTGGATGCAAAACAGCAGACACTTCAACAAGGCAGCTTCTCCCTCCATTTCCCATCAGAACCTTAAAGAAGCCCTGCACCGTACGGTATGTGACCTTCTAGCAACTCCCAGTTATTTCTCACTGCCTCTGCTTCCTCCAGAACTGCAGGGTTTTCTTTTCATTTGCAGAAAAAAAGCAACCCCTTCTTGGTGCTTTTTTCAAAGTAGTCTCAAAATCTTTAACAGAAAGCATTGAAAAATACACTCAGACTTTCACAACTTCTCCCAACTTTGAGAAAACTTTAGATTTCCTTCTCCATTCTCTAGTGCGGTGGTTCTCAACCTGTGGGTCCCCAGATGTTTGTGGACTTCAGCTCCCAGAAGCCCTGAGCATTGACCATAGTGGCTGGGGCTTCTGGGAGCTGAAGTCCACAAACATCTGGGGACCCACAGGTTGAGAACCACTGCTCTAGTGAATTGTGGATTTATGTATATTCACCCTTCACAGTGAATGAGAGAAGGTGTACAGGAAGGAGAAACGAACAGGGCAGGGGCTGCCCAGGTTGCCGTTTTGTGTCTGTGTGTTTTATGAACACACCGTCTGAACCTGCCCAGTTCTGAGAGGCTCTCATTGTCTTGGCTGGATTTCTGGCTCCTCTTCATGTCCATCTTGAAAGCGTACAACTTGTGAGGCTTGTTCAGCCTGTGCTAATTATGCCCTTGATACAGGACCAAGGACTGCCTGTTCCTGAAACAGCACAAAGGCGAAAGGGGTTAATTAAGCATGGGAAAAGATACCGTGTACTCCTGGATAACACTTTATTCCATATGCAGCCGCTCAAAAGGCTGACACGCCTTTTGTTTGGCTCTGCGCTCCCTGGAGGACTCATCCCTCTTTCCTGCTATCTCCATTTCCTGGCTCTTTCCAACACTCCGAGTCTTGAACCAAATGCTTTGCTCACTTTTTTTTTTCTTTTTGACAAAATGCTACAGAGAAAAGAATAATAATAATAATAAAAAAAATCTCCAAAACATGGCCAGTCTTTTACGAATAAGGAGATACTTTCTCCACAAAGACAAAGCTGTTTGACCAATATTGGCTGAGATCGTACACCAAGCAGTTATAGTTCTTGGGCAGCTGAAAAGTCCCAAGTAGGTCACTGCTGCTGCTTAACAATGAGGATGGGGTATTACACAAAAGGTGGGGGACCCTTGAGGTCCTCCAGTGGTACCCGCACCTCTGTGAAAAAATGGGGAATTAATTACTTCTAATAAGGAGGACTGCAAGAGGTAGGGTAACCTGGTGAGATCTTTCCACCAATGTTTACAGCGTCCTTGCAGAAAAACCAGCCAGAGACTCAAAAAATAAACTAAATAATATTTATTGAGGGGAATTCAATCATGCACAAAAAATTCAAATAGACACACACTCACACAAGAGCTAGCTGAAGGAAAGGGAGGACAGGTTGATAGTGAAGTCTCAGGGTTTGGGTGATAATTACCAATCTAGTGAAGAAACAGCGACGTGGCTTAGACTTACATCTAAGGGCAGTAGAATCGGGATTCAAAGTGTCATACTGGTGTTCAGCAAGCAAAAATACCTCAAGCTGTTTCCCAGCAGACTGCAATGCCGCTGTGTACATGCAAAGAAACAAACCAGGTTCTGACCCATGACTGCTGTGCTGGAGTCCATTTCAAAAAGCCTTCTCCTCTTAGCTTTGTCTGTTGCTCCTGTTGCTGTTGTACAAAGTCTTCCACGGTGGTCGTTCCTCCCCACCAACAAATGGCAGAACCCACGCTTTGCTGATGTATTCCAATTACCTCTGATCTGTCATTCAGCATGAAAGCTTTGCTTTAGCCGCCTATGCAAATATTTCCTCAAAATTACAAATATCCAAAATGTCAGGAACATACGAGGGCCTTTGTTAAAGCACCTTGTTTTACGGGATTAACAACAACCTGGGATGCGTGGGGAGGTTGACACGTTATTTGTACAAAGCAAGGGGGGGAGTGCAGGAGGGGGAGAAGGGGGAAAAGGAGAAGAAAAAGATTGCAGTAATAATGCAACAAGCTTTCAGTGCAAGCTGTAAATACGATCTAGGGCCTTCGGTGTAGAGATGTAGAGAGTGGAGCCTAGCAAGGAGAAGGGAAAGCCAACCGTGCTTTGTTAGGACACTGCTATCTGTCTTGAGCTGTCCTCCGGGCGGATGGGTGGGAAGAGGCAAAATTAATTCTGAGAAGCATGCTCCAGGTTAGCACATTTGCAAATGAAATGCACCTCTGTATTAAAAAAAAAAATCCAAAACACCATTAATATTTAACAGAGGAGACAAAAAAATAATGGCTGGCATCTCAGTTTACAGCAGCTGAAGCAAGCTGGGGCCAAAGGAGGAAAGTGGGAGAACCTGAAAGAAACAGAGACATTTTAAAAGCACTGAAAAAGTGGGATGACAAGGGATTCATTGGGACCCTCCCTAACAAATTAGGACAGTTACAACAGGATATGCAAAGCATTGGACAGATACCTTCAAGCAGGAATCTCCTTCAAAAGGACATACTAATCGCATTTTGAAGAGGAAACAAGCAATGTTATTTCTCCCACCTTTGCAGTTTCATTGTATCATAACAAGTGACAGTTAAATCTATTTCACTTTCTACATTTTTTTTTTGTAAGAACAAATCCATTCCATCCAGTTACTGTCTCGAAGTAGAATTTCATTCCCCCAAACATGTACATATTTTAGAGCACATGAAAATTCATACTCATTTTTGCATGCATTTCTTCCCTAATATACTCATTTTGGGGTGAGCAGTTTCCCCTAATAGATTCTGTTTTTTATGTTATTTGCATGGGTTTTTGTCTGCTATTTCCAATAATGCCTACAGTTTTCTACACATTTGTTGTACTAGAGGACAGCTGCCTGGTAAATGTTGGGGAAGTGCAAAGAATGAGTTCTTGTTTATGTATTACTTTTGCAAATGGGAATTAGGTCAGTTCCTATTAGCATGCAAACCAAATGAATTTCACCTCCACCCCTAATGCTATCACGCCAACACAACAGAACAGCTCTGCATTAGGGCACATTAGTTATCGGGGAAGATTACTGAATAAACATTCAGGAATGAGCGGATGGCTGATTCCTGGAAGAGAAAAGACAAAAGGAAATGTAACAGAAGATGATAAAAGTTAGAATCCTCTTGCTGTCACACACACACATGAAGTTCACTTATATGCTTGCGGTTGTACCTTGCTCATCATTGTATATTCAGTTTTACAAGGGGACTTCTGCAAGTCTACCTGTTTTACACTGATCTGGATCCTTGGATGGTGTGCAAATATCAGGCAGTACATCCAATGTGCCACTTAATTCTCTGGAATTGCAGGAACCGCCTTGGTGCACTTTCCATGATGCACAATGAAACAATAAGCTGGCATTCCAGAGATCTGCAGCTGGTTCCACTGATTGATGAGTTTTGTAACCTCTGTCTGTGGCTGCTATTATAGATTCTGCTGGAGGACTGTACGCTGTGGATGGCTTTCTGGACAGGATACATACCTTGGACAGCTGTCCCACCTACACTGGGAATGTCAGACACCTGGCACTAGCAAATCTTTGCAAGATCCATGTTCATCTTGGACGTGCTGTGACATTGGGCTAGGCATGGGCATCCTTGGGGCAATGCTGCAGTGCTGGCATGCTCTGGCCCAATGCACAATGGGTGCAGGTTCTCATTTAGGCCCTCCCTGATATTCTTCCAGGCACCAGCTAGGTAGTGCCAGAGCACAAGAGGTGCATTGGATGCTCATCAGAAATGTTCAGTGCACATCAGAAATGCCTGATGACCGTCAGAGGTGCCCAATGGGACTTCTCTTTGGGGTCCAGATGCCCCTCTTGACAATTCACTACCAGGGCTTTATTGCATTTCTTCAGTGTATTTATGGATTGGATCCAGCAGGATGTAGCGGTTTTGAGCCTTGGATTACAACTCTGGAAAGCAGGGTTCAATTCCCTGCTCAGCCATGGAAACCTGCCTTGGGTGTCTCAGACAATCTCAACCATAGACAACCTCTTGAGAGGTTCACCTTAGTGTTGCCCTAAGTCAGAAACAACTTGAAGGAACCCACAACAACCACAATTTACAGATTCATACAGTTAGGAAATCCAGGCAGCAACCGAGTCTACGATCTCAGCCATAGCTTATAAGTTTCCACAAGGCATTCTGAGTTCTGGTTACTGAGTCACAGCTTGATGTGTTTTTATGTTAGCATTCCAGGTATGAACCCCCTGGTTCTTATAATAATTTTGCTTGTGATGGTAAGGGGAAAAAACATCTTCAAAGTCTACTGTGATCTCCTCATTCTGTTTTTTTGTTTACTGCCAACCATCGGTGTCAGGCTATATAAATACGGTTGTTTAATCTTTTCATCTGTTTCTCTCTTGCTTGGCACAGACAATCTCATTATGGAGGCATGCTAAGGAAAGCATTTTCCCTGATAAAGGCAAAATGGGGTGTCTGCCCCAATCGGGCAGTGACTTGCAGATGTCTGGCATGAGATTTCTCCAAAAGGACACCACTCGCTCCAAACAGTCACGTTCTCCAGCCCCGTAATCAATGTTTGTACTTTGGAAGAGAAGCTTTCCAAGAGCGGCAGTATACATATTTTCCCCTTTTTTGTTCCACAGACCACCCGGATCATACATTCCAATGAACATAAAATGAAATGAACACTCCTCAAATGAACAGGAAACAAGGAAAATGAAATGTTCAGAATGAAAATGAATGGAGAAACACAGCAGAGGTTTTTCTTCTTCTGATGCCTGCCTAATTTTACATAAGCAAGGAAAGGGTTTTACCACACTTGTGGCTTTGTCTAGCTTGCAAGGAAATGGCTGCTGATGGCTCTTGGGTCAGTCGGATAAGGAATTGGCTCTGAGTTCTAGCCTGAACTTTGAAGGAGCTCTCCAGGGTGCTGAATCCTATCTCCAAAATAGAAGCCAGACTGGATTCATTATTACCCTTGGCATGGAAACTACGAGCTGCCACAGTCACTGACTTCAGTCCAACATGTCCTCAGTGTAGCTTAAATTTCCGGCAGGAATTCTCTTGGGGATATAAACACGCAGAGAGAAGGCTGAGGCATGGCGGGGAGAGCGGGCACCTAGGGTCTCAAACCATCTCAGAGGAAGGCAAAGGAAAGGGGGTGGGTTGACATGGTGGCCCTATCTCTCCCATCTCTCTCTCTCTCCCATGTCCTTCTTTGGGTGTGAGGGGCATCAGGAGAAGGTTTGTGGTGCTGAGAAATCATGCTGCGAGACATCCTTAGCTGGTCAGGCAGCAACTTGTGGAGAAGGAGGAGGACCAGAGATTGGTTTTTAATGGGGTTCATGGCCTGATCAGAGATACCAAGAGGGAAAGTTCCCCCCAAAAAGAAGCTCTTGAAGTTGGGGAGCAGAGGGTTGGAGAAACTCACAAATAATCAAATCCATATAAGTTAAACCTGCAAATATGGAAAGCCAACTGTAGCTACAGACCCATAAAGTTACAAAACATAGACTGTGGTGTAGGATCTTATGAAAAAACTCTCCCTCCCAATCCTCCCCACCAATTGATTAGTACCAAAAGGAAAATATTTATAGATCATTCAAAGCCATACACTGTACACCTGGGAGAATGGAATAAACAACTACCATCCAGATGCTTAGCATTTCCTAAGCACCTTGACATTCAGTATTATGTATTCCAAATTACAAAATTAAATTTTTTTTATGCATGATGTTAATAATAACAGTACTGAATAATAAATGTGAACTTAAAGAGGGGGGGAAGGAAACATTCCAAGGAGTTCTATCAGTTTCAAATAAAATAAACGAGAAATAAGTAATCATTCTGAAAAAGAGGAGCAAACAGCAGAGTCAATAAAACAAGTCAAAATCTAGTAAGAGAGAAGACGTGAACCCTCTCCTGCAAAAGAATCTTAATGTACTATATATACTCGACTATAAGTCTAGAAATTTTAGTTTAAAAATTCACCCTGGAAACCTGGGTCAACTTATCCGTGGGTTGATGCTGGTTTCCAGAGGAGTTGAGGCTGACCTGCCCAGCTTGAGGGAGAAGGACAAAGGAAGCCAAGGTTGCCAGAAAGACCTTAGATCTTGCCTTTGTGTTCCTCCAGCCAAAGAACTTAAGAATTCCAGCAGGTATCACAAAGACTGGATGGCTGAGGAAGGAACTAACTTGTGGCCATGCAGTGTGTGGGGTAGGTGATCAGACTCAGGACTAAGAACAGTCCCATCCCTGTTGTGTGTGTGATATGTTCTGTTGCTGTGTGCCTTCATGTCATTTCAGACTCATGGTGACCCTAAGGCTAACCTTTCATGGGGTTTTCTCGAGGCTGAGAGTGTGTGATGCACCCAAGGTTGCGCAATGGGTTTCTATGGTCAAGCAGGGGAACCAAACCCTATATTATGCATTATGCATTTTATTATGTATTATGCATTTTAACATTGTTCAACTTTTAACTTTTGTATTCTGCGAGTTTTAACTTATGTCTTTTGAAATGTAAGCCACTTTGAGTCCCAAGCTGGGAAAAAAGGCAGAGTATAAATAAAAATGGTGATAATGATAGCAACAACAACTGTACATGGGTAATTCCTGGTCACTTTCCCCTTCCCTCCCCACTCCAGCAGTTGGACAGCCATGGCAACATACACAGAGCTTCTAAGACCATTTCCATACTGCGCTGTTATAGTGCTATTATTCCACTTTCAACATCTTATGGAATTCTGGGATTTGTAGTTTACTGAGGCCAAAGTGCTCTCCGGCTGAGAATTCTCGATGTCCCTCCCTAAACTGCAAACCCCAGGATTCCATAGGAAGCTGAAAGCGGAATAATAGCACTATCACAGTGTAAGTGTGGACATGGCCTGCCTCCATTGCTTGCTTTTAAAACGAGGCCTCGTTCACGTCGACCTAACTAGCCCTGGAGAGGGAAATTTTAGGAAGGGTCAAAATGAGCAGCACGTTTTACATGCAGCAAAGTGAGTCATGCTGGAAATTAAGAGAGAGAGAGAAATTCACAGTCGCTCCATATGTCTTCGATTTGCTCTTCTCTAAAAATGACTTTCCCCCCTTTTGACAGCCAGAATCTATGTCTGAAGGTTCCTCATCTGCCGCCGTTCTTTCGCCGCCCCCAAAATGTTCTGTTCCCTCCGTTCTCATCTCTTCGCTTTCTTCTCCCCCCTCCCAACTTCATACCTGAGTAGAATTTAATGGAGTTGCATTAAAAATGTTTCCATTCCACGAGACGCAATCCATCAACAGACGCTTCTTATACATTGTGCAGAAATGAATCCATTTCAGCCAAAGAAGCAGATAAATCAATTTAAGTGGAAGATTTCTTGACAGTTTAATTCAAATTAAGTCCACTTTGTTCAATTAAAGGGAGGATGGAGCTGGCGGGCCGGGGGAACCGCGAACAGGTGGCAACAAAGAGAAGGGGAAAAGCTTAAAAGGATGACTCAGGAGAACTTTAACCGCATCATTGTGGTGGGCCCGACCTGGGAGCAGAAAAAGATTTTAAAATATGGGCATAATAACCAGACACTAATCTATACGCTAGCACTGAAAGGTAAATTGCTTTCTTTTGAAAGTGGCTTTTTATAAATTTTATGTCTTTCCCCCCCTTTTTTTTCTGGGTGGCTTTCAGCTGGGATTGCAGCGGCGTTCCAAATAATACACCGCACTCAGAAGGAGAGGAAAAATGTTCCAAATGAAGCCATAAAACTCTAAAATGGAGCTGTGCAACTGACCTTTTGCACCTTCGAGCTCTATACCTGATGTTAGAGAGTAAAAGATTTAAAAAAAAAAATTTTTTGAAAAAAATTGACGTTGCTGTTTCTAAAGTATTCGGAAACTCTGACGGTGAGAATCCTGGGCTGGAGATAATCTTTGCAGTTTGGGATATTTTTCTGTGCAAAATTTGTGTTCTTTTTTTTGGGCAAAGAAAACAATATCTTTCTACACAAGAATCAGCATTTTCTGGGCAGAAAACAAGATTTGCAAATTTTCTGTGAAGGCAAGGCTGTCGCCTGAGGAGAAAATGCTGTTTTCTGTGCAAAACAACCTTGCACAGAGTAACTCCCAAACTACGTCTCAGCTTTGAAAACTGTGGTTTACAAAGACTTTCAACTGCAAAGCTTACAATTCAAAAGACGTTGGCCAGTTCCACACTGCACCGTTATGGTGCTATTATTCCACTTCCAACCTCCTGTGGAATCCTGGGCTTTGCAGTTTACGGAGGAGCCTTTAGGATTCTCAGCCAGAGAGCTCTTTGGCCTCAGTAAACTACAAAAACCCAGAAATCCACTGGATGTTGAAGGTGGAGCAATAGCACTGTAAGAGTGTAAGGTGGAAAGGTGCTAAGCTCACCCCACAAGTCAACTCCATTTATATTTTCAAAATCTTTGGGATCTCTCACCCCCTATTTTGCTGCCTATGCCAACAGGATGGTACACCAGGGCATGCATTTTGACTAACCACTGCTATTGCTAAGATGTCCCAAGCTTAACTCTTTGGTTGCATGCTGGTGTTGCATGCGGTCCCTTCTAAATGTCTGACCTGGCTTTGTGCAGAAGCTATTTGCTCTTTTTCTTTTTCTTTGCTGAATGTCTCTCTCCTGCAAAAGTGCATTTGCCGGCTGTGGCAACCCCTCTACCAACCTGCAGAGCTTCATTAAAAATTGCCAGCCTTCATCAACAGGTCAAGGGCCAACCTCTCCTCTCTCCTCCCTTTCCTCACCCACAAGAAGCACGAGACCTTTAAGGTTGGGCTTCATTTCCAAATGGTCACAGACTGTCCCCCGCAGGGAGCCACCACGTCTTTTCCAAACGGATTTACGGCCCTATAAATGGTGAATCATAGGATGTAATAAAGAGCAGAACAGACCCGAGCGCCATCCAATTTCATAATTACCAGAGTTAACTTCATCATTTTCAGATCTGTCACTCTGGTGCCGGTAGACCTTGAAGACCTGCCTGGGAGCACTCAATGGCAATCCAGGAGAGCTACAGGATTTGTGATCTTCGTGCCAGCGAAGTGGAAACTCCTGCCCAAAACTGATGGAGTTCTCAGCGGATAACGTTGATTGCAGACCATCAAATGAAGAAAGGTGTTGTGATCTGACGGGGGAGTGGTTGCTAATTCACCCTTTCCTACAATTTCACGGCAAGCATGGCTTGTTTGGCTTAACTTGACTACGCTCATTAAACTGTTTCTTTCAAACCTTGCAAAAAGTTACTCTTACGCTGATCTCAGAGGCATACTCAGTACCTAAGCTGGCTGCTGGTTTCTGGGAGCTTACTGGGAGGTGTAGCGTTAAACACACATGTCTTTAATCTTACTGGTTAGTGGCCTTAGAGTATGGCCATTTCTGCACCATACCGTTATAGTCCTATTATTCCACTTTCAACCTCCTGTGGAATTCTGGGATTGGTGGTTTTCTGAGGCCAAAGAGCTTCCCGGCTGAGAATTGTAAAGGTCCCTCCTTAAAATCCTGAACATTTTCCAGTTGCCTTCAAAGTTGTTTTTTTAAAGACCCTTTTTGGGCATTTTTGGAGATTTTTTGACTGGAATTGTTGAAGTCTAAGATTCTTCTTACCAAGCCTAAGGTTTTACTCCCTCCAGGGAAAAGCATCAAAAAGCAATAAAAGAGTAATAATCAATGCAATGAGTAAGACAATAAGTTGTTTTTTTAGAATATTGCAATGAGTTATGGCAACACCTTTTTTTTTAGACACTGCAGTGAACAAGGAGAATATATTACTTTTTAAACGTAGCTTTCCAAGCTCTGAAAAAAGCACACGTGGGGAGAAACACACAATCTTGATGGCTTTGTATTTGTAATAGTGCCAAAATTCTTCTTGTGCAAAGTTTTAGTCCTGCACGGGGAAGGACATGTGCATATATGTGGCATACTTTACTCACACACAGAGAGACACACAAAATCTCAATATAATCCTCCCTATAATCACATCATCATTGATTTTCAGCAGTAGTTTATTGATGTACACATTCTTCAGTGGAGCTATGATCAATGAAGACACACATTTTGTTAAGGCATGGAATGCAAATGAACTAAAGGAATCCAGGGGAGTGCAGCAAACTTTGTACATGTTTGCATTGAATGTTGTCTGCTATAGAACAGGCCAGGACTGGAGAGCCAGAAGTTGGGATCAAACCACCAAATGTGTAACTGGAGATAGCTTAAGGAGGGACTCAAGAACAAACCAGATGTCATGAAGCCATCAGGATCGGAAGCTAAACCAAATATTAAGGGTGTTAAGGGTGAGCAACCAGCAAGAGTTGGAAAGATGAGAGCAGAAAATCAAAACACACCTTGGCTCAGGTAGGCATGTGTTGCTCCATGGACGCAGGAAGCCATCTCATATGCTTTCCTGCCCGGGAAGAACCCAGTCTAGGAACTGACAGTCTGGGAAGTTGTTTACTGGCAACTGGTGGTAACACAAGTCGCCATGTATGGCAGTCATTGACAGATCCGGACAATTTTAGAGATTTCTCTGATTCCTATTCAGACATCCCCCTAAAACAAAACAAAACGAAACCTGGGATCACGATGGCTGGGGATGTGACAGGGGTGGGACTGCAATGATGTCGTGTGATGGCATGAATTGCAGACCAGCAGCAACACATCCCCTTTGCCAGCTTGGTGCCATCGTGCAGAAAGGGCCTGTGTCAGGGGTTTGTTTTGTATTTGAGTAGTCTCCCCATACAGTTTAAAGCCCTGATAATCCATGGTTAGCGTTATATTGAACACAAGTTCACGCACACTTAAAAACACACACACTACTAAGCTGTGTTTATTGCCCTCAAACCAAAGCCTGGCTACAGCCTGAATCTATTATTAGTCTCAACTAAAGGAGACTCATTTAATCAGCGGGATTTACCTATGTATTGACTCAGCATTTCAGTTTAGTTCTTGGCCACCATGACCTCGCCATGCCAATTATCTCATCATCTGTCAAGAAGAGAAGAGATGGATATAGGCCATCAATGAATCAAAGTCATTCTCCCCTGTTTGCTTAGACTGTCCTTTTCCACTCTGGGTGTCATCCTTCATTTTCTGCTTTGAACCTATTTCCAACACTCTTCCTCCAAGCCGCCTTTCATTGCACTCTGAGCCCCCCGCTGGTTACGGTCCTTCATCCAGGGACCCATCAGGATCCTTGCTTTCATGACGGAACCAACTTCAGCACCTATGACATGCTTTTGTTCCTGCGTCTATAATTCAGTTTCATTTCCTTAATGGGGAAAGCGTTGCCGCTTTGCCGTCTCTGAGTATTTTCACAGGGGATAAATTTCAATAGGAGACATTTCCTTTTAAAAATGGTTGCTCCTTATATTTATCTCCACGGGTCTTTGGAGGACCAAAGAATGAATGGCTCTGCTGCTTGTTATCGATGTATGGATCTCTGCGCAGAGAGAATGAATGGAACGATAGTCATATCTGGCATCTGCTGAGAACACAACCACTCGGGAGGTTGTTTTATTTCTATGTATTAAATCTTTGATCTTTTGAGCCTCCATAAATCTTCATAAAAATAAAATTAGAAGGAGAAGAAAGATGGCCTGTTACTTTGGTGCCATTTGTCTAACAAAGCTTCATGGGACTTTTTTCTATTATTATTCCTTTCCTTATTATTATGCAGATATTGAATTTGGTACAGCTAAGTACTCGACTGCTGTGTGTATTTTTAAGCCAGTTTTGAACTCAAGAGAAGTAATGTCAGAAGTTATTGAGCTGAACTATTTTGCATTGAGACAGCTAATGGTTTCTGGAAGAGGGCAGTGTTAGAGACAGATGGGTCATTTTGTTCCCTTACCAAAGCCATTTTCGCACTGCACTGTTATGGTGCTATTATTCCACTTTCAACCTCCTGTGGAATTCTGTGGTTTGTAGCTTCCTGGGGCCAAAGAGCTCTCTAGCTGAGAATTCTGAATGCTCCTCCCTAAACTGCAAACCCCAGGGTTCCATAGGAAGGTGGAAGTGGAATAATAGCACTATAACAGTGTGGTGCAGAAATGACCCAAGTCATATTTGCATGTTTGCATGTTAGGGATAGAGTACTGCTAAGTGTGTGTGGGTTGAAATTTCACTACTATCAGAGTTCATGACAAGAGGTTTAATGCACTCTACAACAGTGTAAGAGTTGGAAAATGTTCACAGCTAGTTAGCTGGAAAAAGGCACTCTTAGCATGCCGTGAAAGAATGTTGAAGGTCTACCACACCCTAGATGTCTAAACTCCAGCAGAAGACTGAGACCTTAAATGATTTCCCCCCACAATTGTGCTTTCTATAAACTGGGCAAAATCTCCCAGCTCAGAAGAAACGTATTTTCTCTTTCTGTACCAAAGTAGACCCTTGCCATCTCTAGCATGGCCCCAAACGGACGGGCTCATAGCTTCAAAAGATGCCAATAGCCCATCCGCTGCTGCTACATTTTGATTGCCCATGCAAGAGGGCAACATTTATTAAAGTCATTCAATTTGCATATTCACAGAAATGTGCAGAATAGGTCTTGCAAATAGACGAGCTCTCTCCAAAACCAAGAACCTCTTCAAGAAAAATCTCACTGCTTTGCAGCGAGGAAGTGTTTTTGTTTCATTTTCTTGTTTTACCTTGCCAGAAGGAATCAAGTCAGGATTTATCACCACGAAGAACAAGACAACTTGCAAAATTCTCCTCTGAATCCATACATGGCAAAGTGATATATGTGTATCAGTGTCAGCCTAAGACACCTTTAGAGGCCGGAAGGCAAAGAGCAAATGGTGCTTCTACCTACCCAAGTCAAGCAATGTACTGTAGTACTAAAAGCTGGAGACTTTATTTTGGCACATGAGACAGAAAACTCCACAAACTGTTCTCACCTCAGTACAAATGCAACAGTAGCATATCACCTAGCTGGCCATTTCCAGCTCTTTTCCCAACACAGAAAAGCCAGCATCCTATTTATTAGTGATCCTGTTTGCCTTGAAGTCATTTCTGGCAAATCTAAGATGAACCTATCATGGGGTTGTCTTTAGAAGGGGTTTGCCATAGCCTTCTTCTGAGGCTGAGAGAATGCAACCCACCCAAGATCACCCAGTGGGTTTCCATGGCTGAGCGGAGATTCGAACCCTGATCTCCAGAGTCATAGTCCAACACCCAAATCACTGGCTCTCATATTGTTGTTGTGTGTCTTCAAGTCCTTTTTGACCTATCATGACCCTAAGGTGAACCTACCATGGGGTTTTCTGGGGGCTGAGAGTGTGTCACCCAGAGGGTTTCTATGGCTGAGTGGGAAACTGAACCCTGGTCTTCAGGTTCATAATCCAATGCTCAAACCACACCGGCTCTCTACAGTGTGGATTAGTGATTTAATAGGATTTAAGTGAGCCAGAATGATATAGTAGTTTGAGAGTAGGACTTTAATTCTGAAGACCAGGTTTCAATTCTGTGCTTGGCCATGGAAACCCACTAGGTGCCTTTGGGCATGTCACACACTCTCAGCCCCAAAGACCCCATCATAGGGTCACCTTGGCACACCATAAGTCAGAAATGTCTTGAAGTGACACAACAACAACAGGACTCATACATTCCTTGGAAGCAAAGAAATCACAGTTCCATGAAAAGGATCCTTAGTTTATTTCCTTCTGTTCTTTTACATTGTTTCTTTAGGAAGTATCTTACAAGAGGCCACTAAGCTGACCCCTTCTTGGACCTCCTACTTCTTATATTTCAAAAAACAGGGACAGAAGTGCTCCAGACGCAACCTCAGAAGAAGTCACAGCTCTAGCCAAATTTGTCACCCCACCGAAAGTTCAGCCGCTTCCTTCAGGATGTTGGAAGATGAATGTTTTGAGGGGATGGTATGACTTTCTCCAGGACAGAGGGAGGGAGACGTAACCCTTCGTGGTATGACGACATACTGTAAAAAAAAAATTAATGTGAAACATTAAAAATGTTACTTTGAAACAGGAAATCCATTTTTTACCCACAATGAGGCCATTTTGGCGGGCGTCGTGGTGTTGATTAATGCGCGTTGAAGGTATTTAACTTCACCTCATGCCTGGTTTTTCCCTCAGGGCACGCATTAATCAAGTCGGCCCAGCACTCTGTCATGTCCCTCTGCTTAAATAATACCCATAACGGAGCATGAGTAATACAGTCACTCGGGTGTAAATGGGTATTTTGTATTCCTTCAAACAACGAGAAAAGTTGGTGCAGTGTTGAAGGGGTAAGGGTTGAAGAAGGAGCAAAATTACCTCTGAGCTGTAAGATGTTTTATGCAAGAAATCCATTTTTTATCAGCCTCATTGATTGGGATGTGCTACTTCTTCCAGGCTGTGGCGATGAAGGACACGTGTGGCAGATAGCTGTGGATTCCACCTTTTTGGGTCAACGTGCTGAGGCAATTGTAGACTTAGCTTTCAAGATGAGTTCTAGTTTTATTGTTTAGCTATATATTCAACTCATGGTGTGTCCAAGGGCAAAACAAAAAACAAACAAACAAACAAACAAACCAGCATCATAGAATCATAGAGTTGGAAGAGAGTCATCCATGATAATGCATGCCTGTGGATTACATTTGTATAAAACACTGTTGTAGTAAGTTATGCTCTTGATGTAAAATAAGTCCTGAGTGAATATCAGGTGCTACAAGCCACCATAGGTTCTATATTTAACATCGGTTAAAATCTGAATGTTAGTTATAGAGTCATAGTCCTAGAATCATAGAGTTGGAAAAGAGCACAGGGGCATCCAGTCCAACCCCCTGCCATGCAGGAACACCCATCAAAGCATTCCTGACAGATGGCCATCCAGCCTCGGCTTAAAAACCTCCAAAGAAGGAGACTCCACCACACTCCATGGTGGAAGCAGCATCTTCCACTGCCGGGCAGCTCTGACCATCAGGAAGTTCTTCCTGAGGTTCAGGTGGAATCTCCTTTCCTGCAGCTTGAATCCATTGCTCCTTGTCCTAGTCTCTGGAGCAGCAGAAAACAAGCCCACTCCCTCCTTGACACGATATCCCTTCAAATATTTAAACAGGGTTATCATGTCCCCTCTCAACCTTCTCTTCTGCAGACTAAACATCCCCAGCTCCATAAGCTGCTTCTCATAGGGCTTCATAGCTTCCAGACCCTTCACCATTTTGGTCACCCTCCTCTGGACACGCTCCAGCTTGTTGATATCCTTCTTGAAATGAGGTGCCCAGAACTGGACACAGCACACCAGATGAGGTCTAACCAAAGTTATAAGAGAGTATTCAGCCATGCCATGAAGACATAGCTCTGTTTACTTAAAAGTGATAGCAATCAATAAGTGATTTACTATGGATGAGCTTTAGAGTACCTGACCTAGAACTGTGAGTAACTGTGGGTATTATGTATTGTATATCAAAGGAAAGGGTCTAGGCCAGTGGTTCTCAACCTGTGTGTCCCCAGATGTTTGTGGACTTCAGCTCCCAGAAGCCCTGAGCATTGACCATAGTGGCTGGGGCTTCTGGGAGCTGAAGTCCACAAACATCTGGGGACCCACAGGTTGAGAACCACTGGTCTAGGCATTTCTTCTAGTGAAACGGGTTCAAAGAGAAAAGGCTGGGAAAAGCCAGCCTCAAGGCATTTGGCCAGTGTTAGGGTAGGTACACAAAGAGCAGAGATAAAAATAACTCTGGAGATGTGTTAGAACAAAGCATGGAAAGTATGGGAACGGCTGGAAGTTTGGGAGAGGGGAAGAACCAGAGAATCCACCAATGGGAATTATGTGTGTGCTACAGTGTGTATCACTATATAACCAAGTTGTGCCATAGATCATTAGCTCCAGCAACAGTGGTAGGTTAGGCCTCCAATGTACAGTGGGAAAACCCTGTGTGTTTTCTTGAGAGTAAAAGAGTAGCTGGCACATGACACCCATTCTGCCATGTGAGAATCAACCATCAAAGTATTCCTGACAGACGGCCATCCAACCTCTGTTTAGAAACCTCCGAAGAAGGAGACTCCACCACAATCCCAGGCAGCACATTCCACTGTTGAACTGCTCTTCTCGCCAGGACATTGCGATGGCAGAGTGTTTATGCTACATCAGATTTCAACAGGCTCTCAGACAAATTCGGCCAAGATCTCACGCCTCAAGTCTTTTGGATAAAACTGGGAAAGAATCTGAATGCCCCTTAGAAAACTCATTCATTAGTGTTTAGCACCTTGGCAGCTATTAACAAGTCTTTTGCAAGACCTCCTTTGTGGATTTTCAAGCTAAAACTTGCTATTTAATGTTGCAATTAACTGAGCATCCTTTGGCCTCTGGAACTTGCCAATCTCCCAATGTCAGCTTCAAAAGCTGTCAGCTAGGTCTTCCAGGAATGACCTTCTTTTGACATCAATTTGCTTTTTCGCTTTATTATTATTATTATTATTTTTAAAAATGCCGCTTTCATTTTATTTTTGCACCAGCAAGCGAGCAGTAGGAAGAGTGAAAAACGGTAACGCAGTAGCCACGGCTGCGCGTGAGACCTAATTAAACAAGTATAAGAAAGCCGAAAAAGGTCAGCTTGTCAAAAATCATTGCCGTATCTTTACCGGCTTGTATTTAGAGACTGATTGCGGCAAAGAAAATAGCTCAATAAAGGGAATGAGACTGGAATAATAAAAAAGCCAGCATTGGGAACAGGTTCATTTGTTAGCCACCAAAAGGACTTGCAGATAAAGAACCTGAAGAAACAAACACGGGGAATGAAAAGTAGGGGGGGAATGTGCAGGTGGGGGTTGTGGAAAAGAGGGGGCACGATATAGAGTAAACAGCCCCTATTAGTATGGAAACAAGGACCATACAGTTTGAGTTCAAACTAGCCCTCTGCAGAAATTAAAGGACCGATCTAGACTTAGACGTAAGGAGATAAAAGCCGGGAACTGAGAAAACAAATTAAGGAGAAGAAGACGAGAGGCCAAAAGTGCAAGGAATTAAAACAACAACCACAACAGCGACTCAGCGATCATAAAGAGAAAGGAGATGAAGGCAAGGAGATCCATAGCTGGGAACAAAGTGGGTTTTAATTACCTGTTGCCAACCTTGGAGCATTATTACTTACAGTTCCTTTCAAACCGAGGGGAAATAACACACCTACTGGGTGGAAGATTAAAAAATAATAATAATAAAAGAAGAGACAGGGAGTTTCACAATTCAGTGGGAAGCAGAACCTGGATATCAGCCCAGCATCCTAACCACGTGGGTCCCTTGGGCGACATCCGATAAACCTGGGATGGATACCTGCCCATGATCATGGACAGAGGCTGCCGGTCAGTGTATGCAGTATCAAGCTCAGTGGGTCCATAGTGAGTTTTGACATAGGGCAACTATGAGATGCTGGGGAGGTGAGTTCATTAGCCCCTTAGAAAACTTGGAGGGCTGTATCCCCACTGAGCCCCTCTCCAAAAATATATCACTGCCCATATGCCCCAAAATACCTTCTAGGGGGTGTAGGGAGCATTTTACCATGTTTTAGGCCTCCCAGTTCATTTCAGGTCCAGGAAGAGGTCTTTTAAAAAAAACAAACAAACCAGGAAATGAGTAGAAGTCACTTTCGGTTGTTTGTTTAAAATTATTTTTATTGAAGGTCGGTTCTTAAAATCATAGAATCATAGAAATGTAGAGTTGGAAGAGACCCCAGGGGCCATCCAGTCCAACCCCATTCTGCTATGCAGGAACACCCTCAAAGCACTCCCGACAGACGGTCATCCAGCCTCTGCTTAAAAACCTCCAAAGAAGGAGACTCCACCACACTCCATGGAGGCAGCATCTTCCACTGCCGGACAGCCCTGACTGTCAGGAAGCTCTTCCTGAGGTTCAGGTGGAATCTCCTTTCCTGCAGCTTGAATCCATTGCTCCTTGTCCTGGTCTCTGGAGCAGGAGAAACAAGCCCTCTCTTCCCTCTACATGGCATCCCTTCAAATATTTAAACATAGCTATCATGTCCCTTCTTAACCTTCTCTTCTGCAGACTAAACATCCCCAGCTCTCTAAGTCTATCCTCATAGGGTTTCATGGTTTCCAGGCCTGTCACCATTTTGGTCGCCCTCCTCTGGACTTGCTCCAGCTTGACCATGTCCTTCTTGAATTGGGGTGCCCAGAACTGGACACAGTATTCAAGATGAGGTCTAACCAAAGCAGAGTAGAGTGGTACCAGTACCTCCCTTGATCTAGACACCATTGATGCAGCTGAGAATTGCATTGGCTTTCTTGGCTGCCGCATCACACTGCTGACTCATGTTCAGCTTGTGGTCTACCTAAGTGCCTTTACAGATATAATACATGACATATTGTACAGCATAGACAAATTTTGCAGTGTAGAGTATACAATAAACAATATACATTGGGAGAAGAAGAAAAGAGACACTACCTTATGCCAAACAACTTAGATTTTTTTTTTAAAGGCCACTCCTGGAACTGAAATGGCACCAGGACAATAATATGACAAAAATGCCCACCCCATCTCTTTGTGAGTATTTGGTGGCAAAACTATATTTTTGGAGGAAAAAATAAATAGTTGACCCTTGGAAGTCCTTGGGATCCCACAAGGACAGCACTGAGAGCTTCAGATAGTTAAACACAGCTATCATGTCCCTTCCTAACCTTTTCTTCTCCAGGCCAAACATGCACATCTCCCGAAGCCAGTCTTTGTAAGGCTTCATGGTTTCCAGGCCTTCCACTATTTTGGTGGCCCTCCTCTGGATGTGTTCCAGCTTGTCACCATCCTTCCTGAACTGTGGTGCCCAGAACTGGCCACAGTTTTCCAGGTGGGGTCTGACCAAAGCAAAATAGAGAGGTGCCACCACTTTTCTTGACCTGGGCACTATACTCCTAGAAGTTTTTGTGTTTTTTATTGTTTTTAAGTACTTTGTTAGGTGCCTTGAGTCTCATTATTGGAAGAAAGATGGGATATAAGTGATGATGGTGCTGGTAATGATTGTGATGAATGGAATAATATTATTGGAACTAAAAATGTGATTTAGGCCATTGTGGGATGGATCAGTAAGGCAACTTTTTATGTCTATCTCTGTTGTCTTATGTGGCCCAAAGAAATTGGACTTTCTTTTATGAGTTCTCGCTAAGAAACATGCTAGCTTGGTCTAGCCCGAAGTTGTATGCAAGCCATTCATTGCTCGCCTGTCTGCCATTTGTTGCCATTTTCTTCTGCAATTCGCTCCCTCGACACCGCTGATTTATTTTGCAAATTGGTGCATCTGTCTTAAGCACCATGTCACATTATGAGAGTTTGATCCTCAACCTTTGTTTCATAACAGGAAGAATAATTAGCACTCGGACAAGCTTGAACTGTGATGTCAGATGCCAAGCGTGGAGCCTGAAAAGAAAGTTATTAGTGCCAATCTAAGGCATGCGTTCTGGCACGGGTTTTCGCCTCTCTCTTGCTCCTAATTTGTCTCTTTGGGATTTTTAGTCAAATGAAGCCAAAATAACACACACAGAGAGAGAAGGTGCAAAGACAGGAAGGAAGAATTGAATCACAACAGAAGAATTCCCAGTTTACTTTCCTAGCATGTCATGTTTTCTCGCCGGTTGAAAAGGCAGAGAGTTGACTTATACTGAATCAAACCCTTAGCCTAGCGGCTCCCAGACTTTGATCCGTCAGATTGCTTTGGACTTCACTTCCCAGAATTCCTGACTGTTGGCCAAGCTGGCTGGGGATTCTGGGTGTGGAAGTGCAAAACACTTGGCAAACCAAAGTTTGGAAACGATGGCCTTAGCCCATATAGTCCCAACATTGTCAACTCTGACAATATATGCTAGAGCATTAAGATCGTCAGTGGTGGTCTTTCTCTTGGTCTCACCACCACCACAGGCAAATTTGGGGAGGAATTGAGAGGGAGAATGCCTCCTCAGTGGCTGCTTCGAAGCTGTGGAACTCCCTTCCTCAGGAGATCCACTTGGTTTGTATGTGTCAGTAGATAAAGACATTTGGCTTTTAACACATTGTGGCAGATGGAGCTTTTAATGGAGTCTGTATGTGTTTTGTTTCTGTTTTATTATGTTTTACCTGCGATTTTTAAAACTGCTTTTAACTTGTGTTGTTAACCTGTGCTTTTTTTAAAAAAAACAACACACACATCTGGTATAATCATGTTTTAACTTTAGTATTAATAGTTTTGAAGTTTTATGGTGTTTTTGCATTGTATCCCATAGTGAGAGAAAGGAAGGACATAAAAGAAAACAAAACACAGTTCTCTCCAGCTGCTCCCTGATGTTTCAGGCAGCTTTGTTATTTCCATATCTTACCTGGAGAACTATGGTATTTCTTCATCTCTTGTTCAGATTCTAACTGTAATGGAGTCTGATTCATTTCTGAAATCAGACAAGATTGGATGTTTTCAGGGTGGTATGGTGGTACCCTAGAGAAACAAGGGGCGGTAGCAGCAGGGAATTATTTTATCGTAGTGAGAAGCTGAATCTAGACAAGATCAATGGGTTCTTGGTTCAGAAAGGGGCCGGTCCAAAAGTAGAGATTCACCTAAGCTACAGGTCCCTTGAATAAAACAGGCTAACAATTTGAGATTACTCCTAGAACTAGCTTTGCTTCTAGATATCTGGGTAGAAGAGAGCCAGTATGGTGTAGTGGTTTGAGTATCAAGATTCAGCTCCGGGAGCGGGAATGAAAGCTTTCCCTCACTTCCTACACAGTTGCCATTCCTCCTCTGGATGTTAAATTTCTCCTGTTTCGACTGGGGGATCTGGAGGAACTGATTCCCCACTAAACCATAGAAACCTACTGGCTGATTTTGGGCACACATACTCAGCCCCCCAAAAAACTCATGATAGGTTCACTTGAGAGTTGCTATAAGTTGGAAACAACTTGAAGGCACACAGCAACAACCAGAATCAATCTGAGGGGGTTTGCCTTTGCCTTCCTCTGAGGCTGAGAGAGTATGATTTGCCCAAGGTCACCAAGTGGATTTCCATGGCTGAGTGGGGAATCGAATCCTGATCCAATCACTACAGCACACTGGCTCTAATTCCCCCATTTGCATGGATTCATCTCTTTATTTCTTGCTTCTGTTTGCAAGAAGTAGGTGTCTGGTTGACAAACAATGGCTAAAGGCAACATCAAGTCTGCCCACAGAAAATACCAGCTGAGTGTTGCATGGATCAGAGCATGCGCACGATGTGTGTACACTGTTTGGTTGTGCATTCTGTAGTTCACCAGACCAATAAAAGAGAAAGTCTTTACTTCCATTTGGTGCTCAGACAAATCCTTCCAATCCAACCTTAATCCAAATCAACTGTTTTAAAGGCGCTGAAAAACTTCTTTTCCTTTCTCAAGTGCCCAGACAGACTTCTAAAACCAGCCAAAGCAGACAACCTTCTTTCTCAAGTGGCCAATTTAGAGAGTCCTGTTTAATCCTGTATCTTGAAACCGTGCCACCTATCTATGTCTCTGAGTGCCCCTACCGTGCTTTTTTTTTTCAAAGTACAAAAACGGAATTCCAACTTGTAGCTATCTTTGTTTTATGTTATGTGAGACTTCCCTCCTCTCCATGCAAGGCATGTGAGCGATATCATAAATGTCCACTGCATTGCGCATTTGCACAGGAGCATAATCATTAATGTTAAAGACAGTGAATCACAGCAATCGAGCGAAAGCCCAGCAAACAATGAAATACGAGGTGCCACGAAGTGCTAATGTTGGCTTTCCGATGAGACAGAATAAAACTTCACACTCTGTTTGTGAAGGTCAGCTTAATGCAATTACATTTGCTATCACAGCATCAACAGTCTTTGTTGTCTTTCCAAACACTGTATGACTGTGAACATCATTTTATTTTATTACTGATAGCTCATGCTCCAAATTTCCTGATACTCTATTTCAGGTAAATGTTTCTGCTTGTTCCTCCCCCTCCTCATCCCAGGGAAGACTTGGTAAAAAATGTCTTAGGCCCTTTCCACACGCGGCGAGGGAAACGCTCCCTGCCGCTACTCACTGGCTTTTTGGTGGGTCAGTTTGGGTCTGTCCTGACGAGCAGCAGTGCGAGCTCGTCGCTCCACACTGCTCCAGCGTCAAAAATGGCGGCTTCCGGTTGGTGGAGAGCCTCCACCAACCGGAGAAGCTCGCCAGTCGGAAGCCCGCCCCCGGCAGATCTGCAGGCTCGCACTGGTGCGCACCTGCAAATCTGCACCAGAGCGCAGGAATGGAGCGGCACGGAGTGGCGCACTCCGTGCTTTTGAAAAACCTGTAAAAACAGGTTTTCAAAAAGCACGCTGCACGACCACTTTGGGTCGCTCTGGAGTGGACTGAGGTGCGGAACTTCGACAGGTAGTCCGACCCAGTCCGCTCCCAAGATGCGGACGACTTCCATCAGAGGTCGCACCGCGCCGTTCTACTTACCTCGTGCAGAAATGGCCTTAGTGTGAGTACCAAACCACCCCAACGTGTTCGGCATGTAAGTAACTAATCTGCAGGTAACAGGTTACAGAGCTGGGCCAAAATTAAGAAAAGAATCTCAACGGGGAGAAATGTAAGGTATTATACTTGGCCAAAAAAAAAGATGAAATGCCTAGATATAAGATGGGGGATGCCTGGCTGAAAAGGATCTGGGAGTCTTTAGTAGACCACAAGCTGAACATGAGTCAAGAGTGTGATGTGGCAACTAAGAAAAGGCCAATGAGATTCTGGGCTATATCAATAGGAGTATAGTGTCTAGGTCAAGGGAAGTTCAGGCACCATCTAGTCTGCTTTGGTCAGACTCCACCTGGAATATTGTGTCCAGTTCTGGGCATCACAGTTCAGGAACAATAGTGACAAGCTGGAATGTGTCCAGAGGAGGGCGACCAAGCTGGTAGAAGGCCTGGAAACCATAAAGCTCCATGAGGAGGAGATTAGGGAGCTGCATAGTTTGGAGAAGAGAAGGTTAAGCAGTGACATAATAGCTATGCTTAAATATTTGAAGGGATGTCATATGAAGGATGGAACAAGCCTGTTTTCTGCTGCTCCAGAAACTAGGACATGGAGCAATGGCTTCCAACTTAAGGCAAAGAAATTCCATCTAAACATTAGGAAGAACTTACTGATGGAAAGAGCTGTTCGGCAGTGGAGTACGCTGCCTGGAAGTGTGGAGGTTTCTAAACAGAGGTTGGGTGGCCATTTGCTGGGGATGCTTTGAGTGTGCATTCCTGCATGGCAGAATGAGGTTGGACTCATGGCCCTTGTGGTCTCTTCCAACTTGATGATTCTAAGTCTTCCTTGATATCAAGGCATGCACAATAGCCCCTCAGTTTTCAGAAAAAGTAACACTTTTCCCTGAACTATCTCCACATGCATAGCCCTCATCAAACTCAGTTCAGATCTCCTTCATCCCCTTCTTCCTGGCTGGTCCTGTCTCTGTTTCTTTAACAGATATGCCTGTTGGTTACATCCTTCCCCCCGCCATAGGTCCTACCTCACTGTATTTCATGAGCCAAGATTGGCCTTCTCTGCCCAGATTTGCCCAGCTTCTTGCTACTCAGGTGGCTGGTGGATTCCATCGCATTGGTCTGGCATATCAGCTCCTGGTTTTAGCAGGAACTTTAAGGGAGTTATCAGACATGCTACACCTGTTTCGAGATGGAGTCCAGCATGCTGAATTGTTCCCTCAAAGTTTGGACTAAAAACTGGAATGAATTTGCTCTCCCACTAATATAGAAACAGCTGGCCACTTCTCTTTCGCTATGTATCAGTAACCGCATTTTATCTTTCCTCCGATGAGTTTAAGATCCCTTATATTGCTCTCTGTTGTCCTGATGCAGATGAAGGCAAAGGTTGGAACAGTTACTTTTTCAAAAATTACAGTACCTGGAATCTCCTGGCCAGCATGGTCTTTCATTTAGGACTTTCTGGGAACTTTAGTCTAAAGAAGGAACTTCTCCAATTTATTTTGCAGGAGAGAATGGCTTGTCCATGGTCCTCCAGTGAGATTCATGGCTTAGTTGGGCTTTCAACCTAAATCTCCCAGTGTGCCAGTCCAACAGTCTAACACTTCTACCACACTAGCTCTCATTCTAAAAAGTGCCTGTGGAACATTCTTATTGATAAGACCTCTCAGAGCCAATTTAGCATCTTGACAATCCTTGAGAGAGCTAATTATCTCCCAGCTTCAACCTTGGCCAAGCGAGAGCTCACTCGTCACACTGTCTTCAACACTTGTATATTTCACTAATAGGAGATGAGGTCTAAGAACTATCTCTGTACATTTGGGACCTCTTCAGCTCCAGAGGGCCACATCCAATGTATTCACATCCATTATGCTTCATGAAGAAACTACAGTTCTGAAGCCACTACATACAGATGGGCATCAAAGGTCTCTTGAAGTTCTCCATCAAGGGCAGAGACATGAGAAAGACCATCTCACCATCCCCACAGAGTTTATGAAGGGTACTTTTTAGACTTCTCCTTTGTTGTTGTATGCCTTCAAATTATTTCCAACTTAAGTTGACCCTAAGATGATCTATCATGGGGATTTCTGGGGCTGAAAGTGGGTTCCCATGGTTGAGCAAGGAAATGAACCATGTTCTCCAGGTTCATAGTCCAACTACATCATGCAGGTCTTGCCTTCTGAAAAACATCACTTACTCCCACCTGTGCGTGTGTGTGTGTGTGTGTGTGTGTGGAGAGAGAGAGAGAGAGAGAGAGAGAGAGGAAGGAGTGTGATGGCTGCCACCACCAAACTGTGGAGAACATTCAAGGAAAATACCACATAATTGTCTTGGAAATATCATATAGTCTTTTTATTCTGTGAGATAGTCCTAGGCAGCGCTCACGAGTAGAATACTCCATTATCTGAGTGCTGATCTTTGTATAGTCAGAGTAACATCCACCATACGCAAGAACTATCATGGCATAGCAAAGTGGTTGGAATTCTTATATGTACCTCTTAATGTAAATCCAGTCTTCATTGGGTCAGTGGGTATACTCTCGATTCATATTTGTTAAGTTGAAGCCAAGTGAAAATGCTGCCCATTCTCCCATGAGTTTCCCCTGCAATTTCTCATGGTGTAGAGAAAGAAAGATTCAGTCATGTACTTAAGTCTTTTACTCCACGTCTCAAGTCTTTACCTTCAAGTCTCATGTCGAGCCTCAAGTCCTTGCAAGTCACTTTCAAGTCCAAGTCTGGGAGGCAGTTTCTGAAGTAGGGAATAGGATCCTTCTTACTTCCCATTATTGAAGCTTCAAAAACTTTAGAAGGAAGGATCTTTCCCTGTGGTCTGGGGTTGAGTCTTGCCATTCTGCTGTTAGGAAAATTTTCAGAAGGATCCTCCGATATGTAGTAGGAACAGGCTGTCAAGCAGACCTCAACCCCACCTCAAGCCTGTTTCCTAACACGTTTGCTGTTCCTCTCTGAGAAACTGCCCTAGCTTTGGACTTGAGACAGATGGTCACACAACCTGTAGGCAAAAAAGAGATGGAAGCATTCTTAAAGGTTGTAAGGTTTCCAGATGAACGTGTTATGTTACTGAACCAAGGGCAGCAAGTAAGTCGCTAAAAATATACAAATCACGAGTGGAGTCAGCGCATCATTTATTGCCAAATCAAGTCGCTGAAATGACTTGAGTCTGAGTCAAGTGACTTGAGTCTACATCACTGGAAGCAGTTAAGTATAGGGAAGGAAATAGTTAACACCTTTTTTTTTTCCTGCCTGAAATGCAGCAGATTAAGTTGGGGGGCGGGTAGCTGGGGAGGTGGGTGGGCAAGAACGCTGCCTTCTGCATCATCAATAAACCCATCAATTAGCTCCTAATTGCCGAATCTTTATTGCCAAGGGTGATATATAAGAGGGAGCCCGATTCGATTAGAAGTTTCCAAATAAAGACTGTGGGGGAAAAAAATAATAAAATGTTGCTTACGATAAATAAAAGAAGCAAAATTGGAGCTTCTAAGCCAGTGTAAAGCTGAACAAATCAATTACTTTGCTGAATCAGATTAAGGTGCATTTAGTCCAGTCTTCCATTCCAGAAAGAGTTAGCCAAGCGCCTGCCAGCACTCACAAACTAGGCAGGAACCCCAACTCTCAGTCCCTAGTATTCAGTGTTTAGTGGTGCCCCTCCCCTGAAGATGCAGCTACTATTTAGGTACCTCCATGCAGAAGTTGCTGGACTGCAACTCCCATCAGATGTAGCAATCATAAATATGATGAGGGATGATAGGAGTGGGAATTCAACAACATGAATAACAGTTGGCCCTCCACATTCACTAGGTTTAGGGGCCCAGGATCCCCACAAAAATGGACAAATTGCAAATATCAGAATGTGCCTGTGGGAAGGGGCTTGGTGGGGAGAATAAGCACTCAGTGTCCAAACCAGGTCAGAGAAATGAGAGGGAAAAGGGATGTGCAGGAGTCCTATACTTCTATCTTGCTCATCTTCTTCTTTGAATGGGGAGGGCATAAAGTGAGTGCTTGTGTTGCTGAGAAGTTGGATTGTGATCCATCCTTAGCTGGCCAGGCAATGGCTGGTGGTGATGGAGGAGGAGGACCAGAAGTGAGTTTTTAAAGGGTTGATTGGAGCCACCAAGATGGAAGGTTCCACCAGGAAAGAAGCACCTGAGGGTAGGGGTTGATGAAACCTGCAAATAATCATCTCCAGTCAAAAGTCAAACCCCAAAATTTGAGCACCAACTGTACTTCAGAGGAAGTGACTGGCAAAACCACCTCTGAGCATTCCTTGCCTAAGAAATTCATGGGGTCTCCATAAATTGACAGATGACTTGAAGACATAAACATGGCTACTTGGAGTCCTTCTGATGTCCTCCAGCACTGAAAGAAACATGGGCAGTGAAAGGGAGGGGGTGTTTTGCCATTCCTGAAGGTCTCCAAGATTAGCAGTTTGAGATGTAGGCATGTTAAAGGAAAGCAAACCTCAGAACCTTCCAAACGTTGAACCTCAAAGCCCCAAAAATGAAAGTCGATGTCCAGTCACTTCTCATTTTAATTTGACTTTCCCTATCCCCCTCCCCAGATTTCAGTCCTGGCAAAGCCTGATGTGATTTGATGATGGGGAAAATCTATGCACTTGAGGATTTTATCCAATTCCTTCACCACTGCCCTTTCGAGTTCTATCCAGATTTGTTGACTACAGCCTCCATTTTGTCTCCTAATTCTACCAACATTATTCACCTCTGATAGGAAGCTGTAAGGCTCACTTCCCCCTCCCCCAAAAAACTAATGGGTTTTGTATATCGAACTATATAAAAGTCTGATTGCCTGACTTTTGTAGGAAAGTGACTCAATCAGACACGTCTTCAATCAGTTCCTGCAGTGTGACCTGCTCATGCATGAAATATAGGAGAAACATATGTCACCTGCAAATGGGATGGATAATTTGGGGACTCCATTTGCGCTTCGCTTGGCTTTGTTCGTCTCACATTTCAAACTTCATTTTTAAGCCGTGTTTCCCCAGACTGAAATGCAGAGCTCCAAAGTAAATAGCTACATCTTAAATAATGCATTTGCAGGAATGTAACCAGGGGGCAAAAGGAGGACATTGGCCCCCAAATAAGAAATCTCCTCTGAAAATGAAGTCTTTCTTCAGACTCCAAATCCTGAGCATTATGAGGCACTGAAAATGGTTTGTGCATAGAACTCTTATATTCATTTACATTCCCTGGGTAGATTTGCCTGCCCCAATTCTGCAGATGACTATCTTCTGGCCTGTTGGGCTTCAAACCTCATAATTCCTTGGTGTTCATATTGATGATTAGGACACCATCGTCCCAACCATAAATGTTCCCACCAACCTGAAAATCCAGGCAGCCTGTGGAGATATGTGATTTTGGTGAGCAGGATGTTGAAGGAAGGGCCAGTTTTATCCTGTTTTAGAAGCAAATGGGGGATCTGACGATAGCAAGTTTTGCGGATTGAAGATTAAGTCATGATGAATCTTAATATATGCTTATCTTACCTGGTCCAGAGACTAGGACAAGGAGCAGTGGATTCAAGCTGCAGGAAAGGAGCTTCCACCTGAACCTCAGGAAGGACTTCCTGATGGTCAGAGCTGTCCGGCAGTGTTGTCTGCTGCTGCCTCCATGGAGTGTGGTGGAGTCTCCTCCTTCTTTGGAGGTTTTTAAGCAGAGGCTGGATGGCCATCTGTCGGGAGTGCTTTGATGGGTGTTCCTGCATGGCAAGGGGTTGGACTGGATGGCCCCTGGGGTCTTTTCCAACTCTAGGATTCTATGATTGTATATACTCAATACGAGAATTTATTTTCTCTTTATTTTCTAAAATTCATGAGTTATTGGAAAATGACATCTATAAATGCTGTTTCTGAGATAAAGGATGCATAAAGTAAGTAGGAATCTGTTTTTGTTTCTGTTAGGAGAGCCCTGTTGTGTAAACATTGGTGAAAACAGATCCTCGCTTGTATCTGTGGTACATCAACGCAAGGGCAATCTGGTGGGGAAGTCACGGGAAGATGGTGAAGATTGGGAAATTGATTGTTAGTGAGAAGGTTCATAGATTGGATGTATGGATGTTTCTGTATACGTATATTTGCTGAGACTTCCTCTTTTTTTACTCTCTAGTTTTATAAACGTTAATAAAAATCGATAAAAATAAAAATAAGTAAGGGCACTTCCATCCCCCTACCACCTGTGAGCGGTGGGGCAAAGAAGGAGCTATGTGACAGAATCCTGACTCCTTCAATGCTCTGTTGCTGGTACAAGCAAACTTTGTCCGTCTGCCTGAATTTTAAGAGGGGTTTTGAGGGTTGGACTGGGAGACTCCTTGTAGCCATCATATCATGGCTATGTGTCTGATGCAGAAAAACAGCCATTATTACTAAATGTTCAGCTGTAGTTTGGAATGACTGGAATGTCAGAAAATCTGGGGGCTGGAGGAAAATTTAACTGGGGGGGTGTTGAATTCGTAGGGAGGGATAATACCCACATTTTGCCCCCCCAACAATACCCCTGCAGTTGGAAGTACAGTAGAGTCTCGGTTATCCAACCTAAACGGGTGAGCGGAGGGCCGGATAACCGAAATGTTGGATTAGCCGGAGGCCCATGGTGGCCGCCATTTTGGGGCGTGTCTGGGGGCGTGTCTGGGCGTGTCTGGGGCGCGGAAATGCCTACAGTCACGCCCCCAGGCAGGTGCGATGTCGGTTAATCTGGAAGGTCGGATAACCGCATGTCGGATAACCGGGACTCTACTGTAACTTCTGGGGGCAGGGAGCATGAGTGAACCATATTAAGATTTTACTACATTGAGGCACAAAACCAACCCTTTTGTAATGTAACTTGAACTGTTTCTAGGTTTATAGTTAGCCAGATGTGGTTTGTCCCACAAGCCAGTAGCTCATCACATACAGATTCCTTCCTTCCTTCCTTCCTTCCTTCCTTCCTTCCTTCCTTCCTTCCTTCCTTCCTTCCTTTCTTCCTGTAACTGAGCATAACTTTAGTTCAGTTAGTTTACAACAAGAGACAGCAGAGAGCGACTCTAAATTGCATTTGCCATGGTAACTAATTGAAGAGTGGCTTGGTGTGGTACATCTAACTGATTGCTTTTCTTAAAAAGTAACTTCCCAAGCTCTGCTAGAGTGCAATAGGATTTATTTAGCCCTGCTGTCAGAAGACTGCATGAGAAAACAGAGCAGCAGAGAACATCTATGTATATCTGCTCAGAAGAGAGGCTGATAAGCAGGAGTTAATAAGCCTTAAGAGAATCAACATGATATCGTGGCTGGACTATTGGATTATAACCCTGGAGAGCAGGATTTGATTCCCCACTCAGATGTGGAAACCCACTGGGCGACCTCGAGTGTGTCACACACTCTCAGCCCCAGAAAACCTCATTATAGGTTCATCATAGGGTCTCCATATGTCGGAAACAACTTAAAGGCGCACAGCAATCCAACAACAGCAAATAAGTTTTAGGAAGGGGTATTTTGGGGGAGTTTGTTCCTTCCCAGGGGAGACAAGCATTCCATTAGGAGTATGAGCGTGTTAGTGTTGCCTGTCCCTCTGACCAAATTCCTGTAAAACATCCATGGGCCCTTTTTGAACTGGATGATGCTGAATGATGTCAGCAAAACGGTATGTGCTGTATTGAAAATGGCTGCTGATGTCAGCCCGCCGTGTGCTTTGCAAAAACTGGATGCCTCCTCCATGTAACATCACAGGGCAATTTTCTCCTGCAAGGATGATCTGTCATTAAGAACAAAACCAAGAAAAGGAGGGTGGGGAGAAAGCACAAAACCAAGTCAGATAAAGAGAAAGAAGAGAGAGAGGAGGAAGGGGCGGGGGAGAGAGACCACCATCTCCCTTTCTTTCCCTCTGACCGAAGCCCCATTTTCGTTGCGTGAAAAATATCTTAATTTTCACTTATATGGCTCGCCTGTAGCTAAAGGCTATTAAACCTAATGAAACTAAATCATTTGTGACAGATCTTGGAAAACAGTTTCTGCTCTACGCCACACTCTCCAGTGCTCATTAGAAAGAGTGGGGCTTTTTTTCTTCTTTACAGCAGAATGCCAGCTGAATGCTTAAAAACACATCCCCTCCAAGTTTTTGACAAGTAGCAGAGGTTTTTTCGAGTGAATGTCTGACACGGGGAGAAGAGAGAGAGAGAAAGGGAGAGAGATTGGCCCCCTTGGCGTAGCAAACAGGACTGGAAGAAGAAGCATCAAAGCAGAAAGCATTAGGATGAAATGTGGTGGTAGGAGAGGAGAATCAACACATTCTGTTTCTGATTTTCCACATTTCCTAGTGTTGATCTAAACAAGCAATTTGCCTGTGCTTTGGGTGATGGATTTGTGACTTGGCAAATTGGCATGAAGCAACTACCTCCCCCACAACTCCTTTGGAAGGTCTTGGGAATTTTGCGAGGAAAGCATGGCACATTTGAAGCTTGCCTGGGACAGCTCCGTTCCCTCGGTGCTCTGTTTCCCATTAGCACACCGATTACATCCAAGATCTTACCAGGAGGTGTGAGGAAGCGGGGCAGATATGGCCTTCTGGAGGAACTAGTGGAAGTCAGAGAATGAAATACTTAGAAATGGCTCTCTGATACAGTCTTTGATCAGAGCTGGCTTTTCCAGGAGGTAGAGTATGGTGGTAGCCTCAGCTGGCCAATGCTCAGGAGTATGGCAAATAATGGCAATGTGTTGGAAGACTGGCCTGGCTAGTGAGCTGGGCCTCTATCACCAGGCAGATGGGTTTCAAAGTCCTTGTTGGCATCATGGTCAAGTCTTGACAGTTTCCAGTGGTGTGGAAGAGTTAACTAGTATTAATGACCCTTTTGGCTCCTGTGTGCATTCTCTTTGAGGCTGGAAATATAGTGTCTAGGTCAAGAGAAGTGATAGTGCCACTCTATTCTGCTTTGGTCAGACCCCACCTGGAATACTGTGTCCAGTTCTGGACATCACAGTTTCGGAAGGATACTGACAAGCTGGAGCATGTCCAGAGGAGGGTGAACAAAATGGTAGAAGTTCTGGAAACCATGCCCTATGAGGAGAGGCTTAGAGGTATGTTGAGCCTGGAGAAGAGAAGCTTAAGAGGTGACATGAAAACTATGTTTAAATATTTGAAGGAATGGCATACGGGAGATGGAGCAAGCCTGTTTTCTGCTGCTCCAGAGACGAGGACACAGAGCAATGGCTTCAAACTTCGGGAAAAGAGATTCCACTTAAACTTTCTGACAGTGAGCAGACAGAGAAGAGAAGGAAACTCCAGGAAAGTGAGCCAATCCAAGAAAAGGAAATGATGCTACCAGTCCTCTGGCCCATGCTCTGTGCATTAAATCCCCAAAGTACAAACCCCAAACTCGTAAGCATTGGCAGTATCCACTTTTAACTTTTGTTCAGTTCATATCTGGGTCTCTGCCTACCACGTCAGTGCACCTGTGTGTATGTAAGGTACATGGTATAACAGTCCTGTTGAAGTTAAGGTTGACTGGGAGACTGGTTATTCCATGGAAGCCACCAAGATCTTCTAAATGGATGCCACAAGATGGATGGCAGCTGGTGACTCCAACATCCGTTGGACAGTGAATCTAATCCAGGTTTTACTTCAAGCTTGGAAAGAACTGCCCAAGATACTAAGTACCAGGCTTCGTTCTAGGTTAAGTGTAAGTTTTAGTCTGAACTTCAAAGGATTGACCTAAAGTGATGAACATTCTCTGTAAATAGGTTTATCACCTTGAATAGACCCTTTAAAGTTCAGAGTAAAATCCACAGAGATTCATGACCTCACTGTCTTGGAGGCCACCAGCTGCCACTACATAAAAAGATCTAGGATGTCTTCTCTAGCAAAAGAGTGGATGAGCAATTACTTGCCAATTTAGAGCAGTGTGCCAGGGAGAGAATGGCTTGTGCTGTCCTTCGGGTCCCTTCATCTGTATGACAATTCGGCATCCTCTGTTTCTCTCTCCTGCTTTGATCGAGATCTCATTCGAGACAGGTAATTGTTTGCTTTTAAAGACCATTGACAGAAAGGGACTTGAAAAGAGAGCAGTTGGTGAGATCCCAGAGTGGGTTAGTTAGAAGCATGCTTCGTTAATCTTACAAGGCAGTTTAGTTAAATAAATTTTGCAGTGTGTTTTGGGTTCCATCTGCCCCAGCCTAACAAGAGACGCAGAGTTCCTTTTGTGAAATAATTTGGCAAGTGTTGTCTCATCCAGGCTGTAGCATGTGGAAGGGAAATTCTTTTTATCTGAATTTCCCCCCATATTCTGGAGTTGCACATTGCTTGGCCTTGTTCCAAGAGGCTAAGCACATGGTGTTGTTGTAGCTGTTATTTGTTGTCAAGTCAGCTTCACCTTGTTACGACTCTACAAATGAGAGACTTCTAAGAGCCCTAGTAATCAACTCAGGTCTTGCAAACTTAGGGACCAGTGACTTCTTTGATTGAAACAATCCACATCTAGTGAAATCTCTTCCTTTTCCTACAGCCTACCACTTAACCACACCCTTGTTCTAGTTGTTGTGTGCCTTCAAGTCATTTCTGACTTATGATGACCCTATCACGGGGCTTTCTTGGCAAGATTTGTTCGGGGGGGGTCTTTGCCTTCTTCTCAGGCTGAGAGCGGGTGACTTGTCCAAGGTCACCTAGTGGGTTTCCATGGCTTGGTTGGGATTCGAACCCTGATCTCCAGAGTCAAAGTCCAATGCTCAAACTACGTGTTGTGTCAGCTGTGCTCCATGATGCTTCCACAATGATACCTGCCTGGAAATTATGCTTACATAAGACATTGCTGGAGATGGTTGCCCTATTGATGTAACATAAGATTCATATGAATATCATGTGTTACAAACTACCATATGTTTGATGTTTGACATTGGTTATAATCTGACTCTTAGTTGCAAATGAGTATTCAGCCAGGCTGGCAAGGCATGGCTCAGTTTACTTAAAAATGATAGCAATCCACAAGGGATTTACTGTGTATGAGCTTTAGAGTACCTAGGCTAGAACTGCGGGTAACAATGTATTGCATATCAAGGGAAAGCGTCTGGGCATCTCAGCCTAGGGACAAGGGATACAAGAGAAGATGTTGGGGAAAAACAGCCTCAAGGTGTCTGGAAAATGTTTACTCCAGAGAATGGAGTAAAGATAAGACAGGAGATGAGGAAATGCTTTAGATCAGTGGTTCTCAACCTGTGGGTCCCCAGATGTTTGTGGACTTCAGCTCCCAGAAGCCCCAGCCACTATGGTCAATGCTCAGGGCTTCTGGGAGCTGAAGTCCACGAACATCTGGGGACCCACAGGTTGAGAACCACTGTTTTAGATCAAAGTATGGAAAGAAAAATTTTTTGGGAAACACTGGAAGTTTGGGAGAGAGGAGGCCCGGGGAGTCAACCAGTGGGTATTGTGCACATGTAAAAGTGTGGCCCACCATATAACCAAGTATGTGTTGTAAATTGTAAGTTCCAGCAACAGTTCTACTTATGCCTCACGTACTTCAAAAAATACCATGGGAAAATCCTGTGTGTTTTCTTGAGAGTGAAAAAGTAAGACGACACTACATCACACCTTATGACATCTTATGCATTTGGAAGTTCCCCTAAGGAACCACCTGGACATTTTGGCCCAGTCTATAACAGTGGTGTTCAGTTCCAGGTTGTAGAAGTAGAGTGATTCGTACTTTCTTTGATGGATTCCCATCCTACCTTTCTCCTGACATGGAATCCAAAGCAGCCTTATGGTGACATGGCACATGGATCTACAATGGAGAGAATACTCGGGATGTGTATTGCATGCAAAGATACATGCAGGTTTGGTTGCGCTTTCAGTAGCACACGTGCTGCCTTGGTTCAGTTGCACAATGTTGTCATTCCCTGCCTACCTTTCTGTTCGCTTCAGCTGTTCTCCCACCACTCACGGTCACGAGTTGAAATAAATTAAACTTCCCAGAGGCAAAATGACTCTGAGATCAAATTGGAATATATTGATTAGGCTCCTTGAGGGCTGACGAATCGACTTCTCTTGCTTTATAAACACATTTAACCACACACACACACACATTCAGAGTACAGTTATTCAGAACACAGCAAGCTGATCATATTGGTCTAAACTGTGACCCTGGCATGTACTTGTAGCCTCTAACAGTGTCATGTCAGCCAGTGGCTGTCCTGGTGGTGGAACGGTGGATCAACTCTAGATTTTAATCTGAATGATGGTAGCTCACACATGGTAGCTCACATACCAATGGGCAGTGAATCTCCTCCAGCTTTTAGTGTGAAATTTAGGTGCTATTCCCAGTTTCAAACTTCTTTGGAAAGAGGTTTCAGCAACTTGGATTGCTCCTATAAAGTTCAGACTAAACCCCAGAGCGAATGTGGCACCCTTTGGTATCTGTGCCCCCAGATGCCATAGTTGATGGCTTTGTATCACCTGATGGAACGGAATAAAGACTAAGATGTTGTTGTTTTTATGTTGCACCAAAGGATGATCCAAGGTTGGTGATCCAAATTATATCCTGTCCTTCACAGGTACAAATTGAATTCTTGTCATGCCCAAGGTTCAAACACAGGGAGGATCCTCCCCAACAGCCAAAACACACAAACATGAACAGAACAGTACTTATTACAGCCCAGCACTGATGAGAAAGGGAGAGCTCATGGAGCTCAAGGCACTTATGTAGGAAAGTCGCATTAATCAGGCAAACACCTGGGGAGACGGCTGGCCAATAAATATCAGAGGCAAGGCAGGGAGAAGACTGTTGCCAACAACTCTCAATCCTGGTGGAAGCAACATGTTGTTCTTTTGATCCTTGGCTCATATTTCTGAAAAACCATGACTCTTGCTTTTTGTATTGACTACATTGCTGGATCTTCCCTTGAATGGACACTCTGAATTTATTGCTGATCTAGACTGCTGGAACAAGAGCGGTAACTGACTGCTAAGTTCCTGTAAACTTTGACTGTGGCTGTTCCTAGAGACTCTGTTTAAGGACTGCAAACTATGGCTGACTTTCTAAGCAGGAGAGGCTGGTTCACATGGAGAGATATGGTCTTTCAGATAAATTGGCCCTACGCCATTGTGTGCTCTGTCTGTAAATGTCTTTCCTGCTGAACGTGCAGGTGATTTCTTGCAAAGCTCACCTGTCACCTTTTTATCTCAGTCAGCCAGAAGAACTTCCCCACATTCCATCCAGGTTCAGGTAGTCCAAATGAGGTTGCCTTCAGATTTGGGATCTTGATGCCTTTTTCTGCAAAGAAAATTAGGAGAAGATTGTTTACCCCTTCCCCTCTTCCCCCCCCCCAAACGAACTCTTTTCAAAAGTCTGGTAACACGTATCCTAATTGAGGAAGGCAAGAGTGAGTTATCTTCCTCATCAGGGAGGGAGGGGTGGTATTTCTGTTCACATCCCATTATATAAGCAGGAAACATGCGGGATAGCAAAGGAAAATTTGTGTAATGCATTCCTGCATTGTCCAGGGCACGCCGTCATGTTTTATGCAAGCGGAAACAGCAAGGCGCTTCTCGGCCTCTCAACTTGAAGAGGAAGCGAGGCAACAATGAAAGAACAAATTGGGGAAACTGGCAGAGGGACGTTGCTAAGGGAAGCCAACATCAGTGGGGTGCTTTTGAGACAGAAGATGGAAAACAGAGTTTGAGGAGCATTTCATTTGCCCTTGGCAAATCCCCTCAGTCCTGAGTCAGGAACCTTCTGGTCCAAAGGGCTTGCATTCTCAAGGTGCAAATTAGACATGGAATAGAAGTGCTAACCAATGGCCCATTTGGTTTATCATTGGCAACATGGACAGGCAGCGACTCTATAGTTAGAGATCTTCCCCAGCACTTCTGCTACTACTTGGATCCTCGTTCATAAGGTCACATAAGATAAAACCCACGTGAGAACAATTAAATTTTCCCTTTTGTCCAAAATTTGTTGGTTCAGAGACCGAAGACCTCAATACCACATGATCTCAACCCAGAAGATAATACCATCACCCATTGAGAATGCTGAAAACAGGCTGCTCTAAGCTGCCACCTTGGATGGATTCAGCTCAGTTGCATTTTTTAGCGGTCAGAGAAGATGGAAGCCAAAACGTTTCGCTCATTTTATATCCATGTGTGTGAGTGTATTTGTTAGTCACTTCGGTTGCTGTTGTTGTGTGCCTTCAAACCACATCCGACTCAGGGCGACCCTAAGGTGAACTTATCATGGGGTTTTCTGGGGCTGAGTGTGACGTGCCCAAGGTCATCCAGCAGGTTTCCATGTCTGAGTAAGGAAT